>JAHRHJ020001775.1:7500-17970 GCA_019776745.2 Taxus chinensis
AGCGTGTGCGTGTGCGTGCGTGTGTGTGTCTGCGTGTATGTGAGTGTGCGTGCATGTGTGCGTGTCCTTGTGCATGTTCTTGTGCGTATGCGTGTGCGTGCATGTGTGCGTGCATGTGTGCGTGTGCGTGTCCTTGTGCATGTTCTTGTGCGTATGTGTGTGCGCATCCGCGTGCGTGTGCATGTGCATGTGAGTGTGCGTGCTTGTGTGCGTGTGCATTTCCTTGTGCGTGTGCATGTCGTTGTGCGTGTGCTTGTTCTTGTGAGTGTAGGTGTGCGTGTGCGCGTGCACGTGCGTGTGTGTGTGTGCGTGAGCTTGTGCGTGCGTGTGCGTGTGTGTGTGTACGTGTGTGTGTGCGTGCGAGTGCGTGTGCGTGTGCGTGTGCATGCACGTGTGCTCGTGCGTCTGCGTGTGAGTGGGCATCTCTATGCTCGTGTTCGTGTGGGTGTGCGTGTGCGCAAATGCATGTGCGTGTGTGTGTGTGTGCTTGTGCGTATGAGTGAGTGTGCGTGTGCGTGTGTGCGTGCGTGTCAGTGTGCATGTGTGTGTGTGCGTGCGAGTGCGTGTTCGTGTGTGTGTGCGTGCATGTGCATGCACATGTGCTCGTGCGTCTGCATGTGAGTGGGCATCTCTATGCGCGTGTTCGTGTGCGCAAATGCATGTGCGTGTGTGTGTGCGTGTGCTTGTGTGTATGAGTGTGTGTGCGTGTGTGAGTGTGCGTGTGAGTGTGAGTGTGCGTGTACGTGTGCGCGTGCGTGTGCGTGTGCGTGTGCGTGTGTTTGAGTGTGCCTGCGTGTGTGCATGTGCGTGCGTGTGTGCGTCTGTGTGTAAGTGTGCGCGTCTGCGTGTGTCTATGTGTGTGTGTGTGTGTGTGTGTGCGTGCATGTGTGTGTGTGTGTGTGCGTGTGTGTGTGTGCATGTGAATGTGCATGCGTGTGTGCGTGTGCTTGTCCTTGTGCGTGTGCATGTCGTTGTGCGTTTGTTTGTTCTTGTGTGTGTAGGTGTGTGTGTGTGTGTGCATGTGCGCGTGCTCGTGCGTGTGAATGTGCGTATGCGTGCGAGTGCGTGTTCGTGTGCGTGTGCGTGTGCATGTGCGTGTGTGTGCATGTACGTGTGCATCTTCGTGTGCGTGTTCGTGGGTTTGTGTGTGTGTGCCCATGTGGGTGTGCGTGTGCATGTGCATGTGCGTGTACGTGTGCATGTTCATGCTTGTGTGTGTGTCCACTTGTGCGTGTGCATGTGTGTGTGTAAGTGTGTGTGTGTGTGTGCGTGTGTGTGTGAGTGTGTGTGTGCGTGTGCACGTCCACGTGAGTGTGAGTGTGTGCGTGTCCACGTCCGCGTGTGTGTGAGTGTGTGCGTGTGTGCGTGTGCGTGTGTGTGCATGTGTGCGTGTGCATGTGCGTGTGCGTGTGCATGTGCGTGTGTGCATGTGCGTGTCAGTGTGTGTGCGTGTGTGTTTGAGTGTGTCTACGTGTAAGTGTGCGCGGCCATGTGTGTCTACGTTTGCGTGTGAGTGTGTGTGCATGTGTGCGTGTGCGTGTCCTTGTGCATGTGCATGTGCGTGTTCTTGTGCATGTGCGTGTCCGCATCCGCGTGCCTGTGCATGTGCATGTGCATGTGAGTATGCATGCTTGTGTGCATGTGCATTTCCTTGTGCGTGTGCGTGTCGTTGTGCATGTGCTTGTTCTTGTGTGTGTATATGTGTGTGTGTGCGTTTACGAGTACATGTGCGCGTGTGCTTGTGCGTATTTGTGTACGTGTGCGTGTGCTTGTGCATGCGTGTGCGTGTGTGTGTGTGTGTGCGTGTGTGCAAGTGCGTGTTCGTGTGCGTGTGCGTGTGCGTGTGTGTGTGCGTCTGCGTGCACGTGTGGTCGTGCGTCTGCGTGTGAGTGGGCATCTTTGTGCGCGTGTTCATATGGGTGTGCGTGCGCGTGCGCGTGCGCGAATGCATGTGCATGTGGGTGTGCATGTGCTTGTGTGTATGAGTGTGTGTGCTTGTGTGAGTGTGCGTGTGCATGTGCGTGTGTGCGTGTGCGTGCGTGTGTGCGTGCGTGTGCGTGTGTTTGAGTGTGCCTGCATGTGTGCATGTACGTGTCAGTGTGTGTGCGTGTGTCCGTCTGCGTGTAAGTGTGCGCGTCCGCTCATCTACGTGTGCGTGTGAGTGTGCGTGTATGTGTGCGTGTGCGTGTCCTTATGCGTGTGCATGTGTGTGTTCTTGTGCGTGTGCGTGTGCGCATCCGCGTGCGTATGCATGTGCATGTGCGTGTGTTTGTGCGTGTGCGTGTGCGTGTGCGTGTGTGTGTGTGTGTGCGTGTGCGTGTGCGTGTGCGTGTGTATGTGTGTGCGTGTGCTTGTGCATGTGAGTGTGTGTGCGTGTGCGTGTGCGTGTGTGTGTGCGTGTGCTTGTGCATGTGTGTGTGCATGTGCGTGTGTGTGTGCGTGAGCACGTGCCTGTGCGCGTGAGTGTGCGTGTGTGTTTGAGTGTGCCTGCGTGTGTGCATGTCCGTGTCAGTGTGCGTGCGTGTGTGCTTTTGTGTGTAAGTGTGCACTTCTGCGTGCATCTACGTGTGCATGCATGTGTGCGTATGCGTGTCCTTGCGCATGTGCGTGTGCGTGTGCGCATCTGCGTGCGTGTACATGTGCATGTGAGTGTGCGTGCTTGTGTGCGTGTGCATTTGCTTGTACGTGTGCATGTCGTTGTGCGTGTGCTTTTTCTTGTGCGTGTAGGTGTGTGTGTGCATGTGCATGTGCGCGTGCGCGTGCGTGTGCGTCTGCGTGTGTGTGTGCTTTTCCGTGAGCTTGTGCGTGTTTTTATATGTGTGCATGTGCTTGTGCGTGCGTGTGCGTGTACGTGCGTGTGTGCGTTCGTGTGTGTGTGCATGTGCATGCACGTGTGCTCGTGCGTCTGCGTGTGAGTGGGCATCTCTGTGCGCGTGTTCGTGTGGATGTGTGTGTCCGTGCGCGTGCACAGATGCATGTGCGTGTGTGCGTGCGTGTGCTTGTGCGTATAAGTGTGTGTGCGTGTGTGAGTGTGCGTGTGCGTGTGCGTGTGCGTGTCCATGTGCGCGTGTGTGTGTGCGTGTGTGTGCGTGTGTTTGAGTGTGCCTGCATGTGTGCATGTGTGTGTCAGTGTGCGTCTGTGTGTGCGTCTGCGTTAAAGTGTGTGCATCCCCATGCGTGCATGTGTGCGTGTGCGTGTGCATGTGCATGTGAGTGTGCGTGAGTGTGTGTGTGTGCTTGTCCTTGTGCATGTGCGTGTCATTGTGCGTGTGCTCTTTCTTGTGTGTGTAGGTGTGTGTGTGTGCATGTGCGCGTGCGCGTGCGTGTGATTGTGCGTGTGCGTGAGCTTGTGCGTGTGTGTGTACGTGTGCGTGTGGATGTGCGTGTGCGTGTGCGTGTGCATGTGCATGTGTGTGCATGTGCGTGTGCGTGTTCGTGTGTTTGTGCGTGTGCGTGTGCATGTGCATGTTCGTGCGTGTGTGTGTGTCCACTTGTGTGTGTGTGTGTGCGTGTGCGTGTGCGTGTGTGTGTGTGTGTGTGTGTGTGCGTGTGCGTGTAAACGTCCACGTGCGTGTGCGTGTGTGCGTGTGCATGTGTGTGCACGTGTGCGTGTGCGTGTGCGTGTGCGTGTGCGTGTTTGTGTGCGTGTGTGTGTGTGTGTGTGCGTGTTTGTGCATGTGCGTGTCAGTGTGTGTGCGTGTGTGCAGTCTATGTGCGTCTACATGTGCGTGTGAGTGTGCGTGCATGTGTGCGTGTGCGTGTCCTTGTGCGTGTGCATGTGTGTGTTCTTGTGCAAGTGTGTGTGCGCATCCGCTTGTGTGTGCATGTGCATGTGAGTGTGTGTGCTTGTGTGCGTGTGCATTTCCTTGTGCGTGTGCGTGTCGTTGTGCATGTGCTTGTTCTTGTGCTTGTATGTGTGTGTGTGTGTGCGTGTGCGCGTGTGTGTGTTTGTGCGTGTTTGTGTACGTGTGCGTGTGCTTATGCGTGCATGTGCATGTGCATGTACGTGTGTGTGTGCGTGCGAGTGCATGTTCGTGTGCGTGTGCGTGTGCATGTGCGTGCATATATGCTCGTGCGCATCTCTGTGCGCGTGTTCGTGTGGGTGTGCGTGTGCGTGCGCATGCGCGGATCCATGTGCATTTGTGTGTTCATGTGCTTGTGCGTATGAGTGTGTGTGCGTCTGCGTCTGCACGTGCACGTGTGTGTGTGCGCGTGTGCATGTGCATGTGAGTGTGCGTGTGTGTGTGCATGTGCTTGTCCTTGTGCGTGTGCGTGTCATTGTGTGTGTGCTTGTTCTTGTGCGTGAAGGTGTGTGTGTGCATGTGCTTGTGCGCGTGCGTGTGAATGTGCGTGTCTGTGAGCTTGTGCATGTGTGTGTACGTGTGCATGTGCGTGTGCGTGTGCGTGTGAGTGCGTGTTCGTGTGCGTGTGCATGTGCATGTGAATGTGTGTGCATGTGCGTGTGCGTCTTCGTGTGCGTGTTTGTGGGTTTGTGCGTGTGTGCCCATGTGGATGAGCATGTGCGTGTGCATGTGCATGTGCGTGTGCATGTTCGCGCGCGTGTGTGTGTCCACTTGTGTGTGTGTGTGTGCGTGTGCGTGTGTGTGGGTGTGGGTGAGTGTGCGTCTCCGTGTGTGCGTCCGCGTGCATGTGAGTGTGTGCGTGTGCGTGTGCGCGTGCGTGTTTGTGTGTGTGTCCACTTGTGTGTGTGTGTGTGCGTGCGTGTGTGTGCAAGTGTGTGTGTGTGTGTGTGCGTGTGTGTGTGTGTGTGGGTGGGTGTGCATGTGCGTGTGTGCGTCCGCGTGCATGTGAGTGTGTGCGTGTGCGTGTGCATGTGCATGTTCGTGTGCGCGCACGTGTTTATGTGTGTGTGCTCATGTGCATGCATGTGTGTGTGTGTGCATGTGCGTGCCCACGTAAGTGTTCGTGTGCGCGCACGTGTTTGTGTGTGTGTGCTCATGTGCATGCATGTGTGTGTGTGTGCATGTGCGTGCCCACGTACGTGTTCATGTGCGTGTGCATGTGTGTTTATTTTTGTGCGTGCACATGTGCATGTGTGTGCGTGTGCGTGTGCATGTGCGTGTGCGTGTGTGTGCACGTGTGCATGTGGGTGTGTATGTGCGTGGGTGTGTGCCTGTGCGTGCGCATGTGGCTATGCATGGGGGTGTGACTGTGCATGTTTGTGTGCGTGTGCGTGTGTGTGTGCACGTGTGCGTGTGTGTGCGCGTGTGTGCGAGTGTGTGCGTGTGTGTGCGCGTGTGTATGCGTGTGTGTGTGCATGCGTGTGTGTGCATGCGTGTGTGTGCTTGCGTACGTATGCTTGTGCGTGTACATGTGTTTGTGCGTATGCGTGTGCATGAGTGTGCGTATGTGTGTGCGTGTGCATGCGAGTGTGCATGTGTGCGCGTGTGCGTGCACGTGTGCATGTGCGTACATGTGCGTGTGTGTGTGCGTGTGCGTGTGTGTGTGTGTGAGCGTGTGCGTCCGCGTGTGCATGTGCGTGCGCGTGTGAGTGTGTGCATACGTGTGCGTGCGTGTGAGTGTGCGCATGTGTGTGCGTGTGTGTTTGAGTGTGCCTACGTGTGTGCATGTGTGTGTCAGTGTGCGTTCGTGTGTGCGTTTGCATGTAAGTGTGCGCGTCCTCGTGCGTCTATGTGTGCGTGTGAGTGTCTGTGTCCGTGTTTGTGTGTGTGTTTGTGTGCATGTGCGTGTGCATGTTCATGTGCGTGTGCGTGTGCATGTGTGTGTGCGTGCACGTGTGATCGTGCATCTGCGTGTGAGTGGGCATGTCTGTGCGCATGTTCGTGTGGGTGTGTGTGTGCGTGCGCGTGCGCGGATGCATGTGCGTGTGTGTGTGCGTGTGTGCGTGTGCGTGTGTGTGTGCATGTATGTGTGCGTGAGCGCGTGCGTGTGCGTGTGTGTTTGAGTGTGCCTGCGTGTGTGCATGTGCGTGTCAGTGTGCGTGCGTGTGTGCGTCTGCGTATATGTGTGCGCATCCGCGTGCGTTTACATGTGCGTGTGAGTCTGCATGCATGTGTGTGTGTGTGTGTCCTTGTGCGTGTGCATGTGTGTGTTCTTGTGCGTGTGCGTGTGCGCATCCGCGTGCGTGTGCATGTGCATGTGCGTGTGTTTGTGCGTGTGCGTGTGCGTGTGCCTGTGTGTGTGCGTGTGCGCGCGCGCGCGTGTGTGTGCGTGTACTTGTGCATGTGAGTGTGTGTGCGTGTGCGTGTGCGTGTGCGTGTGCGTGTGCGTGTGCTTGTGCTTGTGCGTGTGCATGTGCTTGTGCTTGTGCGTGTGCATGTGCTCGTGCATGTGCATGTGCGTGTGCGTGTGCGTTTGCGTGCGTGTGTGCGTTTGCGTGAAAGTGTGCGCGTCTGCGTGTGTCTACATGTGCATGCATGTGTGCGTATGCGTGTCCTTGCGCATGTGTGTGTGTGCCTGTGCGCATCCGCGTGTGTGTACATGTGCATGTGAGTGTGCGTACTTGTGTGCTTGTGCATTTACTTGTGCGTGTGCATGTCGTTGTGCATGTGCTTTTTCTTGTGCGTGTAGGTGTGTGTGTGTATGTGCGCGTGCTCGTGCGTGTGCGTGTGCATGTGCGTGTGCTTGTCTGTGAGCTTGTGCGTGTTTTTATATGTGTGCATGTGCTTGTGCGTGCATGTGCGTGTTCGTGTACGTGTGTGTGTGCGTGCGAGTGCATGTTCGTGTGTGTGTGCGTGTGCGTGTGTGTGTGTGCGTGTGCATGCACGTGTGCACGTCCGTCTGCATGTGAGTGGGCATCTCTGTGCGCGTGTTCGTCTGGGTGTGTGTGTCTGTGCGCGTGCACAGATGCATGTGTGTGTGTGTGTGTGTGTGCTTGTGCGTATTAGTGTGTGTGCGTATGTGAGTGTGCGTGTGCATGTGCGTGTGCGTGTCCGTGTGCGCGTGCGTGTGTGCGTGTGTGTGCTTGTGTTTGAGTGTGCCTGCATGTGTGCATGTGCGTGTCAGTGTGCGTGCGTGTGTGTGTTTGCGTTGAAGTGTGCGCATCCGCATGCGTGCATGTGTGCGTGTGCGTGTGCGCATCCATGTGTGTGTGCATGTGCATGTGAGTGTGCGTGAGTGTGTGCGTGTGCTTGTCCTTGTGCGTGTGCATGTCGTTGTGCATGTGCTCTTTCTTGTGCGTGTAGGTGTGTGTGTGCATGTGCGCGTGCGCGTGCGTGTGAATGTGCGTGTACGTGATCTTGTGCGTGTGTGTGTACGTGTGCGTGTGCTTGTGTGTGTGCGTGTGCGTGTGCGTGTGCGTGTGTGTGCATGTGCGTCTGCGTCTTCGTGTGCGTGTTCATTGGTTTGTGCGTGTGCGTGTGCATGTCCATGTTCGTGCGTGTGTGTTTGTCCACTTGTGTGTGGGCATGTGCGTGTGTGTGTGTGTGTGAGTGTGCATGTGCGTGTGCACGTCCGCGTGCGTGTGCGTGTGTGCGTGTGCGTGTGTGCGCACATGTGCGTGTGCGTGTGCGTGTGTGTGTGCGTGTTCGTGTGCGTGTGTGTGTGTGCGTGCGTGTGCATGTGCATGTCAGTGTGTGTGCGTGTGTGCAGTCTGTGTGCGTCTACATGTGCGTGTGAGTGTGCGTGCATGTGTGCGTGTGCGTGTCCTTGTGCATGTGCATGTGTGTGTGCGCATCCGCGTGCGTGTGCATGTGCATGTGTGTGTTCTTGTGCGTGTGTGTGTGCGCATCCGCGTGCGTGTGCATGTGCATGTGAGTGTGTGTGCTTGTGTGCGTGTGTGTGTCGTTGTGCATGTGCTTGTTCTTGTGCTTGTATGTGTGTGTGTGCTTGTGCGTGTGCGCGTGTGCTTGTGCATGAGCTTGTGCGTGTTTGTGTACGTGTGCGTGTGCTTGTGCGTGTGCATGTACATGTGTGTGTGCGTGCGAGTGCATGTTCGTGTGCGTGTGCGTGTGTGTGCATATATGCTCGTGCGTCTGCGTGTGAGTGGGCATCTCTGTGCACGTGTTTGTGTGGGTGTGCGTGTGCGTGCGCATGCGTGGATCCATGTGCGTGTGTTTGTTCGTGTGCTTGTGCGTATGAGTGTGTGTGCATGTGTGAGTGTGCGTGTGCGTGTGTTTGTGCGTGTGCGTGTGCGCATGTGTGTGTGCGTGCATGTGCGTGTGTTTGAGTGTGCCTGCGTGTGTGCATGTGCGTGCGTGTGTGCGTCTGCGTGTAAGTGTGCGCGTCCGCATGCGTCTACGTGTGCGTGTGAGTGTTCGTGCATGTGTGCGTGTGCGTGTCCTTGTGCGTGTGTGTGTGTGCGCGTGTGCATGTGCATGTGAGTGTGCGTGTGTGTGTGCATGTGCTTGTCGTTGTGCGTGTGTGTGTCCTTGTGCGTATGCTTGTTCTTGTGCGTGTAGGTGTGTGTGTGCATGTGCGCGTGCGCGTGCGTGTGCGTGAGCTTGTGCATGTGTGTGTACATGTGCGTGTGCGTGTGCGTGTAACGTGTGGCGGCGAGTGCGGTTCGTGTGGCGTGGCGTGTGGCCTGTGAATGTTGTTTGCAGTGCGTGTGCGCTTCCGTGGTTTTGTGCAATGTGTGTGTGCCTGTGGCGTGTGCGTGTGCATGTTTCGTGAGTGTTTGTGTTTTGTGTGTGTTGTGGTGTTTTGTGTGTGTTGTGTTGTGTTTGTGTGTGTGTGTGTGTGCGTGTGTGCGCACGCGCGTGTGCATGTGTGTGTGCAAGTGTGTGTACATGTGCGTGTGTGTGTGTGGGTGAGTGTGAGTGTGCGTGTGTGCGTCGGCGTGCGTGTGAGTGTGTGCGTGTGTGCATGAGCGTGTGCGTGTGCGTGTGTGTGTTTGTGTGTGTGTGCTCATGTGCATGCGTGTGTGTGCGTGTGCATGTGCGTGCCCACATACGTGTTCATGTGCGTATCCATGTGCATGTGTGTTTATTTATGTGCGTGCACATGTGCATGTGTGTGCGTGTGCGTGTGCGTGCGCATGTGCATGTGCGTGTGTATGTGCGTGGTTGTGTGCCTGTGCGTGCGCGTGTGGCTGTGCATGGGCGTGTGGCTGTGTGTGTGTGTGTGTGTGCATGTGCGTGTGTGTGTGTGCACGTGTGCATGTGTGTGTGCGTGTGTATGCGTGTGTGTGCGCGTGTGTATGCGTGTGTGTGCTTGCGTACGTAAAGCTTGTGCGTGTACATGTGTTTTTTGTGCTTATGCTTGTGCAACAACATGATTGTGCGTCTGCGTGTGAGGTGGGCATCTTTGTGCGGTGTTCATGTGGGTGTGCGTGTGCTTTGGCGTGCACGGGAATCCATGTGCGTGGTGTTTGTTCGTGTGCTGTGCTAAATGAGTACGTGTCGTTGGTGTTGTGCGTTATCTATGCGTGTGGCGTGTGCGTGTGCGGTGTGGTGTGTGCTGCATGTGGCGTGTGTTTTAGTTGGCCGGCTGTGTGCATGTGCGTGCGTGTGTTCGTCGCGTGCAAGTGTGCGCGTCCCTGCGTGCGTCCTTACGTGTGCGTGTGAGTGTCGTGGCATGGTGTGGCGTTGTGCGTGTCCTTGTGCATGTGTGTTGTGCCGTGGGTGCTGTTCATTTGAGTGTGCGTGTGGGTGTGTGCATGTGCTTGTCGTTGTGCGTGTGTGCTTGTCCGTTTGTCATGTGCTTGTTCTTGTGCGAGTAAGTGTGTGTGTGCATGTGCCATGCGCGTGCGTGTGAATGTGCGGTGCCTGAGCTTGTGCCTGTGTGTGTACATGTGGTGTGTGTGTGCCGTTTTACGTGTGTGTGCGAGGTGCGTGTTTCGTGTGCTGTGCGTGTGCAATGTGATGTGTTTGCATGTGCGTGTGTGTCTTCGTGGGTTTGTGCGTGTGTGCCCATGTGGGTAAGCGTGTGCATGTGCATGTGCGTGTGCATGTGCATGTTTGTGCGTGCGTGTGTGTGTGTGTGTACGTGTCTGTTGATGGCAAGTGTGTGTACGTGTGCGTGTGTGTGTGTGTGTGTGAGTGTGATGTGCGTGTGTGCTTCCGCGTGCATGTGGTGTGTGCGTGAGCGTGTGCGTGTGCGTGTGCGTGTTCGTTTTGTGCTCATGTGCATCGTGTGTGTGCTCCTGTTCATCTTGTTGTGTGCGTGGTGCAGGTGCGTGCCCACGTACTTGTTCAGGTGCGTGTACATGTGTTTGTTGCGTATCGTGTTACATGTGTTGGTTTTTTTTATGTACGTGCACATTGCAATGTGTGTGCCCTGTTTGCGTGTGCATGTTGTGTGTGGCGTGTGCGTTCGCCGTGTGCAATGTGCGTGTTTATGTGCTTGGGTGTGTGGCTGTGCTGTCGCGGTGTGGCTGTGCAGCCGCGTGTGGTCTGTGCGTGTTGTGTGTGTGCTCGTGTGCGTGTTGTGTGTGTGTGCATGTGTGCGTGTGTGTGCCACGTTGCGTGTGTGTGTGCGTGGGGGGGGTGTATGCTGTTTTGTGGTGCATGCGTGTTTTTGCTTTCGTACGTATGCTTTGTGCGTGTA
>JAHRHJ020001787.1:0-343186 GCA_019776745.2 Taxus chinensis
TGAGAGCGAGTGAAGACAGCGAAGGAATACATTCATTCTTCTATAATTTCTTTCAATTCATCTTCTTATCAGAACGGTACTCAAAGAAATGATATTGCTTTCTTCCTCAGGTCTAAACTGTTGGTTCAGGAGCTCAGAATCGGGCCTTCTTCCTCATAACCTCGACGACCTCAATCTCTCATCGCTTTCTTCAATGACAATCACATTTGGAATAGAATTAGTTGCGGGGGAGTGCTTCAATAGCAAGCCTCGTTGGAGCACCTGCAATCCTCTGTGGGAACTTATCCTTTTCGTGGGATACTTTGAGGAGCAGGTGTACTATTGAGCAACTTGATTACTTCAAAGCTAGCAACATTAGCCAACTTAGTGAGATAGTTTCTGAAAAGGGGAGTTTCTTTTGATCCTTTCCTTTGAGGGAATTTTATTGAATTTACCTGCCATGATTAAGTCACTTGATTTCTATGGCCCAAAGATTGAGCCAAGTTCCAAAGTAGCACCCCTGGGCTCTTTTAGCTGATAGCACACTTCTGGTTGTGGTGCGTAATAAAGAAGAAACCATTTTGTCAATCAGGGTTGGCGAATCCGGTAGGAACTTGTTTACCATCTTGTCTGGAAATTGGCAACGAAATTCATCATGGGTTCTGTAGGCTCTTTCTTTGCCTGAGATAGTTGGGAAGAAGAGCATGTTCCTCTTCGGCTGTTTTGAATCGTTTCAAACTTGGTTTTCATATCATCCCAAACTTGGTTTAATTACATCCAGGGGTAGATGGATGAAACCAATCTGCAGCAATAATCATGCAATGGCTAGATTGAAGAAGAGACGAATAGCAACATCTTGTATTCTATTGACAAAACAGCAAATGCAGCGAAGAAGGCAGAATATATCCCTCTGGTGACGTCTTCACATCTCCGTTCAACTGGGAAGAAGATCTTTCTTGATCCTCGTGGAGGAGTTCAGTCGGCGGTGGTAAGGCCAATGGGCCTATGGCAGTCCCCCATGGTACATTGGCTTCCATTGGAGGAAAGGGTGGTATGCTAGTGTAAAACATGGGAGGCAGGACTAGTGCTTACTGGTATGTGATTCCTTCCTTGCTTGCTCTTTCAGGACTTAATGCAAGGCTCGCAGAGCTACGAGGTGTGTTTCTTTTAGGAGGCGATAACTGAAACCAAATTTTCCTTGAAATCAAAGTAGGGTCAGATTTACCTTTAGCTTGTTCTCCTCGCGTAAACCTCTTTCCTTCCCCACTTGGATATTGTATGGTGAAGAGTCACTACCGTGTTCCGACCCGCTCTAGCCTTTTCTCTTTGCTCTCTTTCTTCTTGAGCTTTTGCGCCTGAATAACTCTAAACAACTCTCGCATGCTTTCTTTCTTCCAAAACTTTTAAAATCCCCCTAGTATGTGCGGCAGATAAAATGATGGTTACTTTGCGACTTTTCCCAATTTTGTGTGTGGGGCCTCAAATCGGGGGGAGTGGTCTGATGATATGTTTCTTGAGTATCTGGCAAAAACAAGATTTGGTTGCAAGAATAGGTGGGTTACCTGTAATGGTCATACACTTATTACCGCTGGTGGAAGAGGGCCCGTCGGTGAACAACTCTCAAACACGTGCCCAAGAGGTCCTTCTGGCCACGAGTGGGCTGGTGCTCTTCGTCTAAGGGTCTATTCGATGTAGAATTGTCTCTGTCAATGGCTCTATCAACAGCCACAATTGCTGCAAGCTTTCGCGGTGTTTTCCCAAGCTACTATTCGAATGTTGGCAGCAATTCTCCTTGGGAAATCTCGTCGGCACAAGGTTCGTTGAAGAACTGAGCTTGTTGGCAGAGAGGGATGTCATAAATATTAACCAGCACTGGTTTAAAACCTATTTCTGAATCCCCAGCCGGAGTCGCAAAAACTGTTTAGTCATATGGATTTTCACGCATGCAAATGACATGCAACGTGGTGGGAACGAAGTCCCTCCTCAATGAGTGAGGCTCTGCCTTTATTGAAAAGCCAAAACTGATTTCCAAATCTGTACATTCAATTGGTTGTGGGGGTGTTTTTGGAACAATCATGGAAGAAGTGATGAGTAAAGGGACTGAATGAAAGAAAGGAGTGGAATGATGGACGTGAAAGCACATGCAGAGTTAGGTAAAAACAGATCCTAATATTGGCATGAAGAGAAAGATGAATACCAACACAAATAAACTGATTTGAGTTATCCAAACCAGAACAGCAAAAGAGAACACACATTGCAAGTAGATGTCAGAGCTTGATCATTGTGAACTAGAACACTTATACTAATGTTGACAATAAATCAAAGATATATTTTGCATGCAGATTTAAACAAACCCTAACTCTAATGAACATAAGAAACACCAAATGTTACCAGAGACAAATACTGAGATCACAAAAGTTCTTATTCCAATTACTCCAATTTTTCACAAAGACACAGTTCTTCTGAAAACAAAGCTTGACAAAAGTGTGTGCTTGCGGTGTCCTCCTTCTCCAAAGTCCCCTTAAATGAGCCTCACTTCTTTTATCCCCAAAATGTTGGTTACAATTAGTTAGTTTTAAATTGCCATTAAATAGGGCAACTTGAGTGACATTTGACTTTTTCAACAAAACAACAACCTATTTAATAAGTGACTAAAAATCGCAACCACTTAAGTTACAAGGTCTTTAAGGAAAATACATAATAAAAGAAATGGGGTACATGTGACCCCACTTAAAATGACTTGTAAATGCCCACGTAGACTCCGAGTCATCATGTGCCACCACTAGATCAAGACACCATAAGATCAATGCCTTATCGCATTGGCCAGAGTCCGCCTATCCCGATCGTACGGGAATGAACCTCATTGACTGTTGCTCTCAATCCTCCAAATGAAAAGAGATTGCTGATTGAAACTTGAGCAATGCATCCACCTCCACCACCCCTCTATCTGAGCAATTATCCTGGTGTGAGAAGATTTTGTCTTCATTCGTATTCATATTCACATTCTCTCACATGCTCAAATACCTTGCCATGGTTCATTATTCATTTGTCACAGACCGGTAGTCCGTTCGTCCACCTTAGTTTATCAGAATCCACTTCTGGTCCTTATTCGCCTTGGGAAGATCTTCAATAGCCCAAGTTTGGCGATTCACTGCCCTGTAGTTTATTAGTCCTTATTTCTTGTCACCATCCAAAGTGTTGATCTCTCCCGAGCAGAATTTGTGCGACTTTTTCAGAGTCTTTTAAATACCATCTCCTTTTCCTTCCCCATTGTGAACGAGTGGTGTTGAAAAATCAATCGGAAGTGATTTATAATTCGTTGACACACACCTTAGGCGTAGTATTTTGGTCTTTTTGGAGTATGGATTCTAAGCATTTACGCAATCGCTTCCAAGATTTATCCTATTGGGCATTGATGACCCTCTTCAAATTCTCAGGTATCATGTAGCCAGGTGGGAACCTCGCCAAGTACCCCCTCATTGTACAATGGTTTCTCGTGTTCGTTGGGAATCTTCATCACGCTGAAGGGGGAGCAACACCTTCGGGGTGGTGCTGGAGACATTGGATCGTCTTGTGTTGTGATAAGATGTTTGTCCCTGCCATTTTCTCCATTTGTGATGATTCGCAATGTAGGCAAGTGAAAGACCGGATCATCAACTTTTGGTTGAGAAAGTTGTGACTACTACTCCCACACGTTGGGGCTGGTTAATGTTTGAGGTACTTCATCAACGAGTTCCATTCCCCAACCTCTAGAATGTTGATATAGATTCCAGGTTTCTTTGCGCATGAACGCAATGCTTTGAATTAGAGTGTTGTGTTTGTTGATTATGGCCGAAGAAATTATGGGGGGGAGGGGCAATCATGGCAAAGCCGAATGTGAAAAAAATATGACTGGAATGAAATTCTCAAGATTGTTGCTCCTTCTCACTTAGGTTTTTAGACGACTCAACTCCGATGAAGCCTGCAAGCATATCGCCCTAGCTTTATTGAGCTCATGATTTTCAACTTGAATTCGAACTCCATGGGCCGATCCTCCCTTCGTGTCGTCCTTACCTTCTTTCCAAACCGAACTCCCTGAGTGCTCTCTGGCTCATCACTTTAATACCGAGCTAAACACAATCCCGACATTTTTGAAAGAATTGTCTTGAACCACAATGCTCACGTTCTTTCCTTATTATATAACACGCTTGTAGTAAGAATGGTTTGGCTTTGCCCATAGTAAGCACATTTGTAACCTCCCAAACATGAGAAATGCTATTACCATACAGACCTAAGCTAGCCATGATGATGACCCAGTTCAAGCCTCAGCATGTCGATAACACAACCCTTAACGACGGATTCTTGCCAAAGAGCTCCCCCTCGTTATTTGGCAGTGAATTCTACAATCCCGGCTGCCACAACAAGGTTTTTCTGAACCTGGTAAAACACAGAATACTTTTTTTTTATTGTTGATTGGGATGTACATATGGAAGGAGTATAAATCGTGCCTATTGGCATTATAGTTTCTCAAAGAGACCATTTACAGTACAGGATGTATTACACGGGACGGTCCAGCTATATTTTTCAGGAGTTGGCTTTTACATTCAATTCATCTTCTAGGGGAAAAAATAAATGAAATGCTGAACAGTATGAACGTTTCATTCTGCGGCCGTATAACCTTCATCCGGTCCCTGTTACACTCTGATCACTAACGATTTTGATGAAAACTTTTTGAAGGAAAATCCCCCGAATTTGAGGATGTATTCGGTACTGACAGATAACAAAATAAGTTGTCGATCTTCTTGTTGGCAGTGACTTTCCCAAATGAAAGGCAGTCAGCCCTCAACTAACCTTTATCTCGTTCTTCTACGATAGTCTGACTGTGGTCCTTGTGTGTAGATGCCTGATAGCTTTCAAGGAGCAAGTTTCTTAAGCAAAGCGCGCACTGTTATTGAACAAGATAAATACATTCAACCTTCCCCAGACTGTGTGCGTCATTGACTCTGGCACGTGGGTTTTTATTGCTATCAATTGCTGGGCGCGTGGTTTGTGTCTTGCTGGGCGCGCACTGTTCACATGCACAAGATGATCACATCAACATTCCCCAGAATGATGCGCATGTCCTGTCCCTTTCGCGTGGGTTTAAATGGCTCGGCTGGGCGTGCACTGTTCATCATTGCTCTTAAAACTTTGTTCTTTGGGCGGTCTCTTCTGCGACTGTGCACGTATTTGGCTCTTCTGCCCTTGCTCTCTTCACGCACTGTTCACGTTTTCTCTTAAAAAAACGTTGTCTTTAAATAATGCGCATATTTTGCCTGGATTCTTCTTTTCTTTTGCTGTGACTATTTCTTTTGCTCACAATGGCGTGAGTTTCTCTACTAATGTCAAAAAACAAATATTTTCTCTTTCTGAAGAAAAAGAAAGCTTCCCTCCATGGCTTTTTCCACCGGGTTTGATGGATGAAGTTAGAGGATTAATTCGACTTCCTCTCATCCGCGGGTAGTGGTTAACTGCCGGGGAACTGGGAACGTAACGGGCAATGCCAACGGAAAGTGCCAAAATGGGTTGGCAATCCCCGTCCAAATTTTCCCATTGGGAATTGGGGACTTTTTATATGCCCATTTGCCAACCATATTTGTCAATTGGGCAAAGGAAAACCGCGTCCGGGAATTTGAAACACAGGAAATTGCCAGGAACGTGGAAATCGGTATTTGTTGGATGCCAACCCGCAGTTGGAAACAAAAGCTAAATTCCCCGGCACAAAACTTGTCGTATAATCTTAATTATATTTATTTAAAATTACATACTCCTTAAAAGGTGCGTCAATTTACTCAAACCGGAGCAATTAATTAATTAAATATTAATTAATTATTTTAATGTATTTACTGCTTTTTAATGCCGGGCGGAAGAGTTTCTTGCCCGAAAATTCACGAAACGCAGACCGAAACGAGCACAAAAATAAGACGATCGCAAGGAGCCCAATGAACCATGAAATAAATACTTTTACAAACTTTCTCATTTTAATTATTTAATTGTCTTTTTTGACAATTTTGCGCAGTCAAAATTGGCTGATAACATGCGGTATGCCCATAGAGGAAAAGAAATGTGCGTATGCCAATCCTTCCCAGTATCGTCAACCACTTTCATGAGAATTTTTTTGAGGGTTTTGTTATTGGATTTGGCCTGGCTGTTAGTTTGTGGGTAATAAGGTGAGAGAGAAACTAATCTGAATGCCGAGGCATCACATTTTTTTGGCATTGTTTTTATTTTGAATTGTTTTCCATTGTCTGAGGAGGCGATGAGGCACCAGTGAAAATGATGTATGGTTGAATAACTCACATACTGTCTCGACTTTTGTGGAAATGAGCGGTATGGTTTTCACCGTTTTGTGTGTATTCGGTACAGTTATGAATCCATTGATGGTGTAGGGAAAGAATGAGGATTGATTTTCCTCCAATAAATCCAAACCCCCAATTGAACAAGTAGCCAAATTCACGGCGACCTGTAAGGCATGATTGGGTTTTGATGAGGTTGAGAATGTTGTTGACATTTCACGTAGTGTTTTGACATAATACAACAATCATGTGTTTACGGTTGGTCCATAATAGCTAGGTGAAGATAACGCTTACAAGAGCAAGGCCACTAAAAAAAAAAGGGTTGACCTCCACATTTCCATCTGAACCTCCGTGATGGTGATAAGGAATTTTTAGAAACTTTGAGCGATGTAAATAGAATACCAATCAACTCGTCCTTATAGAGAGTCCCCGATGAAAAATGGGAGACCTTCCTTAAGAAGCACGTTTTCCCGTTACGGGTGAGATCAGGAGGTAAGATGGAGAGGTAAGGTAGTTTCAGAGTATTGTTATACCAAGGTCACTCTAGTAAGGGGTGTTCACTTTCGATTGAGTAAACATCGTGAAGGTAAATAGAAGGTGAATGGAGGCCTTGTACATTGGACAAATATTTTTGGAAATCGTAGGGGAAAGCAGGTATTTGGAAGCAATAAAGTCCTATTGTCCTGTAAATTTTGTTGTTTGACCGTGGGATGGGTTTTTGAAGGGTGTAATCGATCAAAGGTGGGTCAAAAGTATGTCTACATGATGTTATACTTTTGTAGTAATCTCATTATGACATTGGTACATCCATGACATTGGTGGTATGACCAATTGTTGAATACCAAGATGTGGATGGATTTGACACTCGAGGGCATAGGCAGGTCTAGAACCAGTACGAACACTTCGTATTCGGTAGATTGTGGGTGGTGCAATTCAAAGTCTAGTTTGAAGAAAAGGGCGATGGTTCTCATTCCAGAGGACAAGATAACACTCATCCACCCCCACACTGACACTTTGGAACCAATCGAAGAACAGTGTCATTTGGTAAGGGGTTCATCCAGGGAAGGGGTTAGCAATCAACTCAATCAGGAAATTCAAAATTGAGGGTTGGTCCCTGCAATAGGTGTGTCAGCTTAGTTGGTCAGTGATAGCCTGGCCCTTAAATGGACTTTTGGTGAATGAATTTTGAGGTCCAAGATCTCAGCTAAACAGCATAAGCCATCATGTGGGTGCACTGATTTTATAATGTTTAGCATACATGAAGGTAACGGTCATGTTGGTCACAACATACGTTTTTTGGTTGAGTAAGTAATCGGCGGAGTTTGGTTTGCAACGAAAACTAAGGGCAAGAAGTTTTTTAGGGTGTGTATCAGTTTCATAGTCCAAGAGGGCATGGCTTATATAAATATAACTGCCTACTCCCTATTTTTTTCATCATGATTAGGTGGTATAGCCCCTACGAGTGTCGTTACTATATGTATGAGGTAAAAAGGTTGGTCGTCTTTCAGTGGAATGGAGTATGGGTGTTTGGAAAGGTAATTGTTTAAAGGCCTCAAAAGTTTGTGACACTTGTATCTCACTCCCATTTGAGGAGACATCCTTCCTAGCAAGATGATGAAATGGTTGACACCGACCTATAATTGTGAAATGTAATGGCAAATGGGGACTGCAATTTACCTTTTAGGATACGAATTGTGTTTGAGGTTCCATGGGCTGAGGAATGTTCTAGAATGGCCTTGACTTTAGCAAGGTCAACTTCTAATCCCCACTAGAAACCGAAAAAGCCCAGGAGTTTCCTGAAGAACTACGAAGCAAAACAACACTTTGTAGGCTGATGGAAACCACAAAAAAATATTTAATGAGGGCGGGGGCGGTCAAAGATGGTTTTGAGGGACTGCGAGTGTTTAGATTTTTTCCAAGAGATTATCCACAAATATTCCATATGCGATCATGATATCATGGAAGAATTGTAAGTCATAACACGTTGATATGGGTAGCACCACCATCGTTTTAAAAGCCAAGGCAATACTCGATAGCAACGGTTCCCCAAGGGGTAATGAATGCAGTCCTTAGCTGATATTCTGGGGCAGAAAAATTTGTTATAACCTAAGAAACCATTCCCACATGATTGAGAAGCAAATCGTGACCCATAGTAAGGTCTCCAAAACCAGTTGATCAATACTGGGCCAGGTAAAATCATTTTTCGGGCAGGTTAGGTTGAGGTCACAAACGTCGTCCAATGTGAGTTCCCCCTGTTGCTTTAGTAAACATGGACAAGGTTGAAATCCCACGAGGATATTCAATGGGTAAGATTAAAGGGGAAACAAAAGAAGGCACTTGAGTTCTTCTTTGATGATAAGCAATGCGAGGGTGCATTGTTCCTCAGCTTTTGTTTGATATGTTGGCATCGGGAATGGGTATGATTATGGTGGGCACTATGGTGGGTCAATCCAGGCATTTCCTGCAAAAGACAAGTGAAAGCCTGGTTATGATCTTTGGAAAAAACTTGATGGCGTCCTGTCATTTGGTAGTCTATCTCGTCACTTATTAGTCTACCCCAATAAATCCCTTGGTCATTCTTCTTTATGATGAACATGAATTGGTACAACCACCCTTGGAAATCTCTTGACTCTAGGAGTCCAAATAATTGACTTAGCAGGGTGATGATATCACTGATTTCGAGAATGAAATCACTTCTAGAGACCAACTTGGGAAACCTAGAAACGACTGGCTTATCCTTGATTAAGAACTTCTTGTTTACATGCTTGATGCAGTCTTCCTGATCTCTATCACAGGCCCTTTGTGTTTGATTGAAGGTTTAAATCAACATATTCCTCAAATTCGGGCAACCTGAGGAGTTAATCAAAGTAACCTCCGTCCAATTTCACTATAGACTCTCCTTCTTGATTTCTTATTGAGCGGGAGGCCAAGTCATAGTTGAAAGCACATGCCAAGATGAATTTAGGGCATTGAGATGATATTGGAAACCATGCTGCAAGAGGGAGACCACTGCCGGCTATCGACTTCATCCAGGAATTCTAAGAAGAATCCTTAATTCTTGTACAGAAGTCATCCATATCTATATTGCCGAGCTCTTTGTCCCGAATGTCATGATTGCAACTTATGTAAGAAGGAGACTCCATCTTTTGATATTTATACTTCATCTTTCCTATACATCTGACTTATCCTTAGATTGGTGGGGGTCCGATGTATATATCTTTCCCCCAGGTAGATATAGACAAGCAGGAGAATGGAGAAATCAAAGAAGCTCAAATCCCTGACATGCCCAAGGCGCACAGAAGTGGTGCACGACAATGGATGTCGACAGGGCAAACGGTGCGCCCAAGGCGCACAGAAGTGGCGCACGACAATGGATGTCGACAGGGCAAATGGTGCGCCCAAGGCGCACAGAAGTGGTGCACGACAATGGATGTCGATGCGCCCAAGCACGCAATAGATGTCGACAGAAGTGGGCACGAAATGGTGAACCCAAGGCACACAGAAGTGGCACACGACAATGAATGTCAACACACACACGGGTGCGCCTATGGCGCACCTCCAGGAGGCGCAACATTTTGAGCGCTGACAGGAAGCAGCCCCTGGCGCAGATATTCAGATGGCCATAACTTTTGACTGGGAGCTCGGATTCATGCAAGGTTGGACTTTTCGGAAAGCTTACAAGGTCCTCTATCCAACTAAAACTGGATATCTTTAATTGGGTGAGAAAAAATTCTTAAAAATGCAAAATACAGTTCGCCACTTTTGGGTTCGCTGGGGTTCTCACCTACCATCATAATGAGATGAGTTAAGTGCATTCTGGAGGTGGTTGGGGCAGATTTTGAATTTCTCTCTCTTTTCTCTCTCATTCTTCCTATAAATTGTAAGGAGGGGCTTCTTTCTAAAGGTTGGACATTCTTGTTTTTCCCCTCCCTTCTTCTCTTTGGCAGGTGAACTTGTGGAGTTAAAACCTCCCATTTGAAACTGTAATGCAACCTTGCCTCTTGGCATTTTGCAGTGTGTTGTATCAATCTTTGGAGCAAATTAATGCATGTCTGTGGATGATTCTCAACCCTCTCTGTGTTCATTTGCATCCTCTTGATCTTTCGCTGTGAATCTGGCTATCTGTGCATGATCTTGCATTGCATTTTAATGGTCTGTGTTTATTGGCAAGACAGGTGTTCTTCATTCCTCGGTGCATCACCTTTGTAGTTTAGGTTTTATTTTATGCATTTTCTTACCCTGTCTCCTTGGCAAGTTAGATTAGGTTTTTAGTAAACCCTCTGCATTTTCTACATGTGCATCTGAATAGAGGAATAGGAACCGGCCTTCATCCGGAGAGCTTTTCCGATTTCGCAAGGTCCCACACTTGGGAAAAGCTCCATGTTATGCAATCGTACTGAGAGTCTCAACCCATCGTGTTGCAGAGACATTCAGGGGTGCTGCGATTCGACATCAACAGTTTTGGCACGCCCGGTGGGACCAAGAGGTCATTCCACAATTTGAAGGAACTTTCAAGAAATTCGGACTTAAAAATTGCAGGTTTTATAGTTTCAGTTTTTTCACCTTCCAGGCTGAACTTTGAAATCAATTTTCAAGGACTTAACTTGCTCAAAACAAGTCAAAATTTCACCAGTTGATAGATCGGGGGATAATCTTCAAAAGGGTATTCTTAGATTTTTGAGATTTTGACTTTCAAAATTTCATGGTTTTTTGATTTTCGGATTTCAGGTTTTCGGAAGTCTGGCATTTTTGGATTTTCGGGACTGTCATTCCAAATCAAGTTCCAAACTCTAAAATATCAAAAATACAGGTCTTTCAAAATTCTATTTTTTAAATATTGTCAGGTTTGGTGTGTAACTTGGCAGAATCTAGCCTTTTGAGGCTCACTTTCTAACACATCTGGCGACTCCGAAGGGGATAGAATTCAGCGGTGTAGCAGCACAAGTTGCCCAGGCATATGAGAAGAATTCGAACCAGGTCCAATACTCGAGAAGAGGGGCTATTTTTCCACTTGCAACTATCACAGGCAGAGGAAGGAGAGGAAGAAGACCACAAAGATCACCATCTCCACCTAACAGGACTTTGTCTACACCTCCACCTGGTAGGCCTTTTCTCGCATCGACCAGGGTTCTTAGGCCAATCATAATGGCACATCTACCACCGAATCCCTTTGTCAATTTCACGGGTAGTAGTCCACTTGCCCTAAATGCTCAGAATCAAATTCCAGTTGCAGCACTAAAGAATATACCCTATTTTACAGGAGAAAATCATACTACTCCTATTGATCACATCCAGGATATTGCTAATGCATGTGCAATCCACGAAATAAATGAAATGGATGTTGCAGTCAAGTTGTTGGCTTCATCTTTCAAAGGTAAGGCCTTACAATGGTTTAGGAGCCTACAGCAGGGTCTATTACGAATTGGAACCAACTTTGTTCAGCTCTTTGCAACCAATTCGGGGAGAGGGCGGACAATTTATCTTTATTGGAACAGCTGACAACAATCAAAAGGGCTCCTAATGAACAAATGACAGATTTCAACTTCAGATTCCAACGGACATGGGACAGGATTCCAATAGCCGTTAGACCAACCGCCGAAGGAGCATTCCTTTATTTCTTAAAGGCTATAAATTCAGACATAGCCATGATGATCCAATCAATGGGAGGGACAACGCTGCCAGGGGCCTACGACACAGCTATCAGAGCAGAGAACTGTTTGATCCAAGCTGGCAAGCTTGCACCAAGGCCACCAATGCCTCTCTATCCAGATATGGGAAATCCTACAACCAGTCAAGCACCAGAGTTGAATCCCATTCCAACTCCTAGAAATCAAAGCAATAATGAGGCATCGACTTCTTCAAATACTTCAAAGGAATTGCAGGAGGTTATGAAACAGCTACAGAACCTTGGAAATGAGCTAGTGACTATCAAAAGACAACAAGCTCAAAGTGCTAGACCGTATCAGCCTCAAGCACAGTACCAAGCTAGGCCCCCATACCAACAAAATAGACCACCACCTCAGGCTGCAAATCAAAACCAAAACCAAGGACAACCTCAAGCTGCCAGGCCATTTCGACCGTATGATCCAAATGCAACGACGTCCTCAAGAGCCTTGGTCCCGACACAAAATAACATGGCACAGGAGTACGACTGGTGTTACCCTTGCAATCTACCTCACAATCAGTCAGCATGTTTCAATGGTGCACTAAATCAGGCCTTGATGGTGCAAACCATTGGTGTTCCTCAAGAACCAAGCCAGGAGGAGAATCAACAGCAAGAAACGCAACAAGAAGGACCTCCAACAGAAACCACATTGGCCAATTGGCAAACGGAAGACTTCTGTGGAGTTAACCAACAGCCTTTTCAAGGCGTGGCTGCCAACACACGGTCAAAGAAGAGAAATATAGGAGAGGGACAACCGTGTGTAATCCAGTTGTTTCTCAGCCCACTCCTACATAACAAGGGGTCAGTAGACCAAAAGCAGCTCCAAATGTGCAAAATCAGCCTAAGGTACCTGATGTAGCAACACATGCGCCTATTCAAGCTCCAGAAAAGGTTGCGCCAAACAAGGGACAGCAAAAGGACAATTCATCCCCCTTCAACATCATCGATCAAATGAAGAAGACACATGTGAACATTTCCATGTGGGAATCACTGGCGATCCCAGGGCAACGAGATTTATTGCAAGCTGCAATGGCTAATTGGTCTGCCACAAATGTATCAAACCAGGGACATGAGAAAGTTCTCACTAATGCAGTGCAACATGATGGGGGCCAGACAAGGAAAAATTTGAAGCCTCCACCATTCTATGTTTCATTGATTGTTGGAAACCACTTGGTACACAACTGCATGATAGATTCAGGAGCAAGTAGTTCAGTGATGCCAAAGCAAATAGCGGATCAACTGGGTCTGAAGTATGAGCCAGTGCTGAAAGGAGTAGTGCAGCTAGATGGAACGGCAGTAGGAACAGTTGGGGTCATCAAGGGGTTAAGCCTAACACTACATTCCTGTCCTAATGTTACAGTTCTACAAGATGTGTCTGTGATTGACCTTCCGCCACTCTTTGCGTTGTGTCTATCAAGAGACTTCACTGCAAAAATCGGTGGATATTTATCTGCAGATTGGTCACACATGATTTTTAGGACAAGGTATGGAGCCAAAGCAACAATCAGGTCAGAACCAATTGCCAATTTCCATATTGAGCCTCATGTACCAAATCCTATCAATGCAAATTGCTCGGCTTTTGATCAGGAGGAGTGTTCAAGTGATCTAGAAACAGGTACTAAGGTCGAGGGAATTCCTGATTTAACTTTGGATGAATGGGCAAACAAGAGTCATGAATTTGACCCATACAAGGAAATTGAAGAATCTGAATTGGGCGTGTATTGTATACACGAAGAAAATTCACCCATTCCCGACATCATTCAGCCTGAACAAAAGGATGAAAACAAAGTTTGGAAATTATTTTTCGATGGTTCGAGAAGCAGACAAGGTGCTGGAGGTGGTGCAATGTTGATTTCACCACAAGACATCAAATATTTTTCAGCTTTTCGTTTCCAGTTTTCCTGTTCAAACAACACGGCTGAATACGAAGCATTGATTCATGGAATTCATTGGGCCAGGAAAAGGGGCATAAAGAACTTGCAGGTGTTTGGAGATAGCGAGCTAATCATCAACCAAGTTAGGGGACAACATGCTACAAAGAACGACTTGCTGAAGAGCTACAAGAATAGGGTATGGGACCTCATTGAGGATTTCAAAGCTTTCAACATTGTGTCCATACCCAGGAAGAAAAATGAAGTCGCAGATAGGCTCGCAGCAGTTGGAGCAACGTTTGATGTGGTTGACAACATCAGAAGGGGAAAAACACAGCCACATATCCATGTGATTGTGAGGCCAGCAGTTCCAGATAATAACACAAGCTGGCAGGTGTTTGAGAACGATCAACAGATCGTCAATTTCTTACAAGAAGAGGCTGAATTCTCAGCTAGGAATCAGGACAGATTAGAGCAGCAGTATGGGGATCAAGTAGTGCAGCTGCGAACAAACAAGCTTCCTAAGGGTTTAGTAACATTGGAGTCTATCTTCAACCCTAACGACCAGTTCCGTAAGGAAAAGGCTAACATACAGGTCAAGAGAGAAGATTCAGAGCCAATTCCGGTTGGGGAAGGCAAAACACTTCAAATTGTCAAAGTGGCCACTGAGCAGGAGAAATCAGATTTCATACAGCTTTGCCAAGAATTTCCAGATGTCTTGCTTGGAGCTATGAAGACTTAAGAGGATTCGATCCAATTTGGCACAACATACCATAGAATTGGATCCAGATGCTAAGCCCATCAGGCAGAAGCAGAGACCAGGTCAACCCTCACATTGAGCCTCTAATGAAGAAAGAGCTAAATAAGCTAATAGAGGCAAGCATTATACATCCAATGATCAAGCACTCAAGCTGGGTTGCAAACTTGGTTCCGGTCAGGAAGAAGAGTGGAGAAATCAGGTTGTGTGTGGATTTCCGAGACCTAAACAGGGCATCTCTCAAAGACCATTACCCACTTCCTTCAATGGAACAAATATTGCAAGTAGTAAATGGTTCAGAGAGATTCTCTCTCCTAGATGGCTACTCAGGGTACAATCAGGTGATGGTGAAAGAAGATGACCAATTCAAGACAGGCTTTCACCACCAAATGGGAGACCTATGCCTACAAGAGGATGCCATTTGGGCTATCAAATGCTGGGGCCAGCTTTCCAAAGGGCAATGGATATGGCATTTAAGGGGTTGATCAATAAAATTTTGATATATAAGAACGACATCACTGTATTCTCAAAAAATGCAGCGGATCACCTCTGTCATTTGAGGCAAGTATTTCAGAGGTGTTAGAAGATTTGGGGTATCATTGAATCCCAAAAAATGCATATTTTGGCTCACGAGGTAAAAACTTCTAGGCCATATTGTTTCAAAGGCAGGGTTGACGATTGACCCAGAAAGAGTTGAAGCAATTAGCATTGCCATTGCCAAGTCACAAGAATGGCACTCTTCAAAGCTTCTTGGGAAGGATCAATTTTGTCAGCACTTTGTTCCAAATTTTGCTGCTCTTGTGAAGCCAATAACGCTGATGTTAAAGAAGATATGGCATTTAAGTGGACATCTGAAGGCAAGGTCAGTTTTGAGGCAATAAAAGAGGCTCAAGCTCAAGGCCTATATCAATGGATTCTCCAAGGACAACGGCTATTGCACCAAGTGGACACGAAGCAATCAGCGCTCAAAGAAGCAAATGAGGATTAGAATACTAGACTTTTATCAAGGAATAGTGACCAGGTTGGTGTGCCGGCCACTATCATATCAAGACAATGCATTGGCATTCGTAGGTTCCAAGATTACAGAATGGGCTTCAAGAATGGAATCTAGTCGAGCAAAGCACCTCTTCCAATTATTTACCCGCAGGGTAATGGACAGGCAGAGTCCACAAACAAGAATTTGCTAAGAATCATCAGAAGGACTCTGGATGAAAATGGACAAAGAACATGGCATACCAAGCTAAAATCAGGATGTGGGCATTATGGGTTGACAGAATAACACCTAAAGAGGTCTACAGGTAATTCCCCTTACAAGTTGGTCTATGGAAAAGAGGCAGTATTGCCTATATCATTAGAACTGCCTACATTGGAGTTCATGAAGTAGTTGGAGTTGGCTGAGTTCGAACCAATGGAGGCTAGGTATGCAGAGTTGATGGAATTGGAAGAAATTAGAGAACATGCAGTTCAAACAATTGAGAAAGATCAGGCCTTAGTAAAAAGATGGTTTGATAAGAAAGCAAGAGCAAGGACCTTCAAGGAAGGGGACTTAGTTCTGAAATGGGATGCAGATCGGGCAAAACCAGGAAGGCATTCCAAGTTTGATGCCATTTGGAGTGGCCCCTACATGGTCACGGGATGTAAAAGTAGTAATGCCTTCCAATTGTCTACATTGGATGGAGAAGAACTCCCGATTCCGGTTAACGGAATCTATCTTAAACATTGCTACTAAAAGGAAAAGGTTTACCCTTGTAAATATTAGCCTAGATTTCAATTCCTCTAAGTGTGTATGCACATTGTCTTGTTGTAGTTAGGTTTCAATTTCCCTTTCCCTAAGTTGCTCTCAAGTTGGCACAGTTCAGGTTTCAGAGAAGAAGTTGCGGTATCAGGCTCAAGATCAGATATCAGGTTGGTTTCAAGTTATTGCTTATGACTCCATGCCCAATGGATTGCTAAAATGTCAGTCATCTTCTACCTAGCAGGCAGGTAATCCCATTGAGTCCCCAAATTGTTGTATATATCTTTCCCCCGGTAGATATAGACAAATCAAGTAAGAATGGGAAATCAAAGAAGCTCAAAAATCCCTGACATGCCCAAGGACACAGAAGGTGGCGCACGACAATGGATGTCGACAGGGAAAATGGTGCGCCCAAGGCGCATAAAAGTGGCGCACGACAATGGATGTCGACAGGGAAAAGGTGTGCCCATGGCGCAGGTTGAAGGGTGCACACAAATGGATGTTGACATAGGATCAAATGGTGCACCTAAGGCACAGGTACAGAAGGTGCAGACAATCGACAGGGAAAAGGTGCGCCCAAGGCGCACAGAAGTGGCGCACGACAATGGATGTCGACAGGGAAAATGGTGCGCCCAAGGCGCACAGAAGTGGCGCACGACAATGGATGTCGACAGGGAAAATGGTGTGCCCTTGGCGCATGTAAGAGGATGTCGACACACACATGGATGTGCCTATGGCGCACCTTCAGGAGGCGCAACATTTTGAGCGCTGACAGGAAGCAGACCCTGGCGCAGATATTCAGATGGCCATAACTTTTGACTGGGAGCTCGGATTCATGCAAGGTTGGACTTTTCGGAAAGCTTACGAGGTCCTCTATCCAACTACAACTGGATATCTTTAATTGGGTGAGAAAAAATTCTTAAAAATGCAAAATACAGTTCGCCACTTTTGGGTTCGCTGGGGTTCTCACCTACCACCATAATGAGATGAGTTAAGTGCATTCTGGAGGTGGTTGGGGCAGATTTCGAATTCCTCTCTCTTTTCTCTCTCATTCTTCCTATAAATTGTAAGGAGGGGCTTCTTTCTAAAGGTTGGACATTCTTGTTTTTCCCCTCCCTTCTTCTCTTTGGCAGGTGAACTTGTGGAGTTAAAACCTCCCATTTGAAACTGTAATGCAACCTTGCCTCTTGGCATTTTGCAGTGTGTTGTATCAATCTTTGGAGCAAATTAATGCATGTCTGTGGATGATTCTCAACCCTCTCTGTATTCATTTGCATCCCCTTGATCTTTCACTGTGAATCTGGCTATCTGTGCATGATCTTGCATTGCATTTTAATGGTCTGTGTTTATTGGCAAGACAGGTGTTCTTCATTCCTCGGTGCATCACCTTTGTAGTTTAGGTTTTATTTTATGCATTTTCTTACCCTGTCTCCTTGGCAAGTTAGATTAGGTTTTTAGTAAACCCTCTGCATTTTCTACGTGTGCATCTGAACAGAGGAATAGGAACCGGCCTTCATCCGGAGAGCTTTTCCGATTTCACAAGGTCCCACACTTGGGAAAAGCTCCATGTTATGCAATCGTACTGAGAGTCTCAACCCATCGTGTTGACAAATACATCTTGTTGTTGACATGTCAGGATATGAGAAATTCCAACCTCATGATCACTTAGAAATTTTAGACTCTTTTGAAAACTATAGGGAACAGCCTATGAAAAATAATTAAATAACCTAGGACTAAATTTCAAATAAGAACCCATATGGGAATAAGACAAGAATCAATGAAAATGGCCCAAAACCCTAAACCAGTAATGGAAAAGGAAATGAAATGGAAACCCAAAACAAATACCTCATAAATAACTGAAAAAGCTTCAAAAAGAAAGAAGAGAAAAGTACCTTCAACCAGTTCCAAAAATGACCAAAAACAGATGGCAAAATTGATCAGGAAGATCGATCAGGTTTGGATGTAAAGGAAGCATAAACGGAAATCCAACACAGCAAAAATGTACAAGGTAACAAATGACATGGAAAACAAACTATTTACAACAACCTAACATTAATTACACCTCACTTGACATGTGTGCCAACTACCAGACAACCGGACATTAATGACATGTCATCATGCTTGGAGCGTCTGAAAATCTGATACAAAGGATTTGATTCAATTAGGGTTTTGGGTTTCGAGAAACAAACGACTTGAAACATGCATTTGGCAAAGCATGTTCCGATGCTTGGAAGTCCCTTAAACCCGACATGGAGGACTTAAGCAATTAGGTTTCAAGTTTCGGGGAACATGAGACATGAAACATGCAAGTAACATGTTTTCATGCAATAAAAACCCGAAACCCCGAAAATATCTTTCAAAGGGAATTTTAAGAGATTTTTCCAAAATTTTCCTATGGTTATCTCAGTTTTAGCTGAAATCACTAAAATTAGATAACACTTACCCTCTTGTCATTTTGATTGAAATTCTTCTTAGGTCTGAACCTGGAGATATCAAATTTAATCCCTTCCATAAGTTGGTTGAAGAGCCTGCTAATAAAAGGTGTTTTGTTGTTGAAGATGCTTTGGTTTTATCTTCCCAGATAAGACAAATGATTTGGGGAAAGGACATCATCCATATTCTTTTGAGTATCATGTTCCTAAAAGGAGGGAGTCATTGTTGCCAAGCTGAGAGGATGATATCAGGAAAGACCCATTTAACTTCCATTAGCCTGAAAAAGGAGTTCCAAAATTCCTTAGCATAGTTACAATGGAGAAAGAGATTATTAGCAGTTTCTCCCATAAGCTTACAAAGGTTACATCTATTAGGAATGTGTTTTCCTCTTTTCCTCCAATTTTCAGTAGTAAGCATTTTTGTTCTAAATAAGGTGCTAATATTAGTATATACGATGATATACCTATTTTTTGGATAATTTTTATTTACTTCCCTTGAGACAAAGACACTTATATAATATGAATATTGAACTTAATATAGTATAATTATTATTATTATAAGTTAATACCTTCAAATAAATAATAAGTGATTATATTATTAGAGTAAGTTACTCCTTGGAACCCCTTATGACCCTTCGATTAATAAAATAATTCAATAGATTTATGAATAGCCATGAGGCCAACATATAATAGATTTGTTTAAGGTAACTAACATACCATTGATTTTTTGCTATCTATTGGAGGTCACGTGTCTTATATAAGACCTAAAGTAATTATCCGTTGTGAAAACGTAATAATTTTTTACGACTTATTTATAGTACCTTGGCGAGATCAACTTGTGACCATTAGTAGCCTTCCATACGAATTAGTATATTTTCAAGGTTATTGTCTTTGCCAATTTAACCGTTTATCACTTGAACGCATGAAGTGAATAACTCACAAGTGCGTAATTCCTAGTGTTGTCACATAATGACATGTGGTAACCAATTAAATAACGTAAACATGAAACTTATTTCCCTTTTAGCATTTCTAAACTTAACAAAATAAAAATTATCCCATAATTCTCTACATCTTAATTAGTGTTTTCATGAGTAAAATTTTGGCGTGTCACAAAGATAGATCAATTAGAAAAAAATTAATGGGTGAAAACACAATGCATCCCTAATGGTGACATGATTTTAAGTGAGATTGAACTTGATGTGACATGGGTGAGGACCCAAAGCAAGGAAGATAAATTTTACAAGGTTAGAATGGTTAATCACTCTTTTTCAATGAGTGAATGAATGTGCTCAACTCAAGGGCATGTGTGCAATCCCATGTTTAAAGTTTTTGATTTGTGGTAAAAATTAGGATAAAATGTTTCTTCAAGAGTTAAAGTTCCATTTTATTCAATAATAAATAATTTTTTTCTTATGTAAGTGTTACATGTGTGGATTTTTACATTACTCTATTTGGTTTATTTCATAAATTAATTTCATAGTATTAATGACATGCTTCGATTTATATATTTTTAGGATGATTTGAATAACAATTTTATTGACCTTTCGACCAACAATGTTGTTGACGCTCCTCTAGATGAAAACAATTTTGTTGATGTGGATGACCCCAATGATCCCTAAATTATCAAGATACATGGAATGGTAGACAAAACCCTTTCTTAATCTTCAAGTTGGCAGGAAAAGTCTTAATTTCCTTCATAATATTGTCAAAGATGATAATAAAATATTTCAGGAAAATTCAATATTTAACAATGATGATGTTAATCATCCCCATACAAAACATTTTGAAGATGTAAAATATGGTTTAAGCATTAGTCTACAGTATTAAAGTTGTATTTTGAAAATATTGCAATTTTTAGGAATGCAACACCAAAAAATAAACATTCTCAAAAACTTCCAACATGTAAAGGGAAATCAAAGTGTGTTACTCTTCAAAAGAGAGGAAATTGTTAAAAATATAGTTCACAGAATCCAAATGTAAGGTCAGATATTTGATCAGTGGTTGTAATTGTATGCAAGGGGGTGATGTAATTTTATAATTTAGTGATCTAGAGGGAAAATGGGATAAGTGGAATGGAAGGAAAAACGAAAAACATGCAACAAGAGTGTAAAAACATATTATTCGAATGAAAATAATACATGCATGTGATTGTCATGCAACCATCAGCAAACACAGACGGTGATTTTTTTACTATCACAATAGATTTGTTGTTGATGGTTTTATTAGTTTAACCATGAACTAAGTATGTCCCCTACTCCATATATTTTCTAAATTATAATATTGGCATATAAATGTTGATAACTTGCATGTTTTTTCTCTAATTATCATAAATTTGTACTAGTTAATAAAATAAATAGTTATGTACCAACTAGAACATCAATGATAATATGGGAGAGTGATCATTTATGTACCAATAAATTATTTTATATCGCTACAAATATTAGTCATATACAAATATATTATTTTCTTTGATATTTAAATATTGCAATAGAATTGTTCAATTTATATATTTCATAATCAAATGAAATTTAAATAGAAAAGGTTGAAACAAAATCATCAAAACAATTATATCGAGCTCTAACAAAAACATAAAAAAAATGTATGTAAAGTTAATCTAGGAAAACATTAGCATAAGATTGGATATTATAAATTAAATATAATTAAAAAATAAATGGAGACTTCAAAATGATCATTCACATAAAGTGTTAACTCCACATTTTTTGAAACTAATCCACTAGATATCAACCCCACAACAACCCCATTATATGAATACCTATTGAAATAATAACTATTAAATATAATAATATTCATAAATAAAAAATATTGAGAGCTCAATTGTTAAAACATGGAGTTTATATTCTGGTCACCACAATATGTTAGATATAATGTTTAAGATAAAAAAAAAAAATTATTCCAAAAACTAATAAGATAAAAACATATATACTTTTAATATAAGTGTTTATGTTTGAATTTTACCCCTAAAACATCATAACTTACTAAGAAGATAAAACAAAAAATAATGGTGATAGTGTCAACTAACATTAAAAATTATCTTAATGCTTTATTAAGAGTTAGTCCTTCATAATTCTAGAGCTATACCAATATTATTTAAAACTTCACCACATCAATCAAGGACAATATTCTATTATTTTCAGAGTCACAGACTTCATAATTTTGAATATCACACCTCATTCATGTATTTTTTTATGAGGGATTCCATTTCAGTTTTGAATGGTTTCATCATTAATGGAGGCATCGCCATTCGTATTTTTATTCCATCCAGCATGTTCTTGGAAGGTCGTAGAAATATAAAATAACTTTTCATGTCCACCACACTCTTTGTATCTTGTTGCACAGGGCTTATATTCACTGCATCTCCCCACCCAAAATCCACTTCATACCATCCTAGTAGCCTCCAATCACAGACTTCAATTACATTTTCATGCTTCATATTCACATCTAATTCAATTGGCTTTGTCACAATTCTTGAGATGAAATTCTCCTTCAAAAATATTTTTTCTTTCTTAGTAATCATTGCAACACGAAAAATGGATCCACTTAAGAGGTCTTGGACATTATCCGTTGCACTTGCCAAACCAATAGCATTACCATAGTATCCCTCTGGAAGACGGGGATTAAATGATCTCCTCATCTTGACTGGAAATATAATCTTCACATTCTGACTATGTGGAATTTGAAAAGCCCTTGTCCTTGCTACCCAAACCATTGCTATTAAAATTTCAAATGTAGAGAAAATTTCTTTGTATTCTTCCATAATGCATTGTTTGATATGCTTTATTATATTTAAGTTTACAAAAAAAACTTGTACTGTTCGAAAAAAATTCTCTGCAATTAAATGTGGACATGTAAAGTCATGTTGATAAAATTGGATGTACATACTATCTTCAAACTTCACAAGTTCTCTATTCCATATTGGTTCCAATGAGGGCTTTACCCCTCCCCTTGCGATATCTGCCATGCCTTGAAGAAATTTCCCTAATCCTATTCCATCACATTGATTATGGTGGAAACTTATTCCCACAACAAATCCCCCACATGTAAAATGAGTTACCTACATGAAAAACACATGACAAAGAGAACACATGATATAAATACAAAAATGTATGACAACTTTAGAAACACTTAATTTCAAATTATTTATGATAAATAAATTTTAATCAACTAAAAACAAAGAAGATGAATACGAATATAAAAAAATACCACCATTAAACAATTGATTATACTAATAAATGAAATGAATTTAAAAATAATAATTGAAAAGATAAGTTCTCTTCAAAGATAACCATTATATAAATAGTAAGAAAGTTGATTTAAAAAACCCTAAAAAAAATTATTCTTAAATTAAGCATTATACAAATAGAAAAAAGCTTGATTAAAAAACCCTACCAAAAATTATTATTAAATATTTTTTTATCAAGTATCCTATATATGACCTTCAAAACAAAAATAATTTCATGTAAGAAGTGTCTTCTATATTAAATTTCCAAATTTATTTATTTTTATACTTAAGGTTTCTCTAAATGGAAAAAAATTAATCATAAATTAGTCTACAAGAAAAAGAGTTACTTTGACTAAGTTATATTTAATATTACATTTTAATAATAAATAACCATACATATTTAAGAATATATGAAATATTTTGTAAAAAATGTCACCTATATATACTTTTTAAAAATGATACAAGTTTAATTACAATATAAATGACATTCTTTCAAATATATTTTTTTGTGAAAAATATTAATTAACATTTAATATAAATTGTCACAATACTACAAGTTAAAAATCCTTACTGATATTATTATATCCACTCTATTTATTATGCTAATAAGCGTAGGGCCGCAGTCGAAAAGCATTTACCATTGATAAAAATTATCTCAATAAGAATTGTCTTAGTAAAATAAATACAACTATTTCTTCTTATTTTTGCATCCTTAAAAATTGGTGCTTTTGTCATGTATCTTGACCACAAGTCTCCAATGTTAGGATCAGGTTCATTCATCCCTAATCGCTTGAACATATCACTAGGCTCTTCCTCTTCTCCCATCATGAGTACCACCGTCTCCTCCATACGGTCTCATGAGTTTTCTCTTGGCTCTTTCTCTCACCATATCTGATCAACATAATCATATTTTCTTATCATTCTCACTTCTCAGTTGGCTCACAAATTCTTAGGCAGCTATTTTACTAAAAATATTCCACTTGACCATATATTTAAAGCGCAAAGGTGATAGAGTGAAAGGATTTACATCTAAGTGTAAAAGCTACATGTGACCTAAACAAATTTGGAGTTGGGCTTTTTTAAAATGAGTAGAAATATACACTTTTCTAGTGCTAATAAATATCTCAATATCAATAGTCTTGGTACAAATGGGAAAAATTATGGGAAAATATTGAGAAGTCACAATGATGCAAATTAATTTTTGTATCTATGTACACACATCTATAAAAATCATCCATATAGCACACACAAAAATGAGCAAACACAATAATGCCTTACAACACTTCTTTAGAAACCAGTTTCCTGTTATGCAGTAGTCATATATGAATTTAGGACTTAGTATTTTACGGAAACAATCATTACATAGGCATCATAGCGCTACCATTTTCTAATACAACTACACATTAAGGAAAAAAAGTCCTTGTTTGAGGTGTCAAATCCCTGGGTGGGCATGTCCACCCATATCTGGTAGAAATTATGCCTCCTAAGACAATCATGGTGTGTGAGGTTGATCCAGATGAGTCTATCCTTAAGTTCATTTCCCTCACTCATGAGAACCACTTAAAATCTCACATGCTTATTGTCCATTTCATTTGTGAACACTTTTTAATACTAGTGAACTTTTGTCAATATCATACTTAAAAATCCTCGTTATTTCCTTTAAATTTTATGTATTGGGAAATCATCCTAGTTCCCGTGATAATTCAAAATATGTAAAAATTCTTTCAAATCCTTTTTTTTCTTTACAATCCATCCAGATCATGCTATTCTCCATGTGTGTGTGTGTGTGTATGTGTGTGTGTGTGTGTGTGTGTGTGTGTGTGTGTGTCTGTGTGTGTGTGTGTGTGTGTGTGTGTGTGTGTGTCTGTGTGTGTGTGTGTCTGTGTGTGTGTGTGTGTGTGTGTGTGTGTGTTGGCCATCATCCCACCATATATAATGTTATTGTAAATATCCTACATGTAGAAATCATTATTTTAGTTATGCACAACATGTGAATATGATGACTTGGAGTACTTACAATATTTTATGCATCAAAGAGTGGATAATTTTAATATTCTATTAATATAAAACTTTATAACAACACAGAAATATGTACTTTTCAAATAATATTGGATATTATTGGTTAAGTGGCTATTACAATAAAATCATCATGATATAATAATAGTATTTCAATTGGGATGACCATCACCTCTACCTTTGTTTGTTGAATTCCTTTCAAACCATCTTGTAATGTGTGTTCCTTGTACCACACCTTAGACGCTTCATTATAGATATAATTTAAAGATAAAAGTACCAATCCTTATGTTCATAAATGTTACTCTTCCAAATATACAATACCTTGAAAATTTTCATCTTCTTTCTTCATAAGTTTCAAAAAAAAATTGTCATCCTAAATATGAGGGTAGAATCATGTTATGTTCTTGCATATCCCAGGAATCCAAATAAAAAATTCCTCTTATAAAACATATTTGTAGCATCAATATTGATTACTTCAAAATTTTCCCATTATATGATTTGATTGAATTTAATCATTTTTTTAAAAACATACAATATCTTATTATCATTATTATTATTTTGATTTGATGTATCTATGACTTAGTCTCTTCTTTATGTTCTTATACATTAGTGTATTCTTCTGAGGACTATGTGTGTACATGATTTTCAATATAAGGTGGAGAGATTTATTTTGTTAGAGGATTCCAAATTGGGTAACCATCTCCCCTGAAATCATTTAGTGGATCCATTTTTGGTACACTCATATTTTGTACACATTATTCCATGTATGTTAGGATTCATCAGAAATATAATGCAAGGAACATATTCTCAAATCCTGCATCATTAACTTTGTCATTTTCTAAATTTCAAATCCCCGTAAATGTTTCTGCTTATTTGTATCATAGACTTATTGAATTTATGTGACACAAAAAATGTTTCCAATACCCTATTGTGTTCTTGCATAAACCATACCATATGTCTAAGGTCCCACTTTGGAATTGTAGCTCTAAAAAATTCAAATCACATAGTTTAAATAGCTATGTTAAGTTTTTTAGTAAAACATAATAAATAAAATAATCCTCTTGAATAGCCAAAACCTCATGAAAAACATAATCATATGAGCATAATAATACTCAAAACAGTTTCTTCGGGTCATGTTTTCTAGAATCTTCTGAAGATATAACAATGAAATTCATCACTTGTAAAATTCATGTTGCTAAAATCAACCACCCTTCCTATCATTAAATATACATACTATTAGAAAATAACATTTAATTGATTGATGTTTAGTGAATTTAATTTTTATAAATGTATATGTTAGAAACATTTACTATAACAGTGAAATTTTTTCCTTTAGTGTGATTCTCATTGAAAGCTTGCAAGATATAGAATTTTTTTGGCATCCACCCCCATGCATTCCATTAGTTGAACTTAATTAAAATATATCATCTATATGGATGTCATAAAACTACTTGACCTCCCATTTTTTTTCTTATAAAATATGTATTACACCCGAGAGGCTTCTTTGGAGAAATAATCTAAGAAGAACATTCTCAAACCTTACACAAAAAAGAAATTCAGATAGCCTATTTTGAACACCTTAAAAGATGCATCATATAGATTCATGAAATTCAAAAAAAAATTGTGAACCTGAAGATGAGTCTAAGATATTTTTATACTCTCCTATAGTGAAAGAAATCAAAAAACATTCCTCATATTGGAAATATAAGGAAAAAAGTATGATAATTTATCGTTAGTACCGATTACATAAAAACATTCTAGAATAGGACTTGATTTATTTTTCTCATCGGTTTTTTACTCATACATTTAGTTTTCTATCAACATACTTATTTTTATTTTATGTGTTTATGATTTAATCTCATGTTTACATATTAATGTATTTTATTAAGGGTTATATGTGTGTGTTGTATTCTATATATGGTGGAGACATTTGAGCTACTAGTGCAGGGAGATTCCAACTTGGTTAAAAATTCCCCTAACTGTTTCTATTGGATCCATTTCACTCGAATTGCAATATGTTTACATCATTTCATGTGTGAGAATTCAGTATAAATATATTGTAGGTCAAAAAATATCAAATTTTGTTTAATAAAATATTTCATTTTCTAAATTTAGATTTTAAACACAAGTATTACAAATAGCCACAACCCTCATGAAAATTGCATACAATTCATAATATTAGAATAATAATATACACATTTCGTTCTTCACGCAATATGTTATAGAAATTTTTTTTTTCTATGAAGATGATATTTATCAACTTTAACCACCATCTTATTGAAATCAACTATCCTTCCTATCATTAAATATATACACTATTACAAGTAATAAAATTTAATAAATAGAGAATCGTCTTATTTAGTTTGGATAGATATAAAATATAGAAACATTGACTATAGCAAAAAAACCCATATCTTTGACTAGTAACAATAAATTAATAAAATTATTGTTGGGTTGCATGTTCAAATTTTGATGATAACATTACGAGAAATTCCAAAGTTGATGAGAGCACGGCTATTGTGAAAATATTGAAATATATAGAAAATATGTATATAATTTTAAAATATAACATTTTATGAATCAATATTTAGTGAATTTACTTTCAAATACTCATGCACTTGGTTCTATTTATAGAAAATAAAATATGATAACTTATCCTTATGCAATGCTAAGTTTGACCGTGTATCCATTTTATGACAAATGTTCACATTATGAATCTAATATCCTCATCTTTTAAGTCATTCTATAACTTGCTTATATTTACACCATGCTCTCTTGATAATTATAAAGATATTATTCAGCCAAACCAACATAAAACATTGAATATTCAAGAAAAAAAATTCAGTTTATATATTTCTCTCCTATCTAAAATCATATAAGAAAGGTCAAGGTGTGATATCTCGTCCTAGACGACCTATATAATCATTCCTTTTTTCAATCATAGACTTTGATTTTAATCCTAAATAATTATTTGGGTCAATACACATTCTAGGATTGGCCTTACCATTCAATCCCTATCCTAAATAGAGTTCCTACCTAGGTCATACAGACTATGTATGGTCCTATACCTACATGTTCTCCAGTTCTTAAATCTTATGTGTAGAATCTATAGCTCCAAATTGTCTGGTTCCACTTTCATGTACACCTAGATCATTTAAGAATCCTCTTGAATAACTAGGTATATCTCTTCTCTCATGTTTTGAACTATTTGTTTATTGGTTATCAATCGTTTAGTTCATTTGAAGCTGCAATGTAGTATTATGGTCATGCACAATTGATATTAGAAGTCACTTAGATCAGATTTGTCTACATGTTGTTAATCATTTTACCCTTCTTAGTTGTTATATATCTATAACAAATCAAGTAGAAATTAATTAGTGTGTAAACAATCTCTCGTTTTGTTTCACCACTCCCTCATGCTATAAAGCCCCATAGTGGCAAAAGTTTGAAATAATAGGCATAAGATTATAAACATGACAGTTGCTAAAATTTAATTACTGTTAATAACCTTGAATGTTAAAGATATGTCTCAAGTACAAATTCAGGAGGAAAACTCTCACGGTTGATATATGTTGTTTCCTGGACAAGCATGGAGAATGGTCTAAGATAACGGTATATAAAGATGGTTGAAATTCACCTTGCTTTTCATGTTTTGTGGTTATTAAATTCAAATTATCCCATGGTAACATGTAAGAAAATTCCCATAAAAACTATAAAAGTAACTACTGATATTGTGAGTACTGATAGATTGTGGTTTGCTTTCTAGTATATCTTGAACATACAGTTCAGTCCCTATCCTGAACCATACAGTTGAGTTTCAGAGCATAGCTCTTCCCCGGTCTAAAACTGTTCAGTACCAAGCGAGGAAAACCTGAAAACGAAGGGTGTAAATGGTGTTCGTTCATACCTTGATTTGAAGTTTTGTTTGCAGCTCCGAAGGATGTTGTTTATTCTTCAATCCCAAAATAAAATACTTGCGTAAATTCCGTTAATTTGTAAAGTAAAATATTTATATGAGAAAAGAAGTTTTCAGAACTACCTGAACAATGAGAAGATGGAGGTCGCGGAAAGCAGTATCCAATGGAAGAGAAAAAATCATCTTCTTAAATGATGGATTGTCCTCATCTAAATCTCCTATTACTGAAAGGTCGTTGTTCACCGTGGCTTCCACAAAGAGAGCACCCTCCCCTGTGCACTCCATTTTCTGTATTTCTGAGCCGCCCTGCAAAAGCGGGATAATAAACGAACACCTTGGAAAGAGCCTCTCGAATTACGTTTGCAGGGTCTGCAGAAACTGTGGCTGAGGCATTGTAGACTAACAATACGTTACCAAACATGCTTCCTAGTAGTTTGTCAATGCTGGAGAGCTGCAGGGTGGTTTTGGGGGAAGGCAGGGATGGAGCCACCATCACTCTTTCAATGATATTCACATCGAACTCTCTTGAAGCTTCAAACGCCATTTTAATTCAAATCTTCTCAGAATGGATTAAGCCTTCCCAAAACTCAAACTGTGGAATTGGATGGGAATTCTTTATCTAGTCAGGGAATATCATTGCTATCATCCATCGACGCAGACTGTCGGTGAATATCATTGATGCCATCCACGCAGACTGTCGGTGAACACAATTGGTCCACTGTCTATGAGATGCCCTCTACAAAATCAATGCTCGGCCCACGTAGCGAGTGAACGTTGCTGTCAGGGAATAACAGTACAGTGATGCGGTGAACACAATTGGTCCACGATCCACGCAGACTCTCGGTGAACACAATTGATATCATTGATGGAATATTTTCTTTAAGTTTCCCTATTTCACTGCTGGAACATAAGTTTATGTGTCAGATGTAATCTATAAGCTTTATTTTACATAAAGGAATTCGCATATTTCTTCTATCATAACTGTTATAGCTAATGGTAGAAGAGGATTCAGAAAAGTATACACAATACCCACAAAATAATATAAATGGTCCAAACACCATTACAAAAAAGGAACCAGAATATAACAAACCTATAACATAAGAAAAAGGATGAAAGTCAGTGCAAGGAATCAAAATAAAAATAATTGGTAAAATTTCTAGATAATAATTCTACAAAAGAACAACATCTAAACATATATGTATTGAAATTTTTTTCAGCCCACTCCTCGAGAAGTTTTTAAATGCATTTCCAATGTACAGAGTATTGTTAACACTTATTTGGTAGCCCACAAATAGTGGTTCCATAAAATAGATTTAAATATTATCTGGGTCATACACAACAATGTACACATAATTGTTGAGCGTATCTTGTTCCGGTTTGACTACGAACATTAGCTTTTGACTTCAAGAGTTACATTTTATCAATCCTAGATCCATTTTATGAAAACTCTAGTAGCCCCGGTTATTATCATTTTACCATTCTTTTTTTATTGTTGGAAATATTTAATCTTATAGATAAATTCTAACTTTATGGAATTCAACTTTATGTAAAAGATATTCACATTTATTGTGAATATTAACTCCTCCAAAATATCAAAAGATATTGTATAGAATATCTAGAAAATATCAAGAGATATTATATATATCTAGAAATATCTGGGAATATCTATAAAATATCCAAAAGATCAATAATATCTAATAAAAGATATTATGAGATATTTTCTAAGCTAGAAGGTTGGAAAACTGTTAACGATGTGGAGTCTAACTGCAAGATGAAGTGGTAGTTTGTTTTTTCTTTGCTTTTGGGAGGAATGCATGGCCATGGATTTATATGCATGTCTTATTTATAAGCATGCTATATTTATAAGCATGCTATATTTAGGTTGTTTGTGGTTGAAGTAAACTTTTACAAAGAGGTGCACAAGTTATATATATGTGCATGGATTTACTCTTTGGAATATATGAAAAAGAGAGAATTGTATTTTATTCTTCTGGAGTGAATGAAGGAGAAGGCTGGCTTGTTTTTTGTGGATGTAGCCCACATTGGGTGAACCACGTTAAATCTTGGGTTTATCTTATGATTGCACGCTTATATTATTTCTATTTTAATTCTGTTTAATTGCTCATCTATGTTTAGATCCTAACAACTTGTATCGGAGCAGGATTTTGTTTTGCCAGAAAAAGCTCACATGAGGGTTTCTTGTTTGAGTGGGAGCAATGACAAAAGATAGCAAGTTCAGGGTTGAGAAGTTTAACGGCCAGAACTTTCAGCTATGGAAGATGCAAGTGGAGGGCTACCTATATCAGAAGGATCTTTATCTACCATTGAAAGGGAAATCTTTGAAGCCACCAACTATGAAAGATGAAGAATGGGATGTTCTTGATCGGAAGGCATTGGGAACGATAAGGTTGTGCCTGACAGCTATGGTAGCTTTTAATATTTCTATCGAAAAGACAATGGTAGATCTAACAGAAAATTTGGGTAAATTGTATGTAAAACCCTCAGCCTCCAATAAGGTATATCTCATGAAAATTTTGTTTAATATGAAAATGTCAGATGGTGAATTAGTAAATGATCATTTAAATGAATTCAACACGGTTACTAATCAATTCAGGTCTATAGGAGTAAGTTTTGATGATGAGGTTAGGGATCTTTTGATTTTGTGCTCATTGCCTGAAAGTTTGAATACTTTGGTTATGGATGTGAGTAATTTTGTTTCTGGTTCAAACACTTTAAAGTTTGATGATGTTATTGGTGTGATTCTTAGTGAAGAGATGAGAAGAAAAAGCACAGGTGAGTCATCTCGTAATGCTTTGAGTGTAGAGAATAAGGAAAGACAAAAGGAAAAAGAAAAAGGTCCTAGACACCGTGGTTAGTCTAAAAAGGGCAGATCTAAATCTAGAAGAAGGATGGCATGGTGGAATTGTGAAAAAGCAGGACATGCAAAGAAAGATTGTTGGTCTTTAAAATCAGGGAAAGATCAACAAGAAGGGAGAAAAGAGGAAAACGTAGCAGGTGATGTGTTACAAGATGCTCTTATTCTTTCTTTAGATAGTAAATCAGAATCTTGGGTTTTAGATTATGGTGTTTCATTTCATGCAACTCCTCATAGACAGTATTTCAATATTATGTTCAAGGCATTTTTGGGCAGGTGTATCTTAGTGATGATGAGTCATGTAACATTGTTGGAAAAGGAAGTGTTCAAGTTAAATTGTATCAACTAACCATTGAGGTACTATGGAATAAGTTTCCCCTATCGGAGGTGTTATGGTTACATCTGTAGGTGGAGGAAGGTTTACTTGTGGAGTAGTGATGAATGCAACTATGGTGTCCGTGGGGATAAACTCAGTGAATTAAGGTGCAGAAGGAGGAGGCATATATATGGCCATCTTAGGTCCAATAAAGAGAGGTGAGAGGTTGGAGAAGATGTTGGCCATTTCTAATGAAAGTGGCAAAGAAATATGAGGTGAGGAAGATTGGAAGGGGGGAGGTAAGGATTATGAAGTCAAAGCTTGGGAAGCAAGAGAGAGACTTGCCTATGATGGGCAATCAACAAAAGGAGAAATGATAGGTTGACCAACCTCGTCTTCTGAAGGAAATTTTCCTTGTTCTAGTGGAGGAGGTGAATCTAGTATCTCAACTATTTGTGAAGGATTGGAAAATGATGTGGCTTCTTTCTCTTCTCCTTTTCTGACAAACTTACATTTTATCTGCCTCTCAGTAGGGCTTTTATCCTTTTCCTTCTCTCCCTTGGAGGGTCCCGCCGATAAAGTGGCTATCTTTGAAAAGCTCATTTCCTTATAACTAATTCCCCAAGAAATGAGCCACGCCCTGGTACGGAAAAGAGTCTAAGTAGCTCTTTCAGTGATAAAAGCTTTTTTAGCAACAGACCAATCAATGGATGGGAATCCTTGTTGGTCTCCATTCGACTGTTCGTACATAGTGTTAAGGAAACTTTCATTGTCCATGGTGCCTTCGGGGATATCAGCTAGATCTAATATCAGAATTTCTTCAAGCGTCAGTCTGTTGTTGTCCTTTCTTCATATGGAAACTTCATCCTGAAGATCAGCCTAGATGTCTTCCACATTAGGCACATGTAGATACAAGGTTCCATATGACTTGAGGACTCCTCAGAAGTCAAATCCCTCCCTGACATTCATATGTTTCTTCAATTTTTCTTGAAGCTCATGCACCACATTTGTAGTGCCCACTTCCCTTTGACACTATTTTGATTTGTCGTTTTCGAGACTGGTTACTTCACTCATGGTTTTATTATAGCTTCTTTGATTTAGCATGCTAGTAGATATCATAGACACTGAACTGTTGTTGATTTGATCTTTATGTGATGCATATGGTCTACTAGAGCCATTTGATGATGATAATGGTATACTTTGACATGGTTATTTATCTTTAATTATGACATGTGATATATTTTATCATATTGGGTAGATCTCGATAACTGGAATTAATGTGCAGGATAACTTTTTTTTTTTACTTGCTTTGACACAACACGACACAACATGTCGTCACAAGGTTACAACCAACACTAGGAACCACTTGTTACGGGGGAGACCACAAGGTCAGCACGGAAACGTTCACACCTATCAAGGACAATGTACTCTTCTTTTGACGAGACAACATTGGAGTCCAACCACAAAACACACTCACAGTTAGGGCATCCCATGAGGAATTTCTTGTTAAATTTTCTTGTTTGCTAAAGTGTCTCTTAATTCTTAACTTACGTTCTTATACAATTTCATGTAACGATTCACACAATTCTTTTCACAAGGGAGAACTTCTTTCTTTTCAACGGTTGGCTAAATAGCTTAAGGCCAAGCTTTCTAAACTGGGATCATCAATTTGATGTCCAAAACTTTTTATTCATTTGATTTTAGAACATTTTCCATTTCTTACAAGGTTAATTAATCTTACTCAAGCCACTAACTCCTGTTTCATACCTCTATTGCACAGGTGAAAGCATAAGTTCCGATTGAGGGAAAGTACCGCTTAGGGTTTCCTAACAATAACTTTCTTGTTTAAGGATCAAACTTTGACCTTGCTTAAGAAATATCACCATGAATCAAGGCAAGGATTAACAGAACAGGACAACAGAATTTAGCTTCAGGGTCACATTGTTTACTATCAAACTTTCATTGAAGTTAAGAGTTTATCGAGATTGGTTAAGTGTTCCATCTAGACTTTACTTAATTAAGTTTGACAAAGGGGAACATTTCAAACGATAAAGAGATATTTAAGGTTTTATTAATCACTTTCACTCCTACTTATTAAATCCTATCATTTTCTAAAATCTAACCATTGATTTCACCATGAGATCATTTAAGGTTTCACTGAAAAAGGATAGTGTTTATTGGTTTGGCTCGGGAAAGAAATAAGTAATCATATTTCGTTACAAGGATAGTTTCCTCTTGATTGTTCCAGGTCTCAATGCTATCGAGTAGATCACATCTACATTAATATATTCATCTATATAAATTTTAGTTTTACTTTTATAAGGACTATCCAGTTCACTTTATAGTGCTTACAAACTCATTGCTACTATGCCTTAGGAGGGTTTACAACTCAACGTTTTAACTCAAGAGCAAAGTTTAACAGTACTCGTTTGCGGAAACAAAACAAGGTTATATCAATTCATTCCAACACAGTGCACAAATCAGAGGGACATACCATCTCTATCGAATAAAGACTAGGGAGCAAGAGAATAATAACATGGGACATGCCCCGCTACTATTCTAAGGATTAAAATTCACTAGAATATCACATAACCAAGCGGTAATCAAAATTTCATCTTTCACATGATAACCAAACAAGCCAAAGTTTCAACAGTTACAACAACAATACTTTACAATACATTTACTAGGCACTGACCCTTCTTCTAAAATGTCCAAAGGCCCTTTCCAAATTTTATAACATAATACACATTCGTACAAAGGAACAATATAACCAAGATTGATGCAATAATCTACAAGTCTTTCCATCATCTAACCACGTAAGCCATCTGCAACAATTAATAACCTGAGTCAGTTCGCGAGAACTGAGCAAGATAAGACTATACATAGCAACAATAAGCTACTAGCTAACAAAACCATGAAAGGAAACATTCTATTTCAGGAAATGGATCAAAGTTCTAACCTCTAACAACCTTTTTGAAACAAGATATAATTTTCAACATATCAACTAAGAAGAAAACCATAAGTTTTAGTTATGAAAATACCTCTAAAACTACAAAAGTTTGACAACCAAATACGCAAGACTATGAAATTTAAATGATTAGACACAAGAGTTGAGAGTATTAGGATTTCAATCATGTAATCCCGTAGATTACGTGATTGAAATCTAAAGTGTAACCCATCAATCCACATTCTCAAGGTGAAGTCAAAAGATAAAAACCAGACCCGATCTTAGCTGCCAAAAGAATATAGTTTTGGAATCGTTCCGTAGGGCCATAGGCCTAATAGGCTATAAATGAACAACGAGGGTAAAAACAAAGTTCCATCATGTAATCAAAAAGGTTTAAAGGATGAAAATCTTATATTCAAACCCACAACCATTATATCTTAGGTAATAAGTGACTTCATAGCTAATAAGGATGAGTGGAAAGGACGGTAAGAATGTCCGGAATAGGTATTGCCTAACAGCTTACCTACTGAACATAACCAGGGCCGGAATAGCGACAAGCCTCATTAATACCCAAGTTGAGTAGGCAATCTAGCATTCTAAACACATCCTTGCAATTTTCATAATACCTTAGATTTATAATCCTCCCGTTTTAGAGGAACATAGCCATGAATCTAGACTTGGTTGAAATTTTCCGACATCAACTCACTTCCTAATATCATAAATGATGTATACAAAGGAAAAGGTCTCTCAACTCTCCTTAATTTACATCTCAACACTAAGTTGATGGTAACCTATGCAGTGATTAAACACATAATATACCATTGAAGATAGATATCCTCCAATAACGAACTTCTATAACGATGTAATTACAATTATTACGTTCGACACATAAACAAACTATTCCATAGCTTCTTTTCCCTTTTTGACAACAAAATATATTCACGACCTTCCATCACAATCATTCTAAATTTGCAATGAAAGGTCACTCATCAAGAAGGAAGTACAAAACAAGTTTGACTAAATTAAGGAACTTCATGTTACCTTAAGCAGTTGATGAAAACCTTAACTTTCACGAACCGTGAAAGATATTACCTTACTCCATCAAGGCATTATGTCGATACATGATTAAATCGATCACACAAGGAATCATCAACATACCATATCTTAACACCATAAAGGTCATTAATTTTATCAAATTTTACTCATCAAAAGAGTAGAATCAAAATGGGGTTCTATCAATAATTTATGCCCTTCTATCAACCCAGGACATATTTTCGGCCCAAAACTTCCTTCTTAACAAGCATATAAATATTGAACTTCTAATTTCCAAAAGCCCTAATAATTTGCACAATACACGAAGTGCATAATCACGCTTATCATAAAAATAATAATAATAATTTAACTGTATGTTTTCCTCTAGGGCAACAACATAACAGGAAACCAATACTAGTCAACGCTGCAACGTTCTAGGGGCGATTACATACCCAGGTTCACAAAAGAAATAGCGACATTTTTGCAGAAGGAAGTAACTTTAAAATTATATATTATATATATATTTCATATGATCAATCAAAGCATACACTGAGAACCTTTGTTTGTTTTATATATATATAAATGGGTTGATCACGTCAACAAGAACAACCAACAGAGGCAAATCCAGAAGTAACAAACTGTTAACCATATACTGAATGCAAATCCACAAAATCACAGATTTAAACCAATTTCTAGAAAGAAAAAGTTTCATTTCAAGAGGTTATTAGATACTAGCATATTATGTATATGGTTAGTCTATCTTGCCTGTTTTAACGCATCCACCAGTCGTGAACATCCAGCAGGGACTGCTACAGCCACACGCCTTCCGCTTTATCCTCTGCTTCACTGGTCTTTTCTTGCAATATACCACACCAGGATTCCCTTTTGAAGACACGACTAGAAGAATGCAATAGGTGGCTGTCCAAACACTAGATTGCTTCAGTGCAGCTGCTTTGGGGGTGAGAGTCGAACTGCTTACCACCCAGTCCGAGAGCACTTGCGCTAGAAAGCTACACACTGACCATGGTTTGAAGCTCGGACACAAGACATAATGATAACATCACTCCTGGCTCTGAAAGGCATCTACCGTATTGATACACAAACCTTTTCCTTCATCAGATTTGGGGACACCATCAAACTCTCGGTGCAACCATTGCAGCTGAAGCTTGTAAGGTGTGATAATTCCAACAGAAACCTTTATCCCTGCCAACATAGTGACTCATAGAAGATGCTCATATAATAGCAAGCAAATTGTTTTTCATGAATATTCTGGTATGAAACAGATCGGCCTCTATGAGGTTCTCTTCCACGAGTTACATCATACAACAAGCAAGATCTCAATAGAGAATCTTTGTAAATAAAGTTCATTAGGTCTGCTGGTAACACCCTCACTGTCACAAATTGATTTTGAAGAAACAAAACTCAGTACATGATCTAGATCTGAAAATATCCTACTACCTTCATCTCCCAAGATATTTTCTCCAACATTGCATAGATCTCCTGAATAGTTCTCTTGCAAAGCAAACTGTGCTTCGTGAATATTCTGATATGAAACAGATCCACCTCTATGAGATCCTCTTCCAAATCCAAACCTTAAAGAGAACATTATCCTCCAGCTTCGAGACAGGGGTGTCATTAACAGTGGTTTTTCTTCAAATGGGTGCTACTGAAAGATCCACCAGTGGCTACAGAAAAAGATTTCCCTTGTATCCCTTGGCTTCTCTCGACCACACCATGCACAGGAGTGGCTATGGAAAAGATTTTCCCTGTTTCTGAAACAGAATCCCTCACACGTGTTGGCAACTTCACCACATGGGAAGGAGAAGAGCCAGTCGTGGCAATGGTGCACTGTCGAGCACTGTTCACTATTTTCTTTTACACCAAAACTCAGACCTCCAGACTCGCATCTTTCACTGCCTAGGCGAGTACCTCCATCGCCGGCTCCATTTTTTTTTTCCTGTATCTTCAATCAACCACCATATCAACCCATGGGCAAGGCGCTAGAATAACTTCCGGCCAGAACAAAAGAATAGTAGAGAACGAAATCTCAGCCTCGCCTGCAAAACTTGCCTCAAGGTTTGACCGAGCTTCTTCCATGCTAGATCTGTCACCTGGACAGAAGCGACTTTCCAAAATGAAAAGGAACGACAGCTCAACTAAAACTTTATCTCGTTCTTCAACTACAGCTGCAAGATTTTGCACAACTGATCACGACTGGTCGCGTGCAACCAGAACACCAGGATCAACACCAGCGGTGCCTTGGGATCGCCCTGCAGCTCCCCGGATTAACTCTCTCTAGAGGCCACGGATTTTCTGGGATAAGTTTTTTTTTTACTTCTCTACCCTGCAAGCTGCTGGATACAGTCAAATGCTTCCTCACGGCCCACGAAGATTCTGCCTGAACGTCCCACTGTGCTGCCATGTATTTCCAGCACCCCCTCCGAGTCCATCTTTCACACAAAAACTTCAACTCTGCAAAACATCACTCTTTGGTTTTCAAAGGCTTCGACTGTACATTTTTCACTCCTCACAGAGATGGGTCAATCGGCTACGGCTTCAGGATCCTAAAAGATCACTTGTATTCTCATGTAAGGAAAAAGTCAAGTCTGAAAGGGAGTTGGGGGAGCCACCTCACACTCACAGTCAACAAAGAATAACTGCCAGCTAACCAAAGCCAAAAAATTTTATTTTACCTTATTTTTGGAGCCCCGCGCTGTGGGGACAGGCCGCCTGCCTGGAGCACAATGAATGGCATTACATTCTCCTCCCCTTAAGAAAGCATCGTCCTCGATGCGACATTACACAGAGGAAAGGAAATGGTACGCAACAAGGGATAGATAAAGAAGAAAACACACCCTATGGTTTAAAATTTTAGTTGATTAAAGCACGGCCACAGGGTAGCCTTAGGAACATTTGGTAGAATTTTTAACTTTCAATGTTCTGTGAAGATTGGCAGTTCTTTCTTGTTCATCATTTCATTAGTCTCTTTCCATTATCATTATTTCTAGTTTTATTTTCTTTTTTTTTTAAAATATCATCATTGAAGTGTTTTGATTTATTCCTTATTGTGGGTGCCCAACATGAACTGCTAACACAAACCCTGTCAGGCTCACAAGACACTACAGATTCACAAGTACACAAGTATATACTTCAAGATTGTATTACACCACAAAAGGTTACACAATTACGGAATAGAATAGGCACACTCCCATAACATAGGTACTCATCACACATCAATGACTGACATACCAAATACTCAAACCAAAAGAGTACTACAATCCACCAGACATTTCCTCAATTTGCATCAATGAAAGACTCACATAACAACAAACCATGCTACAGGTACATAGTGTCCACAAGGGGATCAATGACATGTCCACAACATCACAACACATATCCATCTGACATGAGTAACACATACATCAAAAGACCACTACCAAACATCACAATAACTCAACATATATCCTGAAACATCAACCATACAGACAAATATCATAAGCCTCCCTCAAACTCTTATGCCTCCCTCAAGTCTCTTATGCCTCCCTCAAACTCTTATGCCTCCCTCAAGTCTCTTATGCCTCCCTCAAACTCTTATGCCTCCCTCAAGTCTCTTATGCCTCCCTCAAACTCTTATGCCTCCCTCAAGTCTCTTATGCCTCCCTCAAACTCTTATGCCTCCCTCAATCTCTTATGCCTCCCTCAAGGAGGCCGGTTGTCTCTCTGTCCAAGGCACATAGAGTTCGAACACTCCTAACCCAAGTGACATAATAACGCGTGGTTCAACAACCCGCTAGTTAAATGTACCCCTTGGGGCGTACCCCCATACAACGAAGCGTGTCCATAGGTCCAACCAATCCACGGTGCATCCCATGACCCTATTCCACACATCACGACATTAGAACCAGCACAACAATCCAGTCAAAGTGCCAAGTGGCAAAGTACAAGCCTTGGGCAAGGCGGTAAAAATTCCAAATTTAAAAGAAGACCCCAAATCAAGCTAAAATAAATGGCCAAATAGCCAAAGTTAGTATCAAAATCCCCATGTTAGTGCCACAAACCAAGGAAATGCCCAAAATTGTAAAGCATGGAAATCAAGAAAAGATGCCGGTCCTTGCAAAATAAAGTAAAAAGCTCAATTTACGAAAAAAATCAGCTTATAATAATGTCACATTACGATAACTGTGTGGCCTTATCTGTCCACCAAAGGGGTACTCAACCAGTTGCTAGCACTCGAAACATCGAGCCTCAGCTCGTAAAATACATATCAATAATACTGTCATCCCGCCACCCTTCGACAAGGCTAAACATAGTCATAGTTACACTAGGTTGCATACATACAACCACATAGGGAGAGAGGAAAGAGTCACATGTAATCTACTAAACCGAGTTTTGACTCGAGTTATTGACCCATGGTACACCATTCCTCACTCTCAACATACACTTCTACCGATCTCCCTCAGGGTCGGTTAGTGTAAGGCTCACAACATAACATGTAACTACATTACTAACACCATGGTGGTACACACATAGCTACCATAACGTCTCACGTATGGTAGGTATACGGGGTAGATCACAATCATACATTCACAGGGTGCAATACATCACTTTACCACATTCTGCACCCAAAGTGCAATCACCATACGATAGGGTTCATACACTCACCGTATGACCCAAAATCACAACATGAAGCATTACCTATTTACACAACTCATATATACGATGAACATAATAACATCACAACATAACATAATTGCAACATAACAAGGTGGTACACACATTTCTTCAGAACATGGTAAAAACATCATGATACAACTTCATTTCTTTTAACATCGACTAGTCATACAACACATTGATACACCCACATATCACAATATGCCACAATGCTCCAACACTACGTCATCCACATTAGAATTCTTTTCACACATCACAACAATAATTCACACGTGAATTCTTCCTAGAATCCACAAGAAGGAGAGAGAATACTCTCATCCCCAACACATCAACATGATGACAAATACGCACTGAGTGACATACACATCACGTGCGTTCACAATATCACAATTACGACAATAATCACATCACGCTTAAAGCACATTACTCTTCCAATATAAATCATCATCATGCAACATCATCATCATCATGCAGTATCATCATGTAACACCACCACCACCATGCAACATCACCATACAACACCAATCCGGCCCATAGGTTCGAGAGCATGAACCTACGCTCTGATACCAAAGTGTAACACACCAAAAATACCAACACAAGGACAACACAGTGAAATACAGGATAATTTTTTTTTTTGACTTGCTTTGACACAACACGACACAACATGTCGTCACAAGGTTACAACCAACACTAGGAACCACTTGTTACGGGGGAGACCACAAGGTCAGCATGGAAACGTTCACACCTATCAAGGACAATGTACTCTTCTTTTGACAAGACAACATGGAAGTCCAATCCACATGACACACTCACAGCTAGGGCATCCCATGAGGAATTTCTTGTTAAATTTTCTTGTTTACTAAAGTGTCTCTTAATTCTTAACTTACGTTCTTATAAAATTTCATGTAATGATTCACACAATTCTTTTCACAAGGGAGAACTTCTTTCTTTTCAACGGTTGACTAAATAGCTTAAGGCCAAGCTTTCTAAACTGGGATCATCAATTTGATGTCCAAATCTTTTTATTCATTTGATTTTAGAACATTTTCCATTTCTTACAAGGTTAATTAATCTTACTCAAGCCACTAACACATGTTCCACACCTCTATTGCACAGGTGAAGGCATAAGCTCCGATTGAGGGAAAGTATAGCTTAGGGTTCCTAACAATAACCTTCTTGTTTAAGGATCAAACTTTGACCTTGCTTAAGAAATATCACCATGAATCAAGGCAAGGGTTAACAGAACAGGACAACAGAATTTAGCTTCAGGGTCACATTGTTTACTATCAAACTTTCATTGAAGTTAAGAGTTTATCGAGATTGGTTAAATGTTCCATCTAGACTTTACTTAATTAAGTTTGACAAAGGGGAACATTTCAAACGATAAAGAGATATTTAAGGTTTTATTAATCACTTTCACTCCTACTTATTAAATCCTATCATTCTCTAAAATCTAACCATTGATTTCACCATGAGATCATTTGAGGTTTCACCAAAAAGAAGATAGTGTTTATTAGTTTAGCTCGAAAAAAAAAATAAAAAATAAGTAATCATATTTCGTTACAAAAGATAGTTTCCTCTTGATTGTTCCAGGTCTCAAAGGTTATCAAGTAGATCACATCTACATTAATATATTCATATATATAAATTTTAGTTTAACTTTTATAAGGATTATCCAGCTCACTTTATAGTGCTTACAAACTCATTGCTACTAAGCCTTAGGAGGATTTACAACTCAACATTTTAACTCAAGAGCAAAGTTTAACAGTACTCGTTTGCGGAAACAAAACAAGGTTATATCAATTCATTCCAACATGATGCACAAATCAAAGGGACATACCATCTCTATTGAACCATGACTAGGGAGCAAGAGAGTAATAACATGGGACATGCCCCGCTACTATACTAAGGGTTAAAATTCACTAGAATATCCCATAACCAAGCGGTAATCAAATTTCATCTTTCACATGATAACCAAACAAGCCAAAGTTTCAACAGTTACAACAACAATACTCTACAATACATTTACTAGGCACTGACCCTTCTTCTAAAATGTCCAAAGGCCCTTTCCAAATTTTATAACATAATACACATTCGTACAAAGGAACATCATAACCAAGATTGATGCAATAATCTACAAGTCTTTCCATCATCTAACCACGTAAGCCATCTGCAACAATTAATAACCTGAGTCAGTTCGCGAGAACTGAGCAAGATAAGACTATACATAGCAACAATAAGCTACTAGCTAACAATACCATGAAAGGAAACATTCTATTTCAGGAAATGGATCAAAGTTCTAACCTCTAACAACCTTTTGAAACAAGATATAATTTTCAACATATCAACTAAGAAGAAAACCATAAGTTTTAGTTATGAAAAATACCTCTAAAACTACAAAAGTTTGACAACCAAATACGCAAGACTATGAAATTTAAATGATTAGACACAAGAGTTGAGAGTATTAGGATTTCAATCATGTAATCCCGTAGATTACGTGATTGAAATCTAAAGTGTAACCCATCAATCCACATTCTCAAGGTGAAGTCAAAAGATAAAAACCAGACCCGATCTTAGCTGCCAAAAGAATATAGTTTTGGAATCGTTCCGTAGGGCCATAGGCCTAATAGGCTATAAACGAACAACGAGGGTAAAAACAAAGTTCCATCATGTAATCAAAAAGGTTTAAAGGATGAAAATCTTATATTCAAACCCACAACCATTATATCTTAGGTAATAAGTGACTTCATAGCTAATAAGGATGAGTGGAAAGGACGGTAAGAATGTCCGGAATAGGCATTGCCTAACAGCCTACCTCCTGAACATAACCAGGGTCAGAATAGCGACAAGCCTCATTAATACCCAAGTTGAGTAGGCACTCTAGCATTCTAAACACATCCTTGCAATTTTCATAATACCTTAGATTTATAATCCTCCCGTTTTAGAGGAACATAGCCATGAATCTAGACTTGGTTGAAATTTTCCGACATCAACTCACTTCCTAATATCATAAACGATGTATACAAAGGAAAAGGTCTCTCAACTCTCCTTAATTTACATCTCATCACTAAGTTTATGGTAACCTATGCAGTGATTAAACACATAATATACCATTGAAGATAGATATCCTCCAATAACGAACTTCTATAACGATGTAATACAATTATTACGTTCGACACATAAACAAACTAGTCCATAGCTTCTTTTCCCTTTTTGACAACAAAATATATTCACGACCTTCCATCACAATCATTCTAAATTTGCAATGAAAGGTCACTCATCAAGAAGGAAGTACAAAACAAGTTTGACTAAATTAAGGAACTTCATGTTACCTTAAGCAGTTGATGAAAACCTTAACTTTCACGAACCGTGAAAGATATTACCTTACTCCATCAAGGCATTATGTCTATACATGATTAAATCGATCACACAAGGAATCATCAACATACCATATCTTAACACCATAAAGGTCATTAATTTTATCAAATTTTACTCATAGAAAGAGTAGAATCAAAATGGGGTTCTATCAATAATTTATGCCCTTCTATCAACCCAGGACATATTTTCGGCCCAAAACTTCCTTCTTAACAAGCATATATATTGAACTTCTAATTTTCAAAAGCCCTAATAATTTGCACAATACACGAAGTGCATAATCACGCTTATCATAAAAATAATAATAATAATTTAACTGTATGTTTTCCTCTAGGGCAACAACATAACAGGAAACCAATACTAGTCAACGCTGCAACGTTCTAGGGGCGATTACATACCCAGGTTCACAAAAGAAACAACGACATTTTTGCAGAAGGAAGTAACTTTAAAATTATATATATATATATATATATATATATATTTCATATGATCAATCAAAGCATACACTGAGAACCTTTGTTTAAGGTTTAAATAATCAATTTTTGTTTATATATATAAATGGGTTTGATCACGTCAACAAGAACAACCAACAGAGGCAAATCCAGAAGTAACAAACTATTGACCATATATTGAACACAAATCCACAAAATCACAGATTTAAACCAATTTCTAGAAAGAAAAAGTTTCATTTCAAGAGGTTTATTAGATACTAGCATATTATGTATATGGTTAGTCTATCTTGCCTGTTTTAACGCATCCACCAGTCGTGTACATCCAGCAAGGACTGCTACAGCCACACGCCCTTCGCTTTATCCTCCAGCATGTCTAATGGCCACCGACTGGAACACTCCACCAATCAGCTTCTCCCATGTGGACAGCCCTTCCAGGGCTTCCGAGTTCCAGTGCAACGCCAGCAGCAGAAGCATCTCAACTGCAACAAATCCCACCACTGTAAATGTCAGCCACACACACTTCCTGCTTGAAAACAGATGAGGATACAGCCTACCGCCATTTTGACCATCAGTATATAATCATAAACCCTCCTGTGTTTGGTAAAGCGGCTGATACTGCACACCAGAGCTCTAAAGCAGGGTGCAAACATTGTGTTTCCCACCAAAATCTGAAATGCCACTATCATTAACAGGAGCCCATGATTTTTTTTGAAGGGATACATATTTTCATTCAGTGGAGTGAATCCACAGTTGGCAAATGATGATACCACTGTAAACACTGCAAACATAGAAATTCTTATGCCTCTGCTGCCGAGGATGTGTTTTCCACTCGAAGAAAAATAGAAATAGATGGCCACTGCTGTGATTCCAGCTATCTGCACCAGCCCCAGATATAGCAGAGAAATGTAGCCAAGGCGCCTCAGAGCTTCATATTCTATACCATATTCACCCTCGGAGTTATCCTTGTTTGGGTACACTTCTATTTCATTATTCTTCACAATCATATCAAACTCCATTCTCAAATTATCGCCAGGCTCCGGTACAGAGATATCATGGCTTCTATTGTTTCTTGTAATATCAGGGTCTGCCATTTCTATGCCATCCGTATTTCTTTCCTGGAGAAATTTGTTGGAGTCATGGAGCCTTAGCCAAAGGCCGAGCCTGGTAAGGTGAAGACACAGCATGGATGTGAAAACTTCTCCACCAAGAAACATCAGAATTACAAGCACAACGAGCTGCAACTCAGATAAATCTTGCATTGGGACAACACCCAAGCTGCTCACTGTCGTAGCCGATACAGATGTGTAAAAGGCGTTCAGCAGATCCATATATATATTTTTTTTGCTTGGAGAAAACAAAATAGCAAGCATGCCCACTATAGAAATCCCAACAAAATAGCAGACATGAAGCCAATATGGATTTGAAACACTGAAAAACAACAAGTGGTATTCGATTCCAAAGTCACCCTCCTTGGCCTCTGTTTCTCTGTTTTCCCTCATGATATGATGCCACCTCCAAGAGACCCTCTCCCATGAGCTACATCGTAAAACAGTGAGATCTCAAAAGAGAAACTTGCAAGGGAGTTTCGTCAGGTCTCCTGGTAACACTCTCACTGTCACATAGTCGATTTGATAACAATATCTTGTAGGAGAATCCCGAATTTGAAGATGCGTTGATACTGAACAGATAACAACAAGGTTGTGCAACCCGCTTGGTGGAGGCGCTCACAAAAGCTTCGACTGTACCGCAACAAGCTTGCTGCCTGTCTAATTACTGTGCAGGGCGTTGCTGTGGATTTCGACAAGACCACACCTCGCAGCAACCAATGAAACGTGGAGGTAACACGCCTACCTCACCAGCCTAAAGCTTCATCAAACAAAAACGTGCACAAGGAGGAAATTAGGGAGGAAAAATTCCATGACAGAAGGATTTAATATCACCATGAATCAAGGCCTCAACCACTCCACATGCAGAATCTCCAAGGGAGATCTCCAGACAGTCAACAAGAAGCATGTAAGATTTGCAAATCAGAAATAAATGAAGGAGGAAGTGTGACCACCAGCAGAAGATAGTTGAACACGCCAAGATTAATGACTCCACCCTCTTACTTATTAAATCCTACTAAAATCTAACCATTGATTTCAAGAGATCATTTAAGATTTCAAAGCTATTAGCTTGGCTCAAATAAATAACATAGGTTCCTATTTTGTTTGGGGTTTCATTACAAGGTTATAGATAATAATTAGTTTATTTTTGTTATAGCTTCCTTTATAGGGTTAACCAACTTCATTTCGACACTTTACTTATAAAATATTGTCACTAAGTCTTAGAAAGTTTTAACTTAACAATTTATTCTCAAAAATCAAAGTTTTACCATACTCATATCGATGGAAAGATTGAATGCCATTTCTCACAAAGGTAAGTTTCCAGTCAAATTAAAAAAAAAAGACAAACAACTTCTTCGCGAATTTTCCGAACAATTCCAGGCTAGAGGTCATATAAACTCTTTGCAAGCAATGTTACATAATTTACAACACATAGAAACTTTTACAAGGAACTTCATAAGTTGCACTGATGAAACCTTTACAACTCTTTCCTTTTATCTACTCGCATAATCCATCTGCACAAATACTAACTAGAATCAGTTCGTGAGAACTGAGCATGTTAAGGCTACACATTGCAACAGTAAGCTAAAATTTAACAATATCAAGAAAGGAAAGTTCTAATTAAAAAAAGGATTAAAACACAACTCACAACTCCAAGATTAATCACATGAGAGAGAAATCTAAACCATCCAACAAGGAGAAAGTCAAAATACCAGTAAGAACAAAATCACATAAATCAAGGCAAGACCTTATGGGTTAGGAACAAGAAGGTCAAGAGTGTTGATATCTCCTTCATGTAATCCTATGGTTTACGTGATTGGAATCCAAAACTTACTCCATCCAACTAAAGGGGTCCAAGAGAAGACAAAACATACTAATTATGATCGTAGGCGCGAAGCAAAACGACGTTATCCAATTCTCCCAGGGGGGGCTTCATAGTAATATGGGTTCGACGCCCTTAAAAGAAAACAACTATAGTTTCAGTTTTAACCAAGGAGTTTACCACTACCTTCTTATAGGATTTCTTAAACGTAGTACTAGTTAACCCAAAACAAATCCACTTTTCCAAAAGCATACAAAGAGACACAGAAAGGGCCATTATTCTACCAACAAACCTTATCCTAATCGTCAACTTCTCTACATAATATAAGGGAAGGCTAAACCAAAAAGTAGTTAATAATTTTTATATATTTCCGACAATGCCAAAAAGTATTTTTAAAATAAAAATAAAAATTGATTTCCTTAACAAAGCCACGAAAATGGGACTTTTAGTAACCAAGTTCGAAGAATAAGATATTCGAGTTCGAAAACAAAGGGATTCGATACACGGTGGGTAATACACCAACGATGCCCCAGACTCAAAAGACCTTACCACGAGTACAAGCACAAAATAAGAACCAACACACATATCCATCAGGAAGGTTACGCAGTGCAGTCAGGCCTAGAAGTTCTATGAACTCCTTGCCAATGGTATAGAAGATGGAAATTTTACCCGATCCATGTGGGCTTATCAAGGAAAAGTCTAGCAAATATCAAACAGATAAATATAACAGCAACCTATGATATTATCACTGTAATCAACTGTCATCTAACAGGAAACGAGTTCACGAATCCAATACCATGGATTCCCCTACAACTTTTGTTTCAGTCCAGCTATTAATAGCTTGCTCACGACCCTTAATAAAATTGAAGAGATTTCATTCAATTAAACTTACAATGTTTCCCCCTTACTTTAATCAAACAAGAGTTTGAACCAGGTAGTAGGTAAAGTAATTCTCTCAACACGTAGAGGCCAAAAATTAGATGTCAGGTTATTCATCCTCTAGAACTGGGTACAAAAGTCAACCATGTACAGTTCTATAACAAAACCCTAATGCCATTTTCTAATTAAAACAAAAGTAAGGAATGCCCACAGGCTTAAACAAGTTTTAGAACACAATGCCACTATTAATGTACCTTTTAGCAAAACAGGAGAGCCCTAAACAGGAAATACGTATTTATTCAACCAAAAGAGATATGTAGGCTTAACCTTCCATTTAGTAACCTTCAATTATAATTACCATCACAAAATTCTTTTTAAAAGAGAGTCATATAAGCAAACAAAACTCAATAATGTTTCCTTCCCTACGAACTAGATTGCATCACTCAAAATTGCAGTAACCCATTTAGACAAATATGAAATAGAGTAAGCTATAAGAGAGGAAAGAACATTCCAAGCAAAATCAGCGAAATTGGAACGAGATTTAAAGGAACAACCACACAATCAGGCAGCGATATAAACAACCACGAAACCATTTGTCTAGGCACCATTCAAGAGGAAAGATTATTCATTTCAAGATACTGAAAGAAAGTAGAAAACTATTACAAGGAGTAGAGTTAACATGCCTGATTATAATTCTTCCAACCAACAACCACGTCGACCAGGGCTCAGGCAACAGCAACACAACCTGCGCAACTTCTCTTCCTCCGCCAGCTGAAGATCCATATCCTGTTAACGGCCATGCTTGGCATAGGAAAGGGGGTGATTGAAACATGCCTTCTTGGAATCCTCAGGAGCAACTCCGGGAAGATAGAAGCACTCTGTTCCTGAAGAGCATCACAACCACCATAGAAAACCCACACAACCAATGCACTAAACTTAATACAGATAAACACAAGTAACATATAATCAAGGACCACATTTAATCTACCAGTAGCTTGCAACTATTATTACTCGGTATTGGATTATTTCTCTAAATCCTACATGTTAATTACATTGGTACATAGATATTAGCAACCGAGGAATTTCACTAACCCCTAAATATAATTTCTGAGACTCTGAAGAAAATGGAGAAACAAACATCAGTGTGAATACCAAATAAGGTGGCCCTCATATCCAAAACAATAAATAAATCCAACATATACATTACTTACTAAAACTAAGGAAAAACAAGGTGTTGAAGCCTCAATAACCAGGACAATAAACATATCTAACACATAAATTAGTTACTCGAATTACAAGAACGTGTAAAAATTGTAAACGCTAGAAAGATCAAAGAGTCAAAACTACAAATAAGGTGAAGTTGGATGATGAAGATTTTCTAGACCAAAGCAAACCCTAACTTATTAGTCCTTTCAGTACATTATAATTTACAAAAGCAATAAGAGTTGGCTTATCTGTCTTATAATACACGTAGAGAATTTATTAACACGGAATTTTAAAATCTACCACCCGAAGGTATGTACTGCAATAGCTAAATACTAAACCGCCACAATATCATAGAGTACTAAACCACCACCAGACACAACTGTAATAAAATACATAACATAAATCCATATCAAACATAGTAATGTAGCGGAAATGCTACGACAGAAAAAAAATATTAAAAAACCTAAAAAATCCTCGAAAAAACAAGTAAAAGCTTAGAAACCTTAAACGTTTTTACTGAACTCTTGATGTTAAAACCACCTAAAAGCATAAATAACGGAAGAGACATCGACTGACCTTGGCCTCGGTTTCTCTGTTTTCCCTCATGATATGATGCCGCCTCCATTTTTTTTTTTTCTGCTTTCTAATCTTGGCCTCTGTTTCTCTGTCTCCCCTGCGACAAGTTATGGCCGCTCGCAATAAGAAGAGCCTCCATTTTTTTTCCTGTTTTTAATCTGAAATAATGTTCATGGTAGTAACAAACAGATATAAAAATACAAGCACAGAAATCAAGCACAATATACATACAGACAGAACGTGCACATTCACACTACACAGATGCACACGACCCATCAATCAGCTCCCTCGGCACTATAATTAAATTCCTCTCCTCAGTACAGAACAATGTGGATACATGGGCAGCATCCGCATCCAGATTCAACCATATGGAACAATGCAACTGAAAATGATATATAATGAGTATACTGCAATCGACAAGGGTATCCCTGCTGAGTATCCGCTATCAGATATCAAACGCTCCAAATAAAATATGTAGGAAACATATCACATCGGGTATACACACTGAGAATCCCGAATTTGAGGATGCATTCGATACAGAACAGATAACAATGTAGCTGGACATCCTGCTTGTTGGAAGCGCTCAACAGGCTTCTACCACAGCTGCAAGATTTTGCAACAACTGATCATGACTGGTCGCGTGCAAACAGAACACCAGGATCAACACCAACGGTTCCTTGGGCTCGCCCTGCAGCAGCTGTCGCACTTAGCTCTCTCTGGGCCACTGATTTTCTGAGATAAGTTTACTTCTCTACCCTGTAGCTGCTGCATAACGCCGAGCACCTCCTCACGGCACTTTCCTAGGAGAATTTCAGTTCTACGCTCCACGTTTGGTAGGCATAGGGTAGGAGTGTACTGGTCCTTGTTTATTGCATTTGGTGAGACTGTGACAGCTACTGAGGGCGCCCCCTACCAATCTGACCCGACTCTCACCCACTTGCCTTCAATTCTCTTAGAAAAACCGTCCCATTCTTTCATTTGGTCAAGCAATTAAATACATTCACCAAACTACTGCGCCTTGCTAAGAAAACACGCGCCTTCCCATGCCCTCCACTCCGTTTCCATTTTTTAAAAATTTATTTGTTTCAAAAATTTTACTTTCATTATTATTGTTATTTATTTCAGAGGGGTTCGAACCGCAGATTGTCTATCCAAAATCCCAATCGATGCCATTTACCCTTCCTTAAGCAAGCAGAACGTGGTTGACAATATCAGAAATACGGATTAATATTAATTTCTTTGTCAGTTGATAACTCACTACTAGCTTGGATGTCATGTAACTATTCTTATCTCCTATAATATCAGTCATTATAGAAAATGTAACAACGAATTTGCCAAATGGGCAAGTATAATTTGAGTCATGTCTAATGGAACCCTACCCGTCACACGAAAAATGTGATTAATAGATTTTTAATTAAGAAAAGGGTCGTAAAGCACTCAGGAATTCATATCCACAAAGAATAAGGAAAACAATTTATATCCTAAGCTCATAAAGATTATTATATATCGAAAGAGTAGAGATATTCCATGCTTAGCACTCGATCGCCACAGGATGAATAGGTGTAATGTAGAACAAGGCACTACAGATTTGGGCTCCTACTTAAGAAAGCTTATGGATGATGGAGATTACATTCAAGGTGTTACAAGTCTTTCATATAACTCAGACTTTCAACCATGAAATTCAACACAACAAGGAGGTTAAAGAAAAACTTAGTAGCCCTTTAGCAATTCACCAATTTATGTGACAGATTGATACATTGGATTCAAAGTAAGAAAAATGACAAACCAAATTTTGTTACAAATGAGTTATAATTTGATAATAAAAATTAAAATGTGGAATTCTTGAGAATTATTCTTTAAACAACAATAATGTTAGCATTTGTTTTAGTTTAATCCATTGTTGTTAATGGACAGTTAATAGACAGTTGTAACTGTCCTCTCTCCTTCTCTCCTCCCGCAGCCTTTATAAGGCTTGGCACTCTTGTTTGTAAAGACACACATTGAATACATTCATTTTGTCTATTATCTTTGTTCATCATTGGTTCAGAGAGATTCTCCTGCTCCTGAGCAATTTAAACAACATGCCATCATTGGTATCAGACCGGGGATGTGTCCAAAGGAGGCTGAAACGTGGAAGGAGAAGATGTAGCGACCTATTGACTATCTTAACATTGGAGACGTGGAAGACTGGAACCTTCGTGGGACATTCTATTTGCTGTTCATTTTGTTTCCTGCCTTGATATCTGTGTGGAAGATTCGTTCATGAACAGTTGAAATGTTTGATTTCAACCATCTTGTAACTGTCTCCAACCGTTTTCTACAGAAACTTGATGCGTGAAGGAGGACAACGTGGACAGAGAAGACAAGTCCAAGGCCAAATAAAGTCAATTATGCCCTATTTTGGCATATGTGTGCAACCGTTTGCCATTCTTCGAACTGTTTCTTTTTGTGTATTGATTGGCATCATGTGCCATTGCTCATGGCGGTAGAATATTTGCAATTTGAGGTCTGACGTCAAACAATAAAGGATATTGAAACCCGCGTATGCTTCAGTAGACTTTTCAGAGTTAGGAGATAAGTTTGCTTTGATCACCACTCATCATTTCATGGACTATATGGTGGTTGTGTGTCCTATGCGTGGAGGAGCTTGAGCAGCGTGGCAAGGCAGAGGTGCCAACAAGAAAGTACCAAAGGCAGCGAAGGGAGGCAACTCCATCATTGTGGAACCGCGACAAGCGATAGGATTAGCGTGTTTACCTACATTCTAATTGGAGAACTACTATTTCCAAGTAAGGTAATTTACTTCCTACTTCACCATTTTTTTTTCCGTTTCTAGTAGTTATTATGGACATTCACTTGGAAAAATACTCGGGGTTAAACTTTCATACATGGAAGGTGAAGATCCAAATGCAACTTATGCATAAAAACTTATGGGGTATAGTAGATGGGAAAGAGAAAAAGCCCACAGATGCCGCCAAATTAGCTAGAATGGCAGTGCAGAGATGATAAAGCAAAAGCCATTATTGGCCTTGCTCTCTCCGATTCTGAACTCCATCATGTTGATCTCAATAAATCTTCCAAGGACATGTGGGATAATTTAAATCAATTATTTGGAGTGAAAGCAGTGAACGCGAAGTTTTCCCTAAAACTTCAGTTATATAGATTCAAAATGGAAGAAAGCGTTTCTATGTCTAGTCACATTAATAATCTTCGGTCTCTGCTCCAACAACTAGCAGAAGTCAAAGCTGTGATAGAAGACGAGGATGCCAAAGCTATCTTATTAAACAGTCTATCTTCCAAATACAACAATGTTGTTTTTACTCTCAGTCTAAATCTTTAGATGACATGATCGCGGCTCTTCTCGCAGAGGAAAAATGCATAACTGACGATGCTGCAGAAGGTGATACTCAACAAGTAAGTGCACTTTATTCCACAAACAGAAAATTTCATAGGAGATCAGATAAAAATAAACAAGGGCCTAAACAAGAGATTGAATGCCACTATTGTCAGAAGAAAGGTCATACAATGTGGAACTGTCATATCTGAGCAAGAGATGTTCTACAAGGAAATATAAAACACAATGGAGCTAATACTGCTCATATAGAAGATCCACAAGATTCTGACGAGAGTGAGGAAGCTGTTGATGAGATTGGCTTCACATCATCTCTAGTATTGTAAGCATCTATACAGGAGGACGGAGGATAACGGAGGCTGGAGGAAATCCAGCGACCTCTTGCAAGCCACAAGCGACGAGGCCGCCGACAGAGATTGTGGCAGAATAAGGTATTGAGGACCTATTCCTCAATTTTTGGCTTGTTTATTTCAGTTTCAGTTTTGTTCGTGTTCCTGTTGTTTTGTTATTCAATAAAGTACAGATGATGCAAGTTTCCTATTTGGGACCTTCTAATTGAAGAGCATCATGGGGAACAGAAAAGCACTAAAAGCAGCGCATGGTACTCGCCCTGGGTTCGTGGTAATCCTGTAAAACCACCGAGGTATCATCCTCTTGGGTTCGTGGTATGCCTGTAAAACCACCGAGGTAAAATCCTCTTGGTTCGTGGTAATCCTGTAAAACCACCGAGGTGAACAGTCGGAAAGTGTTTATGTCCCTCTAGGTTTCTAGTCAACTTTAGAAAAACCACGTGAGACCATGTAGGCATGCTCGTGTGAAGACCCTCTTTGCGCTGTTCTCATTAAGGGGGGGACCTATTATCAGGAAATGTATGTTTTTACGAACAATGTATTAAGGGGGGGAATGTTAGCATTTGTTTTAGTTTAATCCATTGTTGTTAATGGACAGTTAATAGACAGTTGTAACTGGTCCTCTCTCCTTCTCTCCTCCCACAGCCTTTATAAGGCTTGGCACTCTTGTTTGTAAATACCCATTGAATACATTCAAATATTATTTTGTCTTGTGTTGGTTCTGTATCTTTCTCCTGCTCCTGCAATTAAACTCATGCCATCAGTCGGTGCCCAACAAACTGCTAACACAACACCAATGCATATTAGGTTCATAAAGACACTACAGATTCACAATCACACAAGTATATACTTCAAGATTGTATTACGCCACAAAAGGTTACACAATTACGGAATAGAATAGGCACACTTCCACATAACATAGTACTCGACACACATCAATGAACTGACATACCAAAATGACTTATACCAAAACAGTACTACAATCCACTAGACATTTCCTCAATTTGCATCAATGAAAAACTCACAATTACACCAAACAAATGCTACAGGTACACAGTGTCCACAAGGGTTGATAAATGACATGTCCACAACATCACAACACATATGCATCTGATCACATGAGTAACACATACATCAAAAGACCACTACCAAACATCACAATAACTCAACATATATCCTGAAACATCAACCATACAGAAAAAAATCATAAGCCTCCCTCAAACTCTTATGCCTCCCTCAAACTCTTATGCCTCCCTCAAAAGTCTCTTATGCCTCCCTCAAACTCTTATGCCTCCCTCAAGTCTCTTATGCCTCCCTCAAAATATCCTACCCTCCCAAGAACTCTAAATTGATTGACCGGTTGTCCCTATGGTCCAAGACACATAGAGTTTGAACACTCCTAACCCAAGTGACATAATAAAGTGTGGTTCAACAACCCACTAGTTATATGTACCCCTTGGGGCGTAACCCCCATACAACGAAGCGGGTCCATAGGTCCAACCAATCCATGGTGCATCCTATGACCCTTTTCCACACATCACGATAATAGAACACTGCACAACAATCCAATCAAAGTGCCAAGTGGCAAAGTACAAGCCTTGGGCAAGGCGGTAAGAATTCCAAATTTAAAAGAAGACCCCAAATCAAGCTAAAATAAATGGCCAAATAGCCAAAGTTAGTATCAAAATCCCCGTGTTAGTGCCACAAACCAAGGAAATGCCCAAAATTGTAAAGCATTGCAATCAAGAAAAGATGCTGGTCCTTGCAAAAATAAAGTAAAAAGCTCAATTTACGAATAAAATCAACTTATAATAATGTCACATTACGATAACTGTGTGGCCTTATCTAGCCACCAAAGGGGTACTCAATGAGTTGCTAGCACTCAGAACATCGAGCCTCAGCTCGTAAAATACATATCAATAATACAACTGTCATCACCTCCATCTAAATTATCCCACCACCCTTTGACAAGGCTAAACATAGTCATAGATACACTAAGAGTTGCATACATCAACCACATAGGGAGAGAGGAAAGAATCACATGTTATCTACTAAACCGAGTTTTAGCTCGAGTTATTGACCCATGGTACACCATTCCTCACTCTCAACATACAGTTCTACCGATTTCCCTCAGGATCGGTTAGCGTAAGGTTCACAACATAACATACAACAACATCACTAACACCATGGTGGTACACACATAGCTACCTTAACATCTCACGCATGGTATGTATACAGGGTAGATCACAATCATACATCCACAGGGCATAATACATCACTTTACCATATTCTGCACCCAAAGTGCAATCACCATACGATAGGGTTCATACTCTCACCGTATGACCCCAAATCACAACATGAAGCATTACATATTTTCATCAGTCATACATATGATGAACATAGTACATCACAACATAACAATCCATTTTGCTACATCTTAAAGGTGGTACACACATTTCTTCAGAACATGGTAAAAACATCATGATACAACTCGTTTCTTTTAACATCAAACTAGTCATACAACACATTGATACACCCACATATCACAATATGCCACAATGCTCCAAGTTTCTACGTCATCCACATTAGAATTCTTTTCACACATCACAAACAATAATTCACACGTGAACTCTTCATAGAATCCACAAGAAGGAGAGAGGATACTCCCATCCCCAACATATCAACATGATCAACAAACATGCACAAGGTGACATACACATCATGTGCGTTCACAATATAACAATTACGACAATAATCACATCACGTTTAAAGCACATTACTCTTCCAATATCTACCACCATCATGCAACATCATCATCATCATGCAGTATCATCATGTAACCCCACCACCACCATGTAACATCATCATACAACATTTCAATCCGGCCCATAGGTTCGAGAGCATGAACCTTGCTCTAATACCAAAGTGTAACAACCCAAAATCACACACACGTGAACAACACAGTAAAAGATAGGATAATTTTTTTTTTGACTTGCTTGACACATAACATGACACAACATGTCGTCACCAAGGTTACAACTAACACTGTGAACAACTTGATACAAGGATGACCATAAAGGTCAGCACGGAAACATTCACACTTATCAAGGACAATTTATTTTTTTCTTTTTGACGAGACAACATGGAAGTCCAACCACATGACACACTCACAGCTAGGGTAAGCCATAGTAAGAAATGGTTGGAGGTTATTTATTTTGATAAGTCACCCTTTAGCTCATGACTTAAGTTTTCAGAAGGATTCAATATATGATTCGCACAAATTCATCTCACCAACTGAGTTAATTTCTTATACACTGTAGAGTAGTTCACTTAAAGTCTTCTCCTACTTGCTAAATTTTATTATCTTCCAGAAACTAACCATTGTTTTCCTTTAAGCTTGTTTAAGAGTTCACCCAAAAGGGATATTGTTCGCTAGTTTAGCTAGGGATATCAATTTATAAAATGTTTACTTCACAAAGGATGGTTTCATTTTGATCACTCATGGAATTATTTGATTTCAAATAGATCACCTTTACATTTATTTGTTGAATATAAAATTATTATTTTTGTTTAGCTTCTTTAAGGGTTAACCGACTCATTTTACTTTACTTATAAAATATTGTCACTAAGTCTTAGAAAGTTTTAACTTAACAATTTATTCTCAAAAAAATCAAAGTTTTACAATACTCATATCAATGTAAAGATTGAATACCATTTCTCACAAAGGTAAGTTACCAGTCAAATTAACAAAAAAAGAACAAACAACTTATTTCACGAATTTTCCAAACAATTCAAGGCTAGAGGTCATATAAACTCTTTGCAAGAAATGTTACACAATTTACAACACATAGAAACTTTTACAAGGAACTTCATAAGTTGCACTGATGAAACCTTTACAACTCTTTTCTTTAATCTACTCGCATAATCCATCTGCACAAATACTAACTAGAATCAGTTCGCAAGAACTGAGCATGTTAAGGCTACACATAGCAATAGTAAGCTAACATTTAACAATATCAAGAAAGGAAAGTTCTAATTCAAAAATGGATTAGAACACAACTCACAACTCCAAGATTAATCACATGAGAGAGAAATCTAAACCATCCAACAAGGAGAAAGTCAAAATACCAGTAAGAACAAAATTGCATAAATCAAGGCAAGACCTTATGGGATTAGGAACAAGAAAGTCAAGAGTGTTGATATCTCCTTCATGTAATCCTATGGGTTACGTGATTGGAATCCAAAATTTACTCCATCCAACAAAAGGGGTCCAAGAGAAGAAAAAGCATACTAATTATGATCGTAGACGCGAAGCAAAATGACGTTATCCAATTCTTCCAGGGGGGCTTCATAGTAATATGGGTTCGACGCCCTTAAAAGAACACAACTATAGTTTCAGTTTTAACCAAGGAGTTTACCACTACCTTCCTTATAGGATTTCTTAAACGTAGTACTAGTTAACCCAAACAAATCCACTTTTCCAAAAGCGTACAAAAGAGACACAGAAAGGGCCATTATTCTACCAACAAACCCTATCCTAATCGTCAACTTCTCTACATATTATAAGGGAAAGCTAAACCCAAAAGTAGTTAATAATTTTTATATATTTCTGACAATACCAATAAGTACTTTAAAATAAAAATAAAAATTGATTTTCCTTAACAAAGCCACGAAAAGGGACTTTTAGTAATCAAGTTCGAAGAATAAGATATTCGAGTTCGAAAACAAAGGGATTCGATACACGGTGGGTAATACACCAACGATGCCCCAGACTCAAAAGACCTTACCACGAGTACAAGCACAAAATAAGAACCAACGCACTTATCCATCAGGAAGGTTACGCAGTGCAGTCAGGCCTAAAAGTTCTATGAACTCCTTGCCAAAGGTATAGAAGATGGAAATTTTACCCGATGCATGTGGGCTTATCGAGGAAAAGTCTAGAAAATATCAAACAGGTAAATATAACAGCCACCTATGACATTATCACTGTAATCAGCTGTCATCTAATAGGAAATGAGTTCACGAATCCAATACCATGGATTCACCTACAACTTTTGTTTCAGTCCAGCTATTAATAGCTTACTCGTGACCCTTAATAAAATTGAAGAGATTTCTTTCAATTAAACTTACAATGTTTCCCCCTTACTTTAAATGCACAAGAGTTTGAACCAGGAAGAAGGTAAAGTAATTACTCTCAACACGTCGAGGCCAAAATTAGAAGTCATGTTATTCATCCTCTAGAACTAGGTACAAAATTCGACCATGTACAGTTCTATAGCAAAACCCCAATGCCATTTCTAATCAAACAAAAGTAAGGAATGCCCACAGGATTAAACAAGTTTTAGAACACAATGTCACTATTAATGTACCTTTTAGCAAAATAGGAGAGCCCTAAATAGGAAATACGTATTTATTCAACCAAAAGAGGTATGTAGGATTAACCTTCCATTTAGTAACCTTCAATTATAATTACCATCACAGAATTCTTTTTAAAAGAAAGTCATATAAGCAAACAAAACTCAATAATGTTTCCTTCCCTACGAACTAGACATCATCACTCAATATTGCAGTAACCCATTTAGAAAAATATGAAATAGAGTAAGCTATAAGAGAGGAAAGAACATTCCAAGAAAAATCAGCGAAATTGGAACGAGATTTAAAGGAACAACCACACAATCAGGCAGCGATATAAACAACCACCAAACCATTTGTCTAGGCGCCATTCAAGACGAAATATTATTCATTTCAAGATACTGAAAGAAAGTAGAAAACTATTACAAGGAGTAGAGTTAACATGCCTGATTATAATTCTTCCAACCAACAACCACGTCAACCAGGGCTCAGGCAACAACAACACAACCTGCGCAACTTCTCTTCCTCCGCCAGCTGAAGATCCATATCCTGTTAACGGCCATGCTTGGCATAGGAAAGGGGGTGATTGAAACATGCCTTCTTGGAATCCTCAGGAGCAACTCCGGGAAGATAGAAGCACTCTGTTCTGAAGAGCATCACAACCACCATAGAAAACCCACACAACCAATGCACTAAACTTAATACAGATAAACACAAGTAACATATAATCAAGGACCACATTTAATCTACCAGTAGCTTACAACTATCCATTACTCAGTATTGGATTATTTCTCTAAATCCTACATGTTAACTACATTGGTACATAGATATTAGCAATCGAGGAATTTCACTAACCCCTAAATATAATTTCTGAGACTCTTAAGAAAATGGAGAAACAAACATCAGTGTGAATACCAAATAAGGTGGCCCTCATATCCAAAACAATAAATAAATCCAACATATACATTACTTACTAAAACTTAGGAAAAACAAGGTGCTGAAGCCTCAATAACTAGGACAATAAACATATCTAACACATAAATTAGTAACTCGAATTACAAGAACGTGTAAAAATTGTAAACGCTAGAAAGATCAAAGAGTCAAAACTACAAATAAGGTGAAGTTGGATGATGAAGATTTTCTAGAGTAAAGCAAACCCTAACTTATTAGTCCTTTCAGTACATTGTAATTTACAAAAGCAATAAGAGTTGGCTTATTTGTCTTATAATACACGTAGAGAATTTATTAACACCAGAATTTTAAAATCTACCACCCGAAGGTATGTACTGCAATAGCTAAATACTAAACCGCCACAATATCATAGAGTACTAAACCACCACCAGACACAACTGTAATAAAATACATAGCATAAATCCATATCAAACATAGTAACGTAGTGGAAATGCTACGACAGAAAAAAAAAATATTAAAAAACCTAAAAAATCCTCGAAAAAACAAGTAAAAGCTTAGAAACCTTAAACGTTTTTACTAAACTCTTGATGTTAAAACCACCTAAAAGCATAAATAACGGAAGAGACATCGACTAACCTTGGCCTTGGTTTCTCTATTTTCCCTCATGATATGATGCCGCCTCCATTTTTTTTTCTGTTTTCTAATCTTGGCCTCTGTTTCTCTGTCTCCCCTACGCAAGTTATGGCCGCTCGCAATAAGATGCCCCCTCCATTTTTTTTCCTGTTTTTAATTTGAAATAATGTTCATGGTAGTAACAAACAGATATACAAATACAAGAACAAAAATCAAGCACAATATACATGAGACAGAACGCGCACATTCACACTACACAGATGCACATGACCCATAAATCAGCTCCCTTGGCACTATAATTAAATTCCTCTCCTCAGTACAAAAAATGCGGATACATGGGCAGCATCCGCATCTGGATTCAACCATAGGAACAATGCAACTGAAAAAGATATATAATGAGTATACTGCAATTGACAAGGGTATCCACGCTGAGTATCCGCTATCAGATATCAAACGCTCCAAATAAAATATGTAGGAAACATCCACATCGGGTATACACACTGAGAATGTAATGCCTAGCTGGGCATCGTATTTTTTTATTTTTTTTATTTTTTTTTGCTCTACCTACCCCCTCCTAACCACTTGACCTACGGGTTGAAATGACCATCACGTTTTCCTTTCTGTCCGTGCGTGAGGGAGACCGGAGTGGGTGGAGCCTCGTTTTTTCTTCGCCAAGATCTTGTGCTAATCCTCCTTCAATGCGTGCAGGTGGGTGCGGGTCTCCAAAAAAATCGGGCTGTACAGGTAGAATCCGGGGGCGCAGAACTAAACTCCTCCTGGGAGCGCGGTGAGGAGGCTTTTGGCCGTTTTTAGCAGCTACAGGGTCGAGAAGTAAACTTATCTCAGAAAATCAGTGGCCCAGAGAGATCTGAGTGCAACAGCTGCTACAGGGCGAGCCCAAGGAACCATTGGTGTTGATCCTGATGTTCTGGATGCACGCGACCACAGTGGAGACCAATTGTTACAGAACCTTGCAGCCATAGTAGAAGGACGAGATAAAGTTTTAGTTGAGCTGTCTTGCCTTTTCATTTTGGGGAGTCGCTTCTATCTAGGTGGTGAGTTTAACATGGAAGAAGCTCGATCACAATCAGTGCAGGATATAAGCGTTTCCATTATCCATCCGTATTATCTCACCAGGATGGATGTATCTTGCAGAAGCCAGGGTATGTTAGAATTAAAAAAAAATAGTAATAATGGCAGCATATGCATCTGCAATCTAGGGTTGTTCTTCATGCGCGACAGATGCGTGAACTGTTCAGATATTAGTGGAAATGTCTCTGGAACTTCTCATATCCTTCTGTTGAAAAATTTGGGCATTTTATCGGGCTTATCGAATGCTCCCGCCACTGGTATGTGGACTACAATGGCAATTGTTGGGCTTTGGTTGATGTTAAATTTTCCATTGATGTGATTCGGGCCGACCTCAGGCTTCTTGTTTCGCGTTAGGGTTTCGTTGACCACATGGGACACTCGATATTCCCTGCGCCATTGGGTTTGATATGGTGGTTATAGATGAAGCTACAAGCTAGGGAAGTAGGCATGTTCCTCCATGTTCAGTGGGTGCTGTATGGTGTGTTCTTGTTGGGGGATCCACAGCAACTTCTTGCAGCAGTAAATAGCCAGTGAATGGGCTTGTTACAGTTGGTGGAATCCTATGTGAGAATTTCCAGTGAGCAGGTTGTCCAACTATGTTGTTTTCTGTACTATACCAATGTATCCTCTGAGTCAGGACTCTCCTTCAAGACATTCCTGTCAGAATCGACCTTGTAACAGTGACAGAGTTACCAGGAGACCTGATGAAAATTATTACAGAGATTCTCTATTGTGACCTTACCTTTTGTTCGATGTAACTCATGGAAGAGTATCCCATGGAGGCGGATTTGTTTCAAATCAGAATATTCATGAAACACAATTTGCTTTGCAATCATTTGAGTTTCTTCAACGAGTCACCAAGTTGGCAGGCATAAAGGTCTCTGTTGGTTTTGTCGCACCTTGCAAGCTTCAGCTTAAATTTTTTGCTGCACAAGCAACACACTTGATATTTTGTGGCAGCATCTTCACAGGTGAAAATACATTTGGTTTGCTTTCTCGGGGAGGTCATGGGTTTTGACAACAAGAGTATCATAAATATACAATCACTCCCTGGAGAATATTTCTGTCCAGTTGGTAGGCAGCGTGTTTACCCTAATGAGGCTGTGCAAACCCAATGTACACATCCTTACTGCAAGCCTTTCCTAACTTATGTGCTAAGTACTACTAGGGCCTGCCCTTATGACGGGTATTTGGTTACCGATATAGATTCGAAGGCAGTGCAAGAGGAAAATCCGGTATTGGCTAATGCTATAGGCCGTGTGACAGTTCATTGCCTGCACCACAAGAGCGGCTGCACTTGGCAAGGGCCTCTTTCAGAGAGTATAGCTCATGGTAATGGTTACCAGTATGGTTCATCCCCTGTTGTATGTAATAGATGTGGCACCCAGTTTGTTCACCGACAAGGACAAGAGCATGGCCGTTAACAGAGTCTGGACCTTTAGCAGGCTGAGGAAGAGAAGCTGCGCTGGTTGGGTTGCTGTTGCAGGCCCCGTCCATCTTGTGATTGACTGCTGGATGCGTTAAAACAGGCAAGATAGACTAACCATATACATAATATGCTAGTACCTAATAAACCTCTTGAAATGAAACTTTTTCTTTCTAGAAATTGTCTTAAATTTGTGATTTGTGGATTTGCATTCAGTATGTGGTTAATAGTTGTTACTTCTGGATTTGCCTCTGTTGGTTGTTCTTGTTGACGTGATCAACCCATTTATATATATAAAACAAACAAAGGTTCTCAGTGTATGCTTTGATTGATCATATGAAATATATATATAATATATAATTTTAAAGTTACTTCCTTCTGCAAAATGTCATTGTTTCTTTTGTGAACCTAGGTATGTAATCGCCCCTAGAACGTTGCAGTGTCGACTAGTATTGGTTTCCTGTTATGTTGTTGTCCTAGAGGAAAACATACAGTTAAATTATTATTATTATTTTTATGATAAGCGTGATTATGCACTTCGTGTATTGTGCAAATTATTAGGGCTTTTGGAAATTAGAAGTTCAATTTATATGCTTGTTAAGAATGAAGTTTTGGGCCGAAAATATGTCCTGGGTTGATAGAAGGGAATAAATTATTGATAGAACCCCATTTTGATTCTACTCTTTCTATGAGTAAAATTTGATAAAATTAATGACCTTTATGGTGTTAAGATATCGTATGTTGATGATTCCTTGTGTGATCGATTTAATCATGTATAGACATAATGCCTTGATGGAGTAAGGTAATATCTTTCACAGTTCGTGAAAGTTAAGGTTTTCATCAACTGCTTAAGGTAACATGAAGTTCCTTAATTTAGTCAAACTTTTTTTGTACTTCCTTCTTGATGAGTGACCTTTCATGGAAAATTTAGAATGATTGTGATGGAAGGTCGTGAATATATTTTGTTGTCAAAAAGGGAAAAGAAGTTATGGAATAGTTTGTTTTTGTGTCGAACGTAATAATTGTAATTACATCGTTATAGAGGTTCGTTATTGGAGGATATCTATCTTCAATGGTATATTATGTGTTTAATCTCTGCATAGGTTACCATAAACTTAGTGATGAGGTGTAAATTAAGGAGAGTTGAGAGACCTTTTCCTTTGTATACATCGTTTATGATTTTAGGAAGTGAGTTGATGTCGGAAAATTCCAACCAAGTCTAGATTCATGGCTATGTTCCTCTAGAACGGGAGGATTATAAATCTAAGGTATTATGAAAATTGCAAGGATGTGTTTAGAATGCTAGATTGCCTACTCAACTTGGGTATTAATGAGGCTTGTCGCTATTCCGGCCCTGGTCATGTTCAGTAGGTAGGCTGTTAGGCAATGCCTATTCCGGACATTCTTACCGTCCTTTCCACTTATCCTTATTAGCTATGAAGTCACTTATTACCTAGGATATAATGGTTGTGGGTTTGAATATAAGATTTTCATCCTTTAAACCTTTTTGATTACATGATGGAACTTTGTTTTTACCCTCGTTGTTCGTTTATAGCCTATTAGGCCTATGTCCCTACGGAACGATTCCAAAACTATATTCTTTTTGGCAGCTAAGATCGGGCCTGGTTTTTATCTTTTGACTTCACCTGGAGAATGTGGATTGATGGGTTACACTTTAGATTTCAATCACATAATCTACGGGATTACATGATTGAAATCCTAATACTCTCAACCCTTGTGTCTAATCATTTAAATTTCATAGTCTTGCGTATTTGGTTGTCAAACTTTTGTAGTTTTAGAGGTATTTATTTTTCATAACTAAAACTTATGGTTTTCTTCTTAGTTGATATGTTGAAAATTATATCTTGTTTCAAAAGGTTGTTAGAGGTTAGAGCTTCGATCCATTTCCTGAAATAGAATGTTTCCTTTCATGGTATTGTTAGCTAGTAGCTTATTGTTGCTATGTATAGTCTTATCTTGCTTAGTTCTCGCGAACTAACTCAGGTTATTAATTGTTGCAGGTGGCTTACGTGGTTAGATGATGGAAATACTTGTAGATTATTGCATCAATCTTGGTTATGATGTTCCTTTGTACGAATGTGTATTATGTTATAAAATTTGGAAAGGGCCTTTGGACATTTTAGAAGAAGGGTCAGTGCCTAGTAAATGTATTGTAGAGTATTGTTGTTGTAACAGTTGAAACTTTGGCTTGTTTGGTTATCATGTGAAAGATGAAATTTGATTATCGCTTGGTTATGGGATATTCTAGTGAAATTTAACCCTTAGTATAGTAGCGGGGCATGTCCCATGTTATTACTCTCTTGCTCCATAGTCATGGTTCAATAGAGATGGTATGTTCCTTTGATTTGTGCATCATGTTGGAATGAATTGATATAACCTTGTTTTTGTTCCGCAAACGAGTACTGTTAAAATTTGCTCTTGAGTTGAAATGTTGAGTTGTAAATCCTCCTAAGGCTTAGTAGCAATGAGTTGTAAACACTATAAAGTGAGATGGATAATCCTGATAAAAGTTAAACTAAAAATTTATATATATGAATATATTATGTAGATGTGATCTACTTGATAACCTTTGAGATCTGGAACAATCAAGAGGAAACTATCGTATGTAACGAAATATGATAACTTATTATTATTATTTTTTATTCGAGCCAAGCTAATAAACAATATCCTTTTATGGTGAAATCTTAAATGACCTCATGGTGAGAGTAATGGTTAGATTTTAGAAGATGATAGGATTTAATAAGTAGGAGGGAAATCGATTAATTAAACCTTAAATCTCTCTCTATCGTTTGGAATGTTCTCCTTTGTCAAATTTAATGAAGTAAAGTCTAGATGGAACATTTAACCAATCTTGATAAACTCTTAACCTCAATAAAAGACTGATAGTAAACAATGTGACCCTAAAGCTAAATTCTGTTGTCCTGTTCTGTTAACCCTTGCCTTGATTCATGGTGATATTTCTTAAGCAAGGTCCAAATTTAATCCTTAAACAGGAAGGCTATTGTTATGAACCCTAAGCGGTACTCTCCACTCAATCGGAGCTTATGCCTTCACCTGTGCAATAGAGGTGTGGAACATGTGTTAGTGATTTGAGTAAGTTTTATTAACCTTGTAAGAAATGGAAAATGTTCTAAAATCAAATGAATAAAATCCTTGGACATAAAATTGATGATCCTAGTTTAGAAAGCTTGGCCTTAAGCTATTTAGTCAACCATTGAAAAGAAAGAAGTCCTCCCTTGTGAAAAGAATTGTGTGAATCATTACATGGAATTTTTTAAGAACGTAAGTTATGAATTGAGAGACACTTTAGTAAACAAGAAAATTTAACAAGAAATTTCCCATGGGATGCCCTAGCTGTGAGTGTGTCATGTGGATTGGACTTCCATGTTGTCTTGTCAAAAGAAGAGTACATTGTCCTTGATAGGTGTGAACGTTTCCGTGCTGACCTTGTGGTCTCCCCCGTAACAAGTGGTTCCTGGTGTTGGTTGTAACCTTGTGACGACATGTTGTGTCGTGTTGTGTCAAAGCAAGTCAAAAAAAAAAGTTATCCTGTATTTTACTGTGTTGTCCTTGTGTTGGTATTTTTGGGTCGTTACAGAGAATCCCGAATTTGAGGATGCATTCGATACAGAATAGATAACAATGTAGTTGGACATCCTACTTGTTGGAAATGCTCAATAGGCTTCTACCACAGCTGCAAGATTCTGCAACAACTAATCACGACTGGTCGCATGCAAACAGAACACCAGGATCAACACCAACGGTTCCTTGGGCTCGCCCTGCTGCAGCTTTCGCACTTAGCTCTCTCTGGGCCACTAATTTTCTAAGATAAGTTTACTTCTCTACCCTGTAGCTGTTGCATAACACCGAACACCTCCTCATGGCACATTCCTAGGAGAATTTCTATTCTACGCTCCACGTTTGGTAGGCACAGGCTAGGAGTGTACTGGTCCTTGTTTATTGCATTTGGTGAGACTGTGACAGCTACTGAGGGCGCCCCCTACCAATCTGACCCGACTCTCACCCACTTGCCTTCAATTCTCTTAGAAAAACCGTCCCATTCTTTCATTTGGTCAAGCAATTAAATACATTCACCAAACTACTGTGCCTTGTCAGGAAAACACGCACCTTCCCACGCCCTCCACTCCGTTTCCATTTTTTTAAAATTTATTTGTTTCAAAATTTTTACTTTCATTATTATTGTTATTTATTTCAGAGGGGTTCAAACCACAGATTGTCTATCCAAAATCCCAATCAATGCCATTTACCCTTCCTTAAGCAAGCAGAACGTGGTCGACAATATCAGAAATACAGATTAATATTAATTTCTTTGTCGGTTGATAACTCACTACTAGCTTGGATGTCATGTAACTATTCTTATCTCCTATAATATCAGACATTATAGAAAATGTAACAACGAATTCCGCCAAATGGGCAAGTATAATTTGAGTCATGTCTAATGGAACCCTACCCGTCACACGAAAAATGTGATTAATAGATTTTTAATTAAGAAAAGGGTCGTAAAGCACTCAGGAATTCATATCCACAAAGAATAAGGAAAACAATTTATATCCTAAGCTCATAAAGATTATTCAGGAAAGAGTAGAGATATTCCATGCTTAGCACTCGATCGCCACAGGATGAATAGGTGTAATGTAGAACAGGGAATTACACCATATTCCCACTCAACTAATCACCACCACCTCAAAAAGCACAGTAATAAACCACGGTTAAACATCTCCCATTACCATGACACCAATAGGTTATATCTCCTTCGTCCATGGTTGATTTCTTGTCTGACAGAAGACTAGTTCGACTGATCACGGATGTCATTTGGGAGCAAAACCACATGTCAATTCACTAGGGACGAGATGGGTGGCTGCACTTGGGAAGTAACTACAACATATCCTCATCTTCGAAGTTGCTGAGGTAGACCATGTACTTCGATCCATTTACCTGGGATTTTTGTCCCTTACTAGATTGTAGTTCAATACAGGGAAACTCTCGATTGATGTCCGCTCCACCCCCTAGTTGTCGTTAAGACAAATAAAATTTTAGTTAAGAAGAAGAATACCAAAATCCCTATGATGACGATCCCCAAGGAACAAAGCAAAAATTGAAATTGTTGGGGCCACTATAAATCTTGATCGAATCATCACTGCTTTTATTTTCTGCCAAACTCACTAGTCTCATTAGCATGACTGAACTCAAAAAAATCATGTCACCTAGAGGTGAAGAGGAAAAAAAATCCTCCATCTTCCCCAAAACCATTTGCAGGCTCGTCATAGAAAGAAAACCAAAAAATCTTGATGGAGCCAATCAATTCCCTTTGAAAACTTAAACTATGTACTACAACAACAATCTAAAACCAAAGCAGCTCCTTCAATTTCATTATTTCCTATTACTTTCCATGTACAATACTTAAACACAATGTAAAAGAGTGAAACCTACTGGTGCCATGGTAAACGAGACACCCACAACAGGATTTAGGATGTCTGATGGGAGTTTCTGTTCTGAAGGTCTCGTGTAGGCATATTTTTGTTTTCACTATAAAGCGGTACACAAAGTTGAAAGTAGGTAATGCTAACTTCTTTGACTAGGCCTTGGTGCTAATTTTCCAGCTTGAATAAGACTATATTTAGCTCGGATAGTGATATCATAAGCTACTGGGAGTGCTTCTCCACCCATTGACTGAGTCATAGTCGAGATATCACTGTTTAATGCTCTAAGATAAGAAAGAAAAGCATGATCAACTTGAGGCTTGACACTTGCTAAAATTATTTCCCAAGTTTTGGAAAAATGGATATTAAAACTAGAATTAAATTCATTGGGAGCTCTTTTAAGGGTAGACAATTGTTCAATCAGAGACAAATGATCTGAATTATCCTAGAACTGTTTCAGCAATTTTTCATCTAAGTCATCCCAAGTTCTTATGCTTCCAATTTTTAGGTTTCTATACCATTCCAAGGCCTTCCCTTTGAAAGATGTAGCTAAAAGTCTTAAAGCTACATCTTCATGAGTTATATTATGGACTGTAACATCTTTGATAGGTTCAGCTGGTGTAACATGGTTTTCACTCGTGAATGATAGAAAAAATGTCATGGCAGCATTAGGAATGTCATGATAAACTAGGATTACTAATGGACTGCCATTAGTAAAGGTCAAAAAATTCCTTGGTGGTTGGATAGCCATTTGAAAAACTGGGATGTTAATTGAGAAATTGATACGTGGTGAAGGAATATTAGGAGGGTTATCGGCTCTACAGAGTCGCCAAAAGATCCTAGAATCTTTAGAATAAATTGTTACAACTTGTTCCCGTAAGTGACTTTTAACTTGTTGTAATCTATTATAGATCTACAGTAGAAATTGTAATTTGCATGCACATATAATTAGTGGTCCCATTGGTCACACCAAAAACTGTTATCTCTCGAAAGTGCACCATGTAGAGAGATGGATGTAGGTTTTCTAATCTTGCACAATTGATCTCTCTCTTTCATAGATACAATGGAAACACCTCAGGTCTGTGGGTATACCTATTTTGAGGTGAGTCTCTGGTATCAAGGCCAGTTCCTTATTGGTGTATCCTAAACTGATTTTTGGGAGTTTGAGAGTAAAAGATGACTGGAAAATAATTAAAACTTAAGGTGATACACCAAATTTGTATGAGGGCTTTGACTGAGTATATGCACAACTGATATGGGAAGAATTTTTTATGCACGAGCCAATAGTTTTCTGCAGAATATCTAAGGGAAAAACACTTGATTGTACTAAGGGAGAATCACAACAATACTAATAAGTTAACATGCACATTAAAATTAAGCAGAAAAGACTGAATTTTATAGCAGGGTAAGGTGATTGATCAGGGAATTTGCATTCACAAGACTAATAGAAACATACACAAGACTACAAAATAACTTGGAAAGGTAGAAAATACTTCACACTCAGAGGGAAAAACTGGAAAAATTTGCTTCAGTACTCATATATCAAAAAATTCCTCCAGAAGTTCTCCTTGTGCTTTGCAAAGGCACACAATATATAGCAAAAATAAAATTCACCCTCTTCCTAAAAATAGCCTAAGGCTTGTACTCGCCCATGCATCCTATTTTTATCCTTTATTTAATAATAGATAAAGGAAAAAATAGAGCATGCAATTACAAATAGGCATTATTAGCCTTACTTACATTACAGTCAAACTGAAGTTGATTGTTCTATTTTTAAGAAAAGAAGGGTGAATAATTTGCTAAAAATAAGATTGCTTGCTAGGCAAGTCTCTCTCCATGAACATGTAACTCTGTCTTCTTCTCTATTCTGTCCTCTTGTGAAGGCATGAAAAAATACAACTCCCTGTTTGTGAACAAAATAATTACAATACTTGCAATATTTGCAAAAATAATTCATCCACTGTGGGGACCACTAGGAGTACATGTGTAATCATAATCAACTCTTATTTTCTAGAAAGATAAGGTAATAAGCCTTCAAAAGGTTTCTTGCATCTGATGTTGACCTCTTTTCTATTCTTTGTGATCACATGAAAAATACATTCCAATTCATGTACAATCTATCACCATCAGTGGGGGCCACTTGTGGTTGTGAACTCTTGTCTTCATTGGGTTTGGCCACTCTTGTGGACTTAGCATATACTATGGTTTTAAAATAACACAAGGTCACTTATAATAGTCACCATATAAATTCGACCACCTTGGTTATTTGATATAGTCTGCACACCTTTTGATTATGATACTGACCAATCTTTTATCGGCTTTGTATGTCTAAATGATATATAATTTAGAAATTCACCTTTTCGGTGATCATTGGGTATAATTTTGTCGGCATTTGAATTGAAGGCATACACTATGGTTGGACTTTTGAAAGTCGTTTGCAATGATTTTATTCGATTGCTGACCTGGGTTGTCCCCTTCTCCATGGTGACTCACCCCTTCGGAAAACTTGGTTGGTGGTATATGTAACTCAAATTGAGTTTACTTTGATATTCATTGATCATCTTGGCCCTTGATCTTTGTACCTCTATTTTTGATGTCGTTGATCCTTGGACTCACGGTTAGGGTTTCTGAGTGGACATTAAATGTGGTCGGTGAAGATTGAACTATGGTTTTACATTTGATCAGTGGAGATTAATCTTTGGTCTTGATCTCTGTCCTTTTAATTGGAGTCCTTGATCTCTGACCATGGTTGAGTTAGGTTTCTCACCTCTTGATTTTGCATGGTAAAGGGTGTCTTTGACCCTCAAGCACATTTATTTGACCTTTGATTTGGTTCTAAAGTGTGGACTTGAAGCCCTGGTTGAATCATTATTGACTGTCTCTCAAGTTTGCATGCATTTTGTAGCTCAGCCCATAATGATCACTTCATTTAGATTTTTCTCTGCGGGACAGCCCTGGCAAAAAATTTAAATGCCATTATTATGAGCATTCTGAGCTGGCTTTAAGCATTTTATTCTCTTTGTCATTTTTAGACACTACATGGTGATGAGCTTCTATCTGGTCATTTATGGTTTCTGTTGGTGGTCATGCCTTGGTCATTCTGAATCTTTTCTTGTAATTTGACTTTCTGAGTTCTCAGAACTCTGTGAGGTTTACTTTCTTCCATGGTTAGAGCTCGGCCTGTTCTGTTTGGTCTTTGGTGGTGAAGCCCTTGAGATCTGAGTTTGTGTTGTGAGATCTTGTGGTCGAAAGGCTTGAGCACCAGTATATTTCTTGGTCTTCACGGGTTTTCCTTTCTCTCGAGCTCTATAGATTTGTGAGTAGAAGTATCCAATCTCTCTGTCATTTTCATTTTCCTGAAGCTCAGCTTTTATCTCTCCTGAGTAAGATTTTGACCCTGGATTTATACTTCTCTGGCTTTTACGAAGCTATATGGGGTTTCTCTGTAACGCTGTCTCCTTTCTCTTGAGGTCTGTAGATTTGGTTTTTGCAATGGCCTCCATGGTGAGTTCTGAAGCTCGATTCTTCTCTATTTTTGGGATCTCTTTAGTCTATTGGCTGCTATAGTCGTTATAGGTGAGATAATTTTCTTTTGTACGCGTACACTTCTGTTTTATTTTCTTCTTTAAATATATCACTAAACTCTTGGAAATATTTGTGGGTTCTGTGATTTATTGCTCCTGATTGACTCCCAAGTTTGAAACTTCTCGTGGGCATGTGGACCTCTTGCTTCATCATCTTGTTGCTCAAAATTTTTGACCATTCGATTATCTATGGTGAGTTCTTGTCTGTTATTAATGACCGGTATTTTAATCATTGAGTTTCGGCTCTGTCCAATGATGCAAGATTTGATTGATTTTGGTTGCACTATTTTGAGTTCAAACTTTTCTTCAAAAACTGTGTCCGTATGTGAAGATCCGAAAGCCACCATTTTGAGTTTGTGAAGCTTTTTTCTTCTCTATAAAATAATATTTTGTTTCTTATTTGATCAATACTTAGCTTCCTCTTTTACCATTGAATCAATGTTCCAGATCTAGCACTTTGACTTGTGGGTATTTGCAAATTTAGCCCTATCTGTTTGAGAATTTTGGTTTACATAGAAAGGGAGACCATCATTAATGAACCCTGAAGCCTTGGTTTCTTTGATTTCCCAACTGTAACCTGTGTTGTCGAATTCCTTTCTCAGTCAGAAGAATCCCTTTGTTTTGAAATGAGTTGTTCTGATGTTTGAGCTATCAGGATCCTCCAATGTGTTGGAACTACTCATGGTGTTCATTTGTGGAGAGCCTTCGAGCTTTAGTTATGCATGCTTAGCCTGTAGCTACATTTGTTATTCGAATCTTTTGAGTCTCTATTTCTGAGTATAGAGTTTGGTTCTTTCTTAGGACCTCTGTTTCAAGTATTTGACATTCATCTCTTTCTTACATTTCATGTGACCCCTTGGTTCGACCTCGGCCATTTCAAGTTGAAACTTGTTTCTGAGTCTGGTTTCTTTAGTTCTGAACTTGATGACCCTGTTTCTTACTCTAATTTTGATCAACCTAATGGGTTCTCTTAGGATGCTCAGAAGCTGTAATATTTCTTGGATTCACCACTTTTTATGACTTTTATAATACATTTGACATACCTATACTGATGTTTTGATATTTCATTTTTTCTTGTATTAAAACCTGAAGTATAATTTAGTTATAATGAATCCTGTAGCTTGAAAATGTCAATTAGACACTTGCATGCTTATCATTTGTTTACTATATGCATTCTGATATTCATATCCTGCCTTTAACAATTTATTGAAATTGAGCCATTATGATTTGACTATGGAATCATCTTACTTCTTTGTTTGCATATTTGCATATTTTACTAAAACGCTTATTCCGTCATTAGCTTTTCATAGAGCTCTTTTATTATAAAGTATTTTCTGAGCTTTTTATGTAACTTTATTGTTCTTGCTATTCTTTATTTGTGTTATGTTTCATCCTAACACTTGAACACTTTGATGCTTCTGTACTACATTTGACACACCTTTTTGATGTTTTGATATTCCAACTTGTGTATTAAAACATGAAGTACTTGCTCTAATTATAATTAAATCTTGTAGCTTGAAAATGATCAATTAGACACTTGCATGCTTATCATTTTTTCAACTGTAAATCATGAAGCTTCATAGTATGCTTTCATGGAATTGTTATTTGTATTGTATATATCATTTCTATTGCTCCAACCTATTTTCTAGTGCTTCGTGCTTCCAAACTGTACCTTGAGCTTATAGCTGCATTTGTATTTATGACTCTAAGGTTGATTCCGTAACTGAAACTGAATTAGATTTATATTTCCAAAGTATATTCTATGATATTTTGTACCTTGCAAGTGACCTTTTAGAAATTATAAATAGCTCATCTATTTTGAAACTGTAGATAAATTTTATCTTTTTAGCTATAAATCCTGCATTCAATTTGATCTCTGAAGCTTGTTTCTTTTAGATAGAGGATTTATTTCCTTTATAGTAACATTTCTTGGCATTCTGAAAAATTTAAAATGTTGATTTTTCATGGCGAAGCCCTGGCAAATTTTTTCCAGAATTCTATCTTCCATCCATTTCCAGCATAGTAGTTGTATCTTCCAATTTCAGAATATAGAATTATGACACTTCATGTTTGAAGCTGGATTGGTAAATAAAATGAGACATCATAGTTGTGTTATCTTGATCATAGCATGCTTTACTACTTCTCTGTATCACTTATTTGATTCAAATAACTCTTTTAAAGCATGTAGTAGTTAAAAGCAGCATGATGGAAAGTTGTAAATGTCCATTTTACATGGCGAAGCCCTGTCAAAATTTTCACAGAATCTTGTCTTCTGTTCTATTTCAGCAGTAAACCTTTCTTCCTTAACCAAACATCAACTTTCAAATTCTACTTCTTCCTTCTGTTGCAAACTGAAACATGTGCTTCTATTACTAGTCTATCTTCTAAACTGTAACTTCTTCCATTTTAGAACAGTTATTGAAACTTTGAGTTACATTCTTCCTTTTATTGCATGCACTTATGACTTGTCTATTTTTCCTTGGCTGCAACCTGTACCTGCACACTTAGGAAAATAGTTAGAAAATAATTAGGCTTTTTGGCCTCTCTTATGTCCATGTTTTCTTCTTTTCTCTTCTCTTTCTTCATTCCTTCTGAGTGAATAAAGCATGTATGCAGTTTGTTATTCAAGTAAACTACATCTCCGATTATTAGAGATTCATATGCACAAAGTAGGACAGTGTAGGAATATGACTTGATCCCTGAGCTCATAGCTGATAGTTTATTCTTTTCTTCTTTTCAGGTACAATGGCTTCTACAACGGAGATGAATAAGAAGCTAGAAATGGAGTTGTTTTGAATCAAAGAAAGAAACCCCAAGGCAATGATGGGTTCACTCATACTCCTTTTCTTTCTCTTTCATGCATGTGTACCTTTTATTTCAGTAGTTGTACTTTACTTTCCAGTTACATCCCACGGCTTGTGTGGGAAACATTTGAAAATTCCTTATGAATAAAACATTGAATTTTGTAAATGAGTTGTATATTTCTTTCTGCATTCTAGCTTCTATGTATGGATTGTATAATGAACTAAACAACTCAGTAACATAATTGAATGTCTTAATCATGAAGGAAAGAACATTGATGAGAACTTGTAACATTCAGTAATGAACTCTGATTTTCTGATATCTGTATTTCTGTTTGCTACTTCAAGACTCAACACTTCACCTACTTTGTAATTTTTCATCTTCATCAAGACAACACAATTGTCCTTTGGGGCTTTGTGTTCTTTTGCTGAAGATGGCATGAAATTATAGACTATGTGATCTATTCTGTTTTGTGACAGCACACATAACTGCAGATTTCATTTAATCTTGTAAATAATTCTACAGTAACAAATAACATCAAAACGTATACTTCACCCAAGACTTTTCATCGTAATGATAAAGTTTTGAGTTCCCATTTTTGCACAAGTGCAAAAATTGTCAACATTTCTATGGTGATCCTGCTGGGGAAAGCTATTCCTGCTAGCTTAAAGACTAGTGCCTTGCTATTGTCCATTAGGCATGGAGTCTAAACATGTAACCAAAATCTGGCTTTTCTGAAAGGTCCAACCCTTCCAAAACAAACTAAATCAGGGAAAGTATCTGGTAAACCAGATCATTGCATGGATGCACTTATTGAATTGAAAAACATTGCAATGTGCAGGAACTGCACTTATTGAAGGGAAATCCTACTCTAACAATCACTGTAAGATTTTCAATAACAGTTTTTGAGAAAGATACCATTCACAGGAATGGGAAGTTCCTCTCCATTCAACTTTGAAAGCTGAAAATCATTGTGTTATTTGCAAGATGAAATCATATAAGGGCCACTCCAGAGTGTATCAAACTTTGAGTGTCTTCCTGAGCTTTGCACGATCAACATCCCAATTTAACACAATATCTCCTTCATTGAAGACTCTGAATTTGGATTTCTTGTCAAAAGTGTTCTTTATTTGCTTTCTAATTATTTTCCATATTCAAATGAGCTTGCTATCTATTAGTTCTTGTAATTCCATTAACTTTGCATAACAAACCTATGATGGTTCATTCTCAAGCAGCTCCATTTGGTGTAGAAAATATAATGTAGGTAACTCAACTAAAATAGGCATTCTTGCTTCCTTTCCATACATAAGTTTTTATGGTGAATTGCCAACTGATCTTTTAGGAGTCAGCTCTGTCAGCCCAAAGTGCTGAATTCAACATTAGATGCCAAGCTCTTTTATTATCCTTGAGTGTTCTTCTGATGATCCTTAACAGATTCTTATTAGTACTCTCAGCTAAGCCATTACCTTGTGGGTAATAATTAGATGAAGCACTCAAATAAATTTAATGTTTGACAGCACAATCTATTATCTTAGCATCAAGGAATGCTAAAGCATTATTGTTATCCAAATTCACCCCCTAGGGTTTAAATTGATAACATGCATCAGAATTCTCAAGTCCCAGGCAAATGGATTGATTCAGGGCAAAATTCATGTTTCCAGGGTCCCCTCAGATTTTTTCTAACTCTCCTGTCCAGGTTGAAGAGAGCAAGCTCTGAGAAAATGCAAGAAGGTTGCAGAAAACAAGCTTGATCCAGGAAAAATCATAAAAAATGACTAAGTCCTAGTCCTAGGGGCAGTCGGGACATTTGGGACATCTAGGCGCGGATCGGCCGAAAAGACTTAAGGCAGCCCAGAACAGTTGGGCTGGGAGTACGTGAAGTACGCGAATCAGGTTGGATCAGCCGGAAATGAGAACAGGCAGCCCGCTAAGCATTTGGGACAATCGGGCCAGAAGTACGCGGCGGACGCGAGAAGCCGATCCGGCTGAAAGAGGAAGAAAAATGACTAACTACTGAGTGGGACAGTTCGGGCCAAGAGTACGCGAAGTACGCGAACCGGCCAGATCGTCCGAAATGAGAACAAACAGTCCGGAAGCAATTGGGACATTTGGGCCGTGATGACGTGATCCGGCTGGTTCACCCGAAATAGAGAACGTTCATACTGGGACATCTAGGACGAAGGGACACGCAGGACACGGATTGCTGAAGGAGCCGAAAGCCAATCAAACAACGCCACGTGTCATCGGCCAAATGAGGGACGAGGAAGCCCATTTCGGGCGGATCGGAAGTTTTTGGCCCAAGCAGTTTGGGACATCCGGGACATAAAGACGCAAAGGGTGCGAAGGAGCCGAAAGGGCTGAGAACCAATCAAATCATGACACGTGTCGCAGGGGAAAGAGTCCAAAGGTCAAAGGGTGAGTTTTGAAGGGTCAGCCCGAACCAATGGGATAGTGCCACGTGTCCCAGCTAGGGCCCACAAGGAAATTTCAAAGGAAAGCCCACGGAAAGGTGGAGGAGAGAGAATTATTCAGTGAATCAGTGCTTGACACGTGTCATCTAGGTGGCAGAGTGCGGGAAAGATTTCAAAATCCGTTTTGGTCTGTTCCGTGCCCTAAATCTTCAGATCATCATATCTTTCGATCCAGAACTCAGATTTGCACGTTCTTTATATCAACGGAAAGCTTGTGAAATTATCTACATGATTCTGGGGTTAATCTCGAGTTTTGGTGTAGTCTGGAGGGAGAAAATTGAGAAACGGCTCTGACGCATGTTCATGGCCAGAAATGACATTCCAGCGACCAAATTTAATGCAGAATGGGTCGCATTCTCCTGTAGTCCAGTCAAAGTGATAGGGTATGGGTTTGTAAGGTCCCCCATGCCATTTTAATGCACCTACAGTCAAGAAAGAATGGGCTCCCATGCTTTTGTATGTTTTCTGTCTCCTGGGCTCGACCCATGCATTGTATAAAGCCAGATTTGGCTCATTTTTTTAAAAAAAAAAAAAAGATAACAAGTTGTTCATCTTTTCTACTCTGCCCTCCCTTCTTTTCTTCTCTAGGGTTGAAAATGGAGTTCGAACCTCCTCCCTTTCTCTGTAATGGCATTTTTTTACCTTTTACTATTGAAATGATGTTCTGTGCAAACTTCTGGAGCAACAAAACGTGTTTTGTGATGCATCTGTCCATCCTTGCTCATTTTTGCTTGTTCTCTTCTTGCCTCTCTTCATTGCAGGTATTTGTGCATGTTTGAATGTTCATTGCAGGTTTGGAGCTGTGTTCATGGAGTTTTGGGACATTTTCTGTGTGAAATCTATCCTTGGGCCTGTGATGCATCTGTCCATCCTTCCCATTGCTCACCTCTCTTTGTCCCATGGTAGTTTTGATAGATGTCCAACATTCTCCTTCTCTGGTGTATCGCCGTTTTAGTGTAGGCTTTTTTCTTTTCCTTTCTCTCTCTCTCTCTCCCTGTCTCCTTGGCATGGTTAGATTAGGATTAGATTAGCTTGCCTGCACTGGAATAGCTTGTGGCAGGTAGTTTAGGAGCAGGAACCAGCCTTCTCTGGAGATTCCTCTCTCAGTTTCACAAGTCCCACGCTTGGAGAGAGGTTTCCATGTTGTGCAATCACACTGGATGCCTGAGTGATCAACCTAGAAGCCTGATCTGCATCCAGGGGTGCTGTGATTTTGCATCAACAGTTTTGGCACGCCCGGTGGGACCTTAGAGGTCTTCCACTTCATCTTTTGTAGGTTGGTGTGTTCCTGTGAAGATTTCAGCCTTTGGAGGCACTTGCAAACACATCTGGCGACTCCATCTGGTCAACAACCCATCTCTGAAGTTGCAGACTTCCTTTCCATTCATTTTCATTCATTTTCCATCCATTCTTCCTTCCATCTCTTCCATCATTCTTTCATTCTATGAAGTTGTGCAATCATGACTTCATTTCCATCATGGAATTCACATCAACAACAGCAGTATATTCCACCTCCAACATGTTTTACAAATCCTCCAAATCAACATTTTGAGCAGATTCAAGATCAGTATGCATACCCATATGAGCAGCTGTGCCAAAGTCAGTTTGGCTATGGAGCTTTCCAAGAGCAAGGGTGTGCATACAATGAAGACCATCAGATCCAAGATGCTGGTCTGTTGGAGAAGATCCAAAAGATGGAGGTAAAGATGGTGCAGTCCAGAGCTCAGACTCAAGATGAGAGCATTTGGAATCGGTTACAGGAGCACCTTGTCCATGGGTGAGGCCCTTTTCCAAGACATTCAGCCCTCAAGAGAAGCTGGACTTCATGATTGCAATGTTGCCAACTTGCAAAGTGGATTGAAGAAATAGAGGTGTATGAGAGGAGTATTCAACAACCTTGCCAATGGAGTAAGCACACCTTCTCATGCCTTTTCTTTTCCTCTTTCCCAATCTGTTTCATCTCAGCAGTGTCAAGCTTTAAACTCTCCATCTGCTGTCCCAAATGTTGAATCCCATGTCTCCATCTCTCAGTCTTCCATCCCATCTCAATTTTTTCCACCCTCTTCTCTTCCAAATCCAAACCCCCTCCACAAGAGCTAAATGAAATACCCCCTCCCCCAAAGAAACAAGAGGTTTCACCTCCTCCACCACCACAAAAAATTGTAAAATCAATTGAGTTACAACCCATCCCTCCTCTTGCATCCCCAATTCCATGTGGGGAAGAAGAAATTGCAAAAATCAGTCATCAAGGACAGCAAGAGGAAGAGCCAAGAAGAAAAGAAATGACAGACAGCTTGAAGGTTTGGGCTGCCAAATTTGGGATAACAAAGATCCCCTTGATGGTTAAGCCTATAGAAGAGGCCAAGGTTGGAGAACAAATGGTGGTCATAACTGATTTTGTTGCAGCAGAAGAAGAGCAAAAGGAAGAAGCAGATCAGCAATCAGTTTGCTCAGAGTGTAGTGTCCATGTTGGCACTCTATTTGAAGGAAATGCTGATCCAATTCAAGTTGCACAATCAGCCATGGAGGAAGAAAGCCCTGAAGAAGATCTTGCAGTCCCAACTTGTCCTCTAGAGCAGCAGACTGAAGAGTTTGACTTGACAAACTTCATGCTAGAGGAAGAGTTCAATCAAGAGCAAGATTGTCTTCAAACATTAGAGGAAGGAGAAGTTGCTCCAAATCCAAAAGAAGAGGAGCACAATCTAGCTGTGGAAGAGAAAATTGCAGATCCAAGGGCTTTGAGCACAAAGCAGGCTAAAGGAGAACCTTTAGTTCTTCTTTCTACTTCATCTCTCTCTAGTTCCAATGTCGAAGAGGAGTTTGATCTCTCAAACTCAATGTTGGAGGATGAAGGAAACCATGGTGGTCAAGTTACAAATCAAGAAGACACCATGGAGGAAGTTGAACATTTGCAGCAGGACAGTCATGAGGCAGTTTATCTGTCAGATTTGGAAGACTGTTTTGATGGAGAAGAACCGGTTGAGTTTCCAACATTCTCTCTTTCATCATCCATCTTCCAAACACAAGAGCCTGCTGTCATGGAGGAGAGTATTCATTTGCAGCAACCTGCATCTTATAGAAGCTCTTTGGAACCAAGATTGGAAGATTTTAATCTTTCATGTCCTTCATTGGAGGAAGAGAAAGGGTAGAAGGAATTTCACCATTTCTTCCACACCATCCATTCAAGAAGGTCTACAAGAGAACTCCATTCTTGGAGTTGAAAATCACAGCAATGGGCATACTCAAAGGATCAGACCTTGCCCAATCAGGTATTTGGCTTCATTGGAGTCAAAGGAGAAGTCACAACCAGTCATGCTTGCTTCTGAGCATGAGGGTGAGCTACAAAGTACCAAGGATCAGCTGTCATACCTCTTCAATCCAAATGCAGAGCAACTAAAAGAGGTATTGAATTTGCCTTCAGTTGATACCTTGATGATTTGGGTGGAAGACCAGCTTCTTGTTGATTTTCCACTCATCCTAACAGCCATGATCAGCTCCAAATCAATTGCATGGCTGCCACTTTTGAGAAAGGGAAGCTATTTCTCACAACCAATTGCAGGGTTTGTTTAGCTTGCCTTTGCTTCCAGTTAGAGTAGAGTAGGTAGGTTTGCTTTCAGCAGAAGAAGTGCTTATGCACACTCTGCATGTTCCATTTTGGAGCATGTATGATTTTCAGTTTTGTACATAGTTTTTGGTGTTGCTGGTTTTTCTCTGGCACAGTTCATTTCAGTGGCATTTTGGTGAAGAACAACTCCATGTCCGGTGGGTTTCAAGTGGCTCAGAGGGAGGTTTTCAAAGTTCAGATCAGTTGCAGGTTACAACTCATGACTCCATGCCCAATGGATGCTTCAGGCAACTGGTAACTTCATCTAGCAGGTAGATGCCCCCGCTGAGTCACCAAATTGTTATCCAAATTCACCCCCCCAGGGTTTAAATTGATAACATGCATCAGAATTCTCAAGTCCCAGGAAAATGGATTGATTCAGGGCAAAATTCATGTTTCCAGGGTCCCCTCAGATTTTTTCTAACTCTCCTGTCCAGGTTGAAGAGAGCAAGCTCTGAGAAAATGCGAGAAGGTTGCAGAAAACAAGCTTGATCCAGGAAAAATCATAAAAAATGACTAAGTCCTAGTCCTAGGGGCAGTCGGGACATTTGGGACATCTAGGCGCGGATCGGCCGAAAAGACTTAAGGCAGCCTGGAACAGTTGGGCCGGGAGTACGCGAAGTACACGAATCGGCCGGATCGGCCGAAATGAGAACAGGCGGCCCGCTAAGCATTTGGGACAATCGGGCCAGAAGTACGCGGCGGACGCGAGAAGCCGATCCGGCCGAAAGAGGAAGAAAAATGACTAACTACTGAGCGGGACAGTTTGGGCCAAGAGTACGCGAAGTACGCGAACCGGCCAGATCGGCCGAAATGAGAACAAACAGTCTGGAAGCAATTGCGACATTTGGGCCATGATGACGCGATCCAGCCGGTTCACCCAAAACAGAGAAAGTTCATACTGGGACATCCGGGATGAAGGGACACGCGGGACGCGGATCGCCGAAGGAGCCGAAAGCCAATCAAACAATGCCACGTGTCATCGGCCAAATGAGGGACGAGGAAGCCCATTTCAGGTGGATCGGAAGTTTTTGGCCCAAGCAGTTTGGGACATCTAGGACATAAAGACGCGAAGGGCGCGAAGGAGCCGAAAGGGCCGAGAACCAATCAAATCATGACACGTGTCGCACAGGGGAAAGAGTCTAAAGGTCAAAGGGCGAGTTTTGAAGGGTCAGCCCAAACCAATGGGATAGTGCCACGTGTCCCAGCTAGGGCCCACAAGGAAATTTCAAAGGAAAGCCCACAGAAAGGTGGAGGAGAGAGAATTATTCAGTGAATCAGTGCTTGACATGTGTCATCCAGGTGGCAGAGCGCGGGAAAGATTTCAAAATCCGTTTTGGTCTGTTCCGTGCCCTAAATCTTCATATCATCATATCTTTCGATCCAGAACTCAGATTTGCACGTTCTTTATATCAACGGAAATCTTGTGAAATTCTCTACATGATTTTGGGTTTAATCTCGAGTTTTGGTGTAGTCTAGAGAGAGAAAATGTGAGAAACAGCTCTGATGCGTGTTCATGGCCAGAAATGACATTCCAGTGACCAGATTTAATGCAGAATGGGTCACATTCTCCTATAGTCCGGTCAAAGTGACAGGGTATAGGTTTGTAAGGTCCCCCATGCCATTTTAATGCACCTGCAGTCAAGAAAGAATGGGCTACCATGATTTTGTATGTTTTCTGTCTCCTGGGCTCGACCCATGCATTGTATAAAGCCAGATTTGGCTCATTTAAAAAAAAAAGAACAAGTTGTTCATCTTTTCTGCTCTGCCCTCCCTTCTTTTCTTCTCTAGGGTTGAAAATGGAGCTCGAACCTCCTCCCCTGCTCTGTAATGGCATGTTTTTGCCTTTTACTATTGAAATGATGTTCTGTGCAAACTTCTGGAGCAACAAAACATGTTTTGTGATGCATCTGTCCATCCTTGCTCGTTTTTGCTTGTTCTCTTCTTGCCTCTCTTCATTGCAGGTATTTGTGCATGTTTGAATGTTCATTGCAGGTTTGGAGCTGTGTTCATGGAGTTTTGGGACATTTTCTGTGTGAAATCTATCCTTGGGCCTGTGATGCATCTGTCCATCCTTCCCATTGCTCACCTCTCTTTGTCCCATGGTAGTTTTGATAGATGTCCAACATTCTCCTTCTCTGGTGTATCACCGTTTTAGTGTAGGATTTTGTTCTTTTCCTTTCTCTCTCTCTCTCTCTGTCTCCTTGGCATTGTTAGATTAGGATTAGATTAGCTTGCCTGCACTGGAATAGCTTGTGGCAGGTAGTTTAGGAGCAGGAACCAGCCTTCTCTGCAGATTCCTCTCTCATTTTTCACAAGTCCCACGCTTGGAGAGAGGTTTCCATGTTGTGCAATCACACTGGATGCCTGAGTGATCAACCTAGAAGCTTGATCTGCATCAGGGGGTGCTGTGATTTTGCATCAACAAGCATCTGCTATGCACAGTTACTATCCAATCACTAGACCTATAAACTCGCAGTCAAGCTTCGTGAAGAGGTCAATTATGCAGCCTAATGAGTAGTAGTCCTGTTGAACCAGTTATTGCTTCAGTCTACATTTCATGGAAGCCCTACAATCAAAAGCTTGGAAAGATGCCATGGATTCAGAGTATCCTTGTCAGTGATGGTGGGAACAACACATTGACAACTTGTCAAGACCTTACACTAGGGAAGAAACGCATTGGATGCAAATGGATATTCAAGCTATAAGGGTAGCGAAATCTAGATGGTTCTTTTCCAACAAAGAAAGCACATTTTTTACACTTTCTTATCCTATTCAAAACAATCTTTGAATATGTTAGGGCCAATAGTAACCATAGCTTTCATAATTTTTAAGACATATGGTACATGCTGAAAAATGACCTCCTACACAGTCCTTCATGGAATTCTAGACAATAATTGTCTGAACTTCTATCATAATCAACACACCACCGAAAGATTTCAACTTTATATCTTTTTTGAACGGGAACACATTTATCAATGAATATACATAAGGTACCAGACTTGTAACCTGAAATACCTTTCATTTATTCTTTGTACATACCTTTCGAAAATAAGTACCATGTTGTAGATAGATTAACTAAATATCTAATCATCCATCTTGATTCCTTGAATCTCTTGAGTAAGCTCAAGTTACTAATTTTCTGGTTCAGAACCATAATCATTCTGATTGTCTGATACGTAACTTTCAACATCTAGGCTTTGAATCTTCTGAGTTCTATAGCTTGACTGTTTTTCCATATCAGAAATTAGATGCTCACACAAAACTTTATTTCTCGAACTATCTTCATACAGATCCAGAATATCAACATCAGATTCCATGACCTTTGTTATCCAATCCTGCTCTCTTACTCATTCAATTATTTATTTAGTAAGAATATTTTACACTCTGGATGATAAACAAGAACATGTATCTTTATTGTTTGAAATGCATATACTTGAAATCTATTTAGTCCTATGACTATTGAAAGTACTTGCATTTTCAAGAAATGTGTACCTTGTTTCATAATCATGCAAGCATTTTTCCAAAGAAAGCAATACAGTTGCTCAACATTTTCATCATTAACCTGAGTTGAATAGAAGCTGAGATTGTTTCAGCTAAGCTCAACTTGCAAGTGCATACATTGTTCAAGTGCAAGTTCCTACATTGTAAAATTTGGATTTGCAAGAGTAGGAGCTTGAGAAATGGATCTTTTAATTGCATCAAAACCTTTCTCTCCCTTCTCTGGTCCAAGAGAAATTTATTCTTTCTTTAGCATAGTTGTCAGTGGTTTAACCAATGCTACAAAATCATGGAACAAATCTTCTAACGAAGTTGCATTTTTCCAAGGAAACTCTGTTAATGCCTTCTTATGATGAGGAAATGATAGTTGTCATATGGCTTTGATTATGAAAGGGTCAATTACTAAATCCTTGTCTTAGAAACAATATGCCAAGTAGCTTGCCTTGATGTACTGAAAAGATAGACTTTAATGGATTTAAATATATTCCAAACTTCCCTGCACAACTGAAAAGTCTTAGCCTTCAAGATGCATTATATGTTCTTCAGAATCCCTTTTGAAAATATAGTAACATCATCTAAATAAATTTGGTATGCAAATTTATTTAACAGCTATTCCGAAAAATCCATGTCCATTGCATGTTGAAACATTGTACTAGCATTTGAAAGTCCAAAAGACATTATTTTGTAAGCATAAGTACCCCACTTGGTGGTAAAAGATGTTTTGTACCTATCCTTATTCTCAGACTAGAATCTGATTCGTTATCCACTGTAACTCATCCAGAAGAGATAGTCTATCTGAACCTGAAACTGTTCTTAAAATTTGATCCATATTGGGTAGTGGGAAATGATCTTTTAGTGAAGTTTTATTAAGATCTCTGAAATCCACACATAGCCGGATTGATTTTCCATTCTTTTCCTAATAGGAACAAGATTGGCTACCAAACTTGAATGCTTAACTGAAAAGATAATACCTCGATTCAATCAACTTAGATAACTTATTTTCTCATCAAGGTTCTATCTTAGGATTTACATGCCTTTGTTTGTATGCCTAACTAGGTTTGGAATTTGGTTGTAACTCAATAGTATGATGTGCTAAACTAGGGATCAAATCCTTTCATATATTGGTATTTCCAAGAAAAAACATCCTTGAATTCTTTGTATAAGATTAATGAAATGATTTTTTTTCAGTCCAAGGAACATACCTTTCTACGATAAATAACTTTTTTTCATCAACTAAGGTCTCTTTGTTGTTATCTAGAGTGAGTTGATATATTAGTCTTTATCCTTAACTTAATTGATTTTCAGTGCTGAAAATGTCTTCTAATGTGACCAAGGCCTTAGGTAGTTTATTTTTCTTCAATTAAATAATCTGGTCACCATATAAGTGTTGTAATTTCTCTTGATTAACTACAGAAAATTCAGCTTCTTGCTGTAAAAACCTATAATATTTGACTCATCATTTTTGAAAAACTTGCCAATTTGAATCATTATCAAGTACTAAAGCCTATGATAATGAACTTTATATGAGGCTATTGTATTCATTGTATTTTAAATTGTTTCTAGCGCTTCAAAACTAGCACCAACTGTCTATAAGTCTATCTACATGCTTGTTTTCAAATCTATGAATAGACTGAATATTAATAACATCCAAATCATTCCATTAAGTTTGAAAACTTTGTGTCTGTAAGACTTCATTAATGGATTCTTACAAACATTGAAATTTTTTACTTGATTGATAACCAACTCAGACTCACAAAAAACCTTGTAACATGTCAATACCTCTTATTTCTGTCCCAAAGTAAGCCATGAATTAAAGCTTCATATTCAACTATGTTATAAATACATGAAAATTGGAGACTCAAAGCTGAAAAATACCTTTTGTTTGTTGGGGAAGATGAGCATCAAACCTGCTCACTTGTCCTTTCTTGTTCTTACCTCCATCAAAATGAAGCTTCAAAATCCCTTCTGCTGAGATTTTTATTTTGGACAACAAGGGAAGTGTATTTTCTTCATGCATACAATACACACCAAACATGTGTTCTTCAACTTCCTTAAAAGGATCATGAGCATGTTCTTCCACTATCTTTTCATCCATAAACATGTTAGAAACACCATCTAATGCTAAAACATGAGCTACCTCATCAAAATCAGATTGATCTAGGGCTGAATAATTAGCCACTGCATTTGAAGAGTGAGGCTCAATTTGAAATCTAGCCAATGGCTCTGAATTGATAGTAACTTTAGTACCATAACGAGTAGTGAAAAATAAGAAGACCAATCTGAAGAGAGATAACCTCCTATTTTTTTGTGAAATCTCTAGATAAGCATAAAGCAAAGTATGGAGGTAAATCTACAATAGTAACATCTTGCAGAATAGAAACATGTGGGACAAGCATGTAATGTCACTTCTAAATTTTTGATTATACCAACTGTATTAGTTGCATTGTTCCATCAAGTTGTAAGATGCTCTTTTCTGTAGGCTCATACTGCAAACCCAATTTTTCTGCAATCGCTTTTGGCATAACTTGTGCTACTTGCACCACTGTCCACCATGCAATTATGAACTAGATGTTCTCCAATAATCAGTGATAAATAAAATGGTTGTGGTTTCTTGATGTCATGAGCATTTAGAACTTTCTGAACCATCCACTTAACTTCTTTAATGTGGTCTTGTTCAAATGTTCCAAGGACCATGTCTGTCTTTTGAACTTCCTTTTTCTGTTGTATTTGAAGAAATCTGCAGCTTAGCTAGTTCATGAGAAAGTAAATCTTGTTGTCCAAGAATACTTAGAGCATCCCACATTGAGATGTTAACATTATGCTTTTTCATTACATCAACAATGTTAAAAGAAGCAATTGTTTTAGAAACAGATTCAACTGTCTTAGAATAGGCCTTAGCAAAAATTGATTATGCTTCAGCTGCATTAGATATCTGAGGTAGATAGTCTTCTTGGATCAGGCTGTAGCCATTTTTGATGGCCTTTATCAGCTGAAAACACTTGCTTGTTTTTTTAGGAACAAGAAGGTTGTTAGTTGATTTTGGAACTGTAGATGTTGTCTTATCAGTGACAGTAGGCAGGATAGGCCTATTTTGTTGCTTTTGAATTTCAGTAGCTTTCTCTTGAGCCCTAGTAGTGACTGCAATGAAATCCTCCTCATTAAAATTGACTAAATTCTATTTAGGTGCTTTCTGAACATGAGTTCCTTGCTGCCCACCCTCCATTTGAGGCATGAACAATGTTTCAAATTGAGGTTGTGCAACAAGATTCAGATTCAGAAAAGTATTTGGGCAAGTTGCAGCTGAATGAGGTTGATTGCAAGGTTGACACCACTCTTCTGTAGCCATATTAACTGGGACTAAAGCATTAGATGAACTAGGAGCCTTTGGGTCAAACTACCTTTGCTGGTAAGGTTGCCTATAATTTTGATTTTGTTGATAGGGCTATCATGTTTTGTTGATTCTGTTGATTTTGCTGATAAGGAGCCTAATAAGGTCTGTTAGGTAATGCAATATCTATTCTCAATCGAAGTTCAATTTATTTCCCATAGTTTGCAAAGCTTTAAATACATCATCTGATGGAGCTACAATAGTAGGTTCTATGATTGTAATAGGCTGAGGAATAGGTGCTAAATCTATCAAAAATGGCATTGAAGGCCTTGGTGCTAATTTTCTAGCTTGAATAAGACTATTTTAGCTTTGGATAGTGATATCATAAGCTACTGGAAGTGTTTCTCCACCCATTGACTGAATCATAGTTGAGATATCACTGTTTAAATCTCTAAGATAATAAAGAAAAGCATGATCAGCTTGAGGCATGACACTTGCTGGAATTCTTTCCCAAGTTCTGGAAAAATGGATATTGAAATTGGACATAAATTCATTGGGAGCTCTTTTAATGGTAGACAACTGTTCAATAAGAGACAAATGATCTGAATTATCCTAGAACTGTTTCAACAAATTTTCACCTAAGTCATCCCAAGTTCTTATGCTTCCAATTTCTAGGTTTCTATACCATTGCAAGGCCTGCCCTTTAAAAGATGTAGCTAAAAGTCTTAAAGTTACATCTTCATGAGTGATATTATGGACTGCACATAGGGCTGCAACATCTTTGATATGTTCAGCTGGTGTAACCTAATTTTCACATGTGAATGATGGAAAACTTTTCATGGCAGCATTAGGAATGTCATGGTAAATTGGGATTACTAATGGACTGCCATTAGTAAAGGTCACAAAATTCCTTGGTGGTTTGATAGCCATTTGAAAAACTGGGATGTTAATTGAGAAATTGATACGTGGTGAAGGAATATTAGGAGGAGGGTTATCAAAAACAGGTCTATTATAAGGTAAAGTATTACCAACTCTTCTCCTTCTTAGAAGAATTCAAGGGTAAAGAAACAAAATTCAGGAGGAATTCCTCTTACCGATGATCTTGTAGTCACTTTAGGCATGGAACATGTTGCAATATTGGTCTGAAATTAGCTCTGTGGAGTCACCAAAAGATCTTAAATCTTTAGAATAAATTGTTGCAACTTGCTCCCAAAGTGACTTTGTAATTTGCTGTAATCTGCTATAGATCTACTGTAGAAATTGTAATTTGCATGCAGATCTGATTTGTGCTCCCACCGGGCATGCCAAAAACTATTATCTCTTGAAAGTGCACCCTATAGAGAGATGGATGTAGGTTTTCTAAGCTTGCACAATTGATCTCTCTCTTTCGTAGATACAATGGAAACACCTCAGGTCTGTGGGTATACCTATTTTGAGGTGAGTCTCTGGTATCAAGGAGGGTTCCTTATTGGTGTATCCTAAACTGATTTCTGGGAGTTTGAGAGCAAAAGATGACTGGAAAATAATTAAAACTTAAGGTGATACACCAAATTTGTATGAGGGATTTGACTGAGTATATGCACAACTAATATGGGAAGAATTTTTGATGCACGAGCCAATAGTTTTTTCTGCAGAATATCTAAGGGAAAAACACTTGATTGTACTGAGGGAGAATCACAACAATACTAATAAGTTAACATGCACATTAAAATTAAGTAGAAAATACTGAATTTTGTAGCAGGGTAAGGTGATTGATCAGGGAATTTGCATTCACAAGACTAATAGAAACATACACAAGACTGCAAAATAACTTGGAAAGGTAGAAAATACTTCACACTCAGAGGGAAAAACTAGCAAAATTTTCTTCAGTACTCATATATCCAAAATTCCTCCAGAAATTCTTCCTTGTGCTTTGCAAAGGCACACAATATATAGCCAAAAATAAATCACCCTCTTCCTAAAAAATAGCCTAAGGCTTGTACTCGTCCATGCATCCTATTATTATCCTTTATTTAATAATAGATAAAGGAATAAAATAGAGCATGCAATTACAAATAGGCATTATTAGCCTTACTTACATTATAGTCAAACTGAAGTTGACTATTCTATTTTTAAGAAAAGAAGGGTGAATAATTTGCTAAAAATAAGATTGCTTGCTAGGAAAGTCTCTCTCCATGAACATGCAACTCTATCTTCTTCTCTATTCTGTCCTGTTGTGAAGGCATGCAAAAATACAACTCCCTGTTTGTGAGCAAAATAATTACAATACTTGCAATATTTGTAAAAATAATTCATCCACTATGGGGACCACTAGGAGCACATGTGTAATCATAATCAACTCTTATTTTCTAGAAAGATAAGGTAATAAGCCTTCAAAAGGTTTCTTGCATCTGATGTTGACCTATGCTCTATTCTTTGTGATCACCTAAAAATGCATTCCAATTCATGTACAATCTATCACCATCATTGGGGGCCACTTGTGGTTGTGAACTCTTGTCTTCATTGGGTTTGGCCACTCTTGTGGACTTAGCATATACTATGGTTTTAAAATAACACAAGGGGGTCACTTATAAAATCCACCACATTACATGCTTGACCACCTTGGTTGATTATGCATAGTCTACCAATGGTACATAGTCGACCATGTTTTTCTTGTCAGCTTTGTATGTCTAAATGATATATAAAAATTCACCTTTTCGGTGATCATTGGGTATAATTTGGTTGGCCCCTTTATATTATTTCGAGCATGCACTATGGTTAGACTTTTGAAATTCATTTGCAATGATTTTATTTGATGATGACATGGGTTGTCCCCTTCTCCACGGTGACTCACCCCTTGGTAACTTGGTTGGTGGTATGTATGTAACTCAACCTTTGAGTTTGCTTTGATATTGTTGGTCATCTTGGTCCCTTGATCTCTGTACCTCTATTTTTGATGTCATCAATCCTTGGACTCGGTTAGGGTTTCTGACTGGACATTAAATGTGGATTTTGAAAACTTGAACCATGGTAGTTGCATTTGAATCAGTGGAGATTGATCTTTGGTCTTGATCTTGGTGTCCTTTTAATTTGAGTCGTTGATCTCTGAACCATGGTTAGTTAGGTTTCTGACCCTCACTCCTATTTGAGTTTTCGGGTGGTAAAGATTACTCCTCGACCCTAAGCACATTTCACCTTGGTTTTGAGTCCTGTGGGTAAAGCCTGGAAAATTTTCTCCTCGAACCATATTTTGAGTCAATTCGACTCGGATTTCACTCTTAGTTTGCATGCATTAAGCTAATTCCTCTATCAAATGATCTCTTCATTTGGATTTTTACATGTCGGGTCGAACCCTGGTTCAAAAATTTTAGTTCGATGCCATTTTTATGAGCCATGAGAGCTCGGCTTGAATATTTTATTCATTTGTGTCATTTGGGTGTTTAGACACTAACATGGTGGAGGCTTTATCTAAGTTTTAATTTCTGTGAGTGGTTGTGCCTTGGTCATTCTCGAGCTTTTCCTGTAATCTGACTTTCTGAGTTCTCAGAACTCTGTGAGATTTACTTTGTACCATGGTTGTTTTTTTGAGATCGTTCTGTTCTATTTGGTCTTTGGTGGCAAAGCCCTTGAGATTTGAGTTTTGGAAAAAGGTCCTTTGTGAGACTCTTGTAGTTGAAAGGCTTGAGCACTGTTATACTTCTTGGTCTTCATGGGTTTTCCTTTCTCTCGAGCTCTGTAGATTTGAGAAGAAGTATTCAAACTCTCTGTCATTTTCACTTTCTTGAAGCTCGGCTTTTAACTCTTCTGAGTAAGATTTTGAGATTGGATTTATAGTTCTCTAGTTTTTCTTACACGGTGTTTTCTGTAACGTTGTCTCCTTTCTCTCGAGTTTTGTAGATTTGATTTTTTTTCCAATGGCCTCCATGGTGAGTTCTGAAGCTCGATTCTTTTCTATTTTCAGAATCTCTTCGGTCTATTAGCTGCCATAGTCGTTATATGTAAGATAATTTTCTCTTTAATACATAATTTTATTTTCTTCTTTAAATATATCACTGAACTCTTGGAAATATTTGTGGGTTCTAAATTTATTACTTTGATTGACTCCTGAGTTTGAAACTTCATTGTGGGCATGTGGACCTCTCGCTTCATCATCCGGTTGCTCAAAAGTTTTTCCCATTCAATTATCTACTGGTGAGTTCTTGTATGTTATTAATGACCGGTATTTTAATCATTGAGTTTCGGCTCTGTCTGAATGATGAAGAAGATTTGATTGATTTTGGTTACACTGATTTTGAGTTCGAACTTTTCTTCAAAATCTGTGTTCGTATGTGAATATCTAAAAGCCACCATTTTGAGTTTGTGAAGCTTTATTTTGCTCTGTATAAATAATCATCATGTTGCTATTTGATCAATACTTAGCTTTACTCTTTGACCATTGAATCAATGTTCTAGATCTAGCACTTTGACTTGTGGGTATTTGCAAATTTGGGCCTGTTCTGTTTGAGAATTTTGGTTTCATAGAAAGGGAGACCATCATTAATGAACCTTGAAGCCTCGGTTTCTTTGATTTCCCAACTATAACTTGTGTTGTCAGTTTATTTCCCATTCAGAAGAATCCCTTTGTCGTGAAATGAGTTGTTTGACATTTGAGCTATCAGGATCCTCCAATGTGCTGGAACTACTCACTGTGTTCATTTGTGGAGAGCCGAGAGCTTTAGTTATGCATGTTTAGCCTGTAGATTACATTTGTTATTTGAATCTTTTGAGTCTCTATTACTGAGTTTAGAGTTTGGTTCTTTCTTAGGACCTTTGTTTTGGAGTATTTGACGTTCATCTCATTTCTTACACTTCATTTGAAGCTTGGTTATGACCTCAGCCATTTCAAGTTGAAACTTGTTTCTGAGTTTGGTTTCTTTAGTTCTGAACTTGATGACCCTGTTTCTTACTCTGATTTTTCAACCTAGAATTCTTAGGATGCTCAGACACTTTATTTCTACCACTTTGATGCTTCTACAACATTTTGACACACCGAACTGATGTTTTGATATTCCATTTACTTGTGTATTAAAACATGAAGTACTTTGCTTTAGTTATAATGAAATCCTATAGCTTGAAAATGATCAATTAGACACTTGCATGCTTATCATTTGTTCAACTGTAAATCATGAAGCTTCATAGTATGCTTTCCTGGAATTTTTATTTGTATTGATTTCTATTGCTGTAAAATTTCTAGTGCTTCGTGCTTCCAAATTTACCTTAAGATACACTGATATTTGTAACTTGGTTGTACCTGCAAGTCTAGAAATTGTAATTAGTTCATCTGTATCTAAAACTGTAGATGACTTATATCTTTGTAGCTATAAATCCTGCATTCAATTTGATCTCTGAAGCTTGTTTCTTTTAGATAGAGGCTTTATTTCCTTTATAGTAACATTTCTGGCATTCTGAAAAATTTAAAATGTTGATTTTTCATGGCGAAGCCCTGGCAATTTTTTTCCAGAATTCTATCTTCCATCCATTTCTAGCATAGTAGTTGTATCTTCTGGTTTCAGAATATAGAATTATGACACTTCATGTTTGAAGCTGGATTGGTAAATAAAATGAGACATCATAGTTGTGTTATCTTGATCATAGCATGCTTTACTGCTTCTCTGTATCACTTATTTGATTCAAATAACTCTTTTAAAGCATGTAGTAGTTAAAAGCAGCATGATGGAAAGTTGTAAATGTCCATTTTACATGGCGAAGCCCTGTCAAAAATTTTCACAGAATCTTGTCTTAACCAAACATCAGCTTTCAAATTCTGCTTCTTCCTTCTGTTGCAAACTGAAACATGTGCTTCTATTGCTAGTCTCTCTTCTAAACTGTAACTTCTTCCATTTCAGAACAATTATTGAAACTTTGAGTTACATTCTTCCTTTTATTACATGCACTTATGACTTGTCTATTTTTCATTGGCTGCAACCTGTACCTGCACACTTAGGAAAATAGTTAGAAAATAATTAGGCTTTTTGGCCTCTCTTATGTCCATGTTTTCTTCTTTTCTCTTCTCTTTCTTCATTCCTTCTGAGTGAATAAAGCATGTATGCAGTTTGTTATTCAAGTAAATACATCTCCTATTATTAGATATTCATATGCATGAAGTAGGACAGTGTAGGAATATGACTTGATCCCTGAGCTCATAGTTGATAGTTAAATTTTTCTTCTTTTCAGGTACAATGGCTTCTACAACGGATGAATGAAGAAGACAAAAGATGGAGATGAAGATTTTTCAATCAAAGAAAGAAACCCCAAGGCAATGATGGGTTCACTCATACTCCTTTGCTTTCTCTTTCATGCATTTGTACCTTTTCTTTTCAGTAGCTTGTACTTTACTTTCCAGTTACATCCCACGGCTTGTGTGGGAAACATTTGAAAATTCCTTATGAATAAAACATTGAATTTTGTAAATGAGTTGTATATTTCTTTCTACATTCTAGCTTCTCTGTATGGATTGTATAATGAACTAAACAACTCAGTAACATAATTGAATGTCTTAATCATGAAGGAAAGAACATTGATGAGAACTTGTAACATTCAGTAATGAACCCTGATTTTCTGATATCTGTATTTCTGTTTGCTACTTCAAGACTCAGCACTTCACCTAATCTATAATTTTTCATCTTCATCAAGACAACACAGTTGTCCTTTGGGGCTTTGTGTTCTTTTGCTGAAGATGGCATGAAATTGCAGACTATGTGATCTATTATGTTTTGTGACAGCACACATAACTACAGATTTCATTTAATCTTGTAACTAATTCAGTAGTAACAAATAACATAAAAACTTCCTTAGCTTAGGTATACTTCACTCAAGACTTTTCATTATAACGACGAAGTTTCAAGTGTTGCCCATTTTTACACAAGTGCAAAAGTGGGATGTAGCTCCAACTGGAACTGTAGATGTCTGAGCTGGGGATCCTGACGGTCGGGCTATGGACTAATGAGGTCTCTATTTACGATATCCTCTTGACTAAGCTCTCGGTGCACCCTGTGTCCTTGTTAGACCCCTAGGAGGAGGCCCCATACTCTGTCCTCTCTGTGTATTAAATCTTTGAGGAGTTCTATAAGGTGGGAGGGTCTACTGCTATTGTGGTGGCCTAAATGAAGCCTTTCCTAAACGTTGTCCACCTCGTGGAGGAGAAACTGGCCCCTTTGACCTACTATCTTGCATCTGATGGATATGGTTCCATACTGTATCTCTTGCTTATTGTGTCTTCCCACATGTCTCCTCTACAATACACGCCTTCTCCATGCCCTCTGCTAATGTCTATGGGCAATGAATGCACACGGCACCTCACAAATCCAAGTTCAAGCCCTAGATAAATGTGTGAATCTATACCTGCTCATCCTGTATATAATTGACATACTGGAGTAGGTCTAGAAATCGACTCTCATACTCAGATATAGTCATCGATGCCTGACGGAGGTCATAAAACCCATCTATCCATTGCTGTATAAACCTCCTAGGAAAATACCTACTCCTAAACCACTCCTCAAATAACTCCCAGGTGACTATCTCTAAAACAACATGGAGCTTTTACTCCTTGGTCCTCCACTAGACTCCTGATCCATCCGTCAGAAGATGGATCGCAACATGAGCTTTCATGTTACTAGTACAATGTTAGAGATTGAAGCATCCACTCAAGCTCACCAACCAAGCCTCTACCTGAAAACTTCCTATATCACCTAAATGGTGAGATGGTCGTAGCTTCAGGATCTCCCTGATATGGTCTGTTGTTGATGTTTGGGGACCCCTAGGTCTCTTTGTATGCTCCGAGACCTGTCCCTATGTCCTGAGATCCTATCCCCATGTCCTCTTTGTGGTGACTCTGCCCTAGTCGACTCTGCATGGAAGTTCTCTGCCATATGCCTCTCACTTTATCGAGGGGGATACCTAGAAATCTATTGACAGATCCATACCTTGTCTAGTAAATCATCCTCCCAAGGGCTCTCCGCATATAGTGGCATTGATGTCCTCAAGCATCTATAAAATCTGAGGTAGAATGGCCACTACATCCTGCTTTAGTGGTGGTATATCTAGGTCTATATGAAAATACCCCTCACCTAATCTGCTCCTCCTGCACAAATCAAGGCAAGAATTAGTTCATTGTTCTAGGTCTTGTTTTAGTTTTCTAAGTTTTCTATTTCATATAGTTATCAAACATTGTGGTTTTCTAGATTTAAAAGAATCAATTTTACACTAGTTTAAATGTTCATGTTTCATGCTTTCTAGGTGCGCCCAAGGGTCCAAGCTTTGAACCCATGGCCTTGATACCAAGTGTAATGCCCATGAAAATGACATTATAAGAACATACTTCAACCTAACACTTAACCTGAAAATGTGACTAAATGGTTTTTGTTGAACTGAACTACAAAGAAGGTTAATGTACAAGGATGTTACAATGGTGCTTAACCTTTCGGGTTCATTAATTTACTTACACTACTTAGCTCAATTTTACGATTGAAGAATCATGTCGACTTTAAAGTTACATATTAAAAAAAATTATCTCTACGGTCCATTTATCAAATGTTCTATAGGAAGGTAACAAGGATTAGTTTACTTAAATTATATATTCTCTTCTTTTCAATTAAGTTCAATCCTAACAAGGTTAACCTTATGCTAAATTATTAAATTCATTACCTTAAAATCTTAAAATATCCTTTATTAAATTTCTTACACACACTAAGGGTTCTAAGGAAATTACACATAATAATATAATAGAAAGGGAAATTAAAACAAAACAATATATGACCCCCTAGGTCACAATTTTCTCCTAACTAAATAATTCTAACAGACACACAATTACATGTTGCCATGGTGACCCTAATTAAATTCTTCTCGAATTCCGATGTGCTTGGTCTCCAATCCCCTTATATTATTGTGAATATAATATACCTGCAAAATAGAGAATACCTTCTTCGGCCTCATAGCCATGCATTAAAAACATTCATGCCATAATATGCAATATAAATCTTAAATCAATTATATACGAATTAATATCATTTATACAAGATACGATATCACTAAAGTTTCTAGCACATTTCCATTCCACATTTTATCCATGTCAAAACAATCATCAACATTAATCCAATTATCAAAGGTCTACTAAACATGATAAAATATATAACATGTCAGAAATACAGATAAATAACCATGTCAAAAGTATATCAATATCATCATCAATGTCCTCCAATAGTCCATATGCATCATATAAGAATCAAATCAATAACAGTTCAGTATCTCTGATATCTACTAGCATGCTAATCAAAAACCATAATATATCCATAAGTGCAGTCGATCAGTATCGAAAAACAATAATAAAAAAGGTGTCGAAGGGAAGTGGGCACTACAATTCCTGCAAATCATATTCTAGAAATGGCCCAAAATCTACATTGTGATTAAAAGACAAAGAGGTCGAGGGTTCACTTATGGACGGGTTTGGCGCTTGCATATCTAGGTAGTGGTGTACCTTAGTGTTACCATCAATGTTGACGTAAAGGCAACCATCATTCCATACTCTTGTGGACTTGCATGATGTTTATACAGTACTCTTGGAAGACTCTAAAGTATTGTAAAGTAATCGTCAACTTTGACTTATTTGTTACCACCTCTATTTAGATACTTTTATTCCTATAACCCCTCATATGAATAGTAACCTTATGCCTATAGAATTTGATAGATCCTTTCGAAGCTTGCAATAGAATGTGTTACATTCGAAAACCATGTGTTGTATGAGAGGAAAATTAGGTTTAGGATTGATTAATCACTAGAGTAAACTCATGATCTAATTAAAGAACAAATTAATATGGTAGAATGTGGATTTGGGATTCAACACGAGGTTCTAGAATCTTGGTCTATGGCCCTACAATGGCCTTTTGAATGCTCATAAAATTCGATAGCGAGGATTCTTATCAAGTTTTGACGGCTTATCCTTGCTCCTTCATGTATCTGAGTGGCATATATTTTATCATGATATTCATTTTTGGTTTATTTGTGAAAATCATTACACATGACTCAATGATCCTGGGGTTATGATAAGATTAGTCTTCAAATTTTGATTAAGATGAAACTTCTTAACAAATTTAATAGTTTAAGTATTGTAAGCTGACTACATGGAAAAGTAGGGAACTTTTAAAATGTCAATTCCCTACAGTTGATATAGCAGTAAATTTGTTTGAGATCAGATCCTTGAAATTGGACTCATATGGTCTTCTTAATAGAACATAGAGGAATTTGTATCTTTTTCTAATACATTTCTTTGAGAAGAATTTTTTATAGCCTTATTTGTTGTATATGCTTAACTCTTCTTAGGTGTTCATTAGAACCCTATAATTTAACATATAGCATCCAATGAAATCAAGAGAGATTATTTTTGGACTTTGAATATATCAAGATTCCAAAAATTTCTAAACAATACGAAAGGATGGAATTTAACCCTAAGACTAACTGATGGACTTATCAGGTCTACTTGTGTTGATTAGATTGTAAAATACGGTGCCGGCCCAGAAATCTATTTTTTCTTAATGGGAATATCAAGCGACTTCCTTTATCAAAAATGGGTCTTAAACCACGAAATTCCATAAATATATATTTATAGTCAAATTATACATTCATTATCTGATATGAAAATATCGTTCTAGGAAATTATGAACGCAAATAGTGTAGACATGAACGTTATACATACCTTCCAAGCTGACGTTAATGCATTTTTTAGGAGATACTTGAGTTGTTTACAAGTTTTCATTGTCATGACTGGATACAAGTTCCTCATATTGATATGAAGTCTTAGAAAAATCTGTATGGATGATTTCTTAAGCATGTCTACCTTCATCAATTATGTGCCATTTTTTAAAATGGAACATTAAATGCCAGTTAATTATTTGCTTAATACAGAATATTCTTCTTAACATAGTTTGGCAAATTAGAGAAACACAATGGGACACATATTCCAGTCCTTATACTGATTCTTTGAATATCACGATTTGAGTGCATGATTACAATCTTTCCTTCGTTACGTATTTGACAGTAAAATTACTATTTCAAAGAATAACATGCTTGATAACAAACAGTTCCCTTTTCCCGGGACACACTTAAAGGCTAATAGGACGGTTGAAGTATTTGTTCAACGTTTCAAACAAATTGTCACTTTCATATGAAGATTTGAATTAAATCTTAGATGAAATTTTTGTTACATGGTAGTTCAATTTAAATTCAACTAAAGGGTACTCATGTTTTGTCCCTCCTCCATCTCTTGATGTCGCCAAAAAACACCTAATACTCAAGAGAATTTTCTGCAATAATTATTATTTTTGACAATAGTAGTAAATTGACCAACTCAACGAAATGTTATTTACCTTCTCAACACATGCCGCTTTGATATTTTTTAAGAAACGATTCTAATATTAGATTGATGTCTACATATTTAATGAATTTTCATTAATTATTTTTTTCAGTAAATTTTGAATCCGTAATTGTTATAAATTTAAAATGATCCAATCTCACACTTAAAAAATTTCCCTCCCAGAATATGGCACAGTTCAATCAAAAAAGTATGTTTTGATCAATAAATTTGTTGTATTTGTAATGCTCAAAACACTAAAAAAATCAACCAAGTCATGAGATAGAAATTTATATATGAGTCTTGGGAGCATGATTTTACTGGTACATCCTCAAAGAAGCTAGAGCATTTTACGTATCTGAAAGAAGCATAAAGGAATGCTACCGGAAGACTATATAAAGGATAATAACAAATTTTAATTTTATTTGTCAGTAATACAAATGAATTTCCATATATAATAAACACGTGATTTGGTCCTACTTACTGTTAACTATTTAGGTTATTCCTAATTCCTAACCTAAAATCAACTTACCTTTTAATTGCAAAGTTGTAGTACATTATTGATTAAGAATTCCATGGAGATGCAATGTTCCTAGATAAGCACTAAAATGTTTAATTGCATAATATCTATGACGAGACTATATCAAAAAGATGGATGTCCTCTCGCGGGGGTTTATATTTCCAATCATGTATAATATGTTGACTACGAATAAATTGGGACACATATTGTAAAGGTCGGAAAATTTCATCAATAAATGGTAATCCTAAGAGTAGAAAAGGCTATTAATCATCATACCTATCTGGAATGATTATAAGATTAACAACAAATACATTAATGCCTCAGTTCTGAAAACTGGTTCTTGCCTTTTACAGGATACCAATGTGTCCCTCTAGAGTTATTCTTACGATATTGAGTAATGTCTTCGAATTCGTCAAAGCTATTAATGTACCAATATTTTGATACATATTCACCAAGCCTCACATAGGTAGCTAAAAAGGGAATAGTCCACGTAAGTATTTTGTTCGATTCATTAAAACCTATTTTTCCATTTAAAATTTTGTAAATCAGTCCTGATACTATTGGAGGATTTACAAGTTAGGAGTAGATGGTCAGATGAAATTTTCTGGGTACAAAGTGTATCTTCATAAGGGACTCAACCCCAACATTCATACCACGTCGAAATATCAATCTTCATTGGTGGATTAGTCAGTTCATTGTTTTATGCTATCTGGTGTAAAACATGTAGAAACGTTGACTATTGTCAAAACTTGGTTTAAAATTTTTGACCTAATTCGGATTATATTTACGTACCTTGGCTTAGCATGGAACTATTTGGATCGACCTATGTACCCTAGTAAAAATTGACTACCGGCTATATTAAAACATTTTTTAATGCATGTTATTGTAATATCATTGATCGTACTAATTGCAAATTTCAATAAGTTATCCATTTTTTGAAAATGGGATTTCCATCTATCATAAACAACCTTGGTCATTCAAATATGAAAAATCTATTCAATGTTTAAGAGCAAACATGCTTGGCATATAGTAGGATATTGCACATGAAGACTGAGATGGAAGCATGGTACCAACATAAATTACAAATAGTGGGATATGTGTGAGAATGTCCTCTCTTGCCATTTTCCAAATGACATATATTAGGTAAATGTTACTAGTTGAAAAATTTGTCTTGGAAGAAGATCCAATATTAAGTAGTTATGTGTTTTCTATAAAGGATTAAGATCTCTTTTTTGATATTGGAAAGAAAGAATTAAAGTGACTTACATTGTGACATTCGATTGGTAGAGATGTTAAATATCCAATATGGTTGTAATAAAGGTGGAAAATCAATAAATGCTTGTGCAATCATTACATGAATTATAGAAGTTATTGAGTGTTTGGTTTACATGTTTCTATGTTTTAGGAGACTCTGCATATTTTAGTGTTGCTCATACTTACCGAAGACATGAATATGCAGTGAGAATTATAATGAAACTTTGAACAATATTTATTCAAACGGAACAAATAGGTTCTGGATAAATGCAGGAGTTGATCATGCTTACATTGATTTTATGGATACTCCTCATTCTGATGATATTTTACAGAAATTTGATATTCAGCCTTAAAATTCCATTGGCCTTAGGCCCATTAACTATACTACTTAGTCTGATGACATGAAATATCTTATAGGTCAATGATTGAACACAAAATTGAAACTGAATACCAATTGGTAGACTATTTTTTTTATAAGCTACCCCCTAGAGTGAATGCCAAATGATCTAACAATTTAAATTCAGCTATTGTAGGATAGAAATATGCCACCAGGAGAATTAGCAGGTTGAAGTATGAGTATGCTTTCAATCCAACAAGAGGAAAATATGGTTCTATTGAAATGCCCACTTCACTATGACACTCAGTTGATTATCATGTGGATAGCTGTCTACAAAACTTTATGGATTTTGACTTAAATCTTCAAAGGTGGATATACCATATGTTTCATGCCAAAAATTTATAATTTTCACATGCATGGGTACTAAGATTGGCCTTTTTTCTTCAAAGAGTGACAATGGTCTACAGACACTCCAATCATGAGATAAAGGAATTGCCATATGAAACTTTTAGTATGGAACCAATACATGTACTCTAACATAGAATTACTACCTAGCCATATTAAGTAAGGGAATGTAAATGTCATGAATCTAAATTTCTATAAATTTTTTTTATCAAGAATGACATTATTTAGTTGTTAAATTTAAAGATACCATTGCCATTTATATGTTGTATAGGATTAAAAATTACATTAGGACAACACATGTTAATAAATTTATGCGATGAGTCATCTATTACATTTCTATTAACCATGGCACATTCAATGTATAAATAAATGGAGCATAATTTTATCATTATTACAGGACCATTTTTTTCACAAAAGGTTCTAAATTATTAGAGGAACCTTACTCAACAGGGTCTGTATGAAGTTGTTAGCATGACATTTACTACGTCTAAGCCTAACTAGGCTGAATTGTATTGTGTGAACTTTTGAATCCTCATCATATCTTGTTAAGAAAAATTTCACCATGAGAGGGAAATTTTCTAATGTAACCAAGGGGTTAAGAATTTTATTTACTTGTTTTAACTTACTTTAGTAGGTGATTTTATTTGTGATATCTTTTTTTGAAAAATTACTTTTGCTAAGTATGTTTAAATTAAATTAACATCTTGTTTTAATTTTTAAGTTTTGGAGGGAAGTCTAGTGGGTGTAGGGTAAGTGCAGGAAGTTGATGGACAAATATAGGGTCATCCGTGGACATCATCTAAGCACGGATTAGAGGATGAGTCAAGAGGACCTTCCCTCAATGATCATCCCATCTTATCAGAGTTCGCCGATGTGTTCCCAAGGGAGTTACCAGGATTACCTCCCCCACGTGAGATCGAATTCCATATAGATCTAGTTCCGGGCGCAGAGCCTGTCTCACAAGAACCCTATCGGATGACTACTCCTGAGCTATGTGAGCTCAAGTTATAGCTTTAGGGCCTTTTGGAGAAAGGCCTAATCCGTCCTAGTGTATCCCCTTGGGGTGCATAAGTGATTTTTTTGAAGAAGAATAATGGATCTCTTGCAGTTGTGTGTGGACTATCGTCAATTGAACAAAGTAACAACCAAGAATCGTGACCACCTTCCTCACATCAATGATTTATTTTAATTAGATGAAGGGGTCCAAAGTGTTTCTCTAATATTGATCTTAATTAAGGTTACCATCAGCTTGAGGATCGTAGAGTACAGATGTCCACAAGTTACAGCTTTCTAAACAAGATATGGCCACTTTGAAGTTTACAGTTGTTCCATTCAGTCTAACGAAACACCCCTACAGTGTTCATGAGTTTGATGAATGGGATGTTCAGGACCTTTCTTGAACCACTTTATGCATGATTTTCCTTGTTGACATTTTGATCTACTAACCTACACATGCGGATCATGAGGAAGCACCTAGGTGAGATTATATCAGTGTCTTTGCGAGTAGAAAATTTATAGGAACCTCGAGAAGTGTGCATTCTTTTAGTCATGAGGTGCATGTATTTGGGTCACATCATTTATGGTGAAGGTATCGCAGTCAATCCTTCCAAGATTAGAGCCATTATGGATTGGCTAACACCTACTAGTGTAACTGATGTACAGAGTTTCAAGGGGTTGGCAGGATACTACAAGAGACTTATTCAGGACTTTTTTTGGGTTACACACCCCATCACTTATGTTTAGTGGAAATGGAAGAAGTTCATCTATGGTCAGATAGATTTCAGAATAGGCTTTAAGTAAACTGAAGGAATGCCTTCGCGATGAGAACCTATTCTTGTAGTGCTAGATCCTCAGGGTGAGTTCTTACATTTTCACTGATGCTTCCTTAGGCATGACTTCAGAGGATGTGTTGATGTAGGAGGGCCATCTTGTAGTTTCCTTTGAGTCTCACAAAATCAAGGATTATGAGCTCAATAATTCGAATCATGACCTTGAGCTTACACTAGCTATTCATTCCTTGGTTTGGTGGAGACATTTCCTTCTTTTTCAGATAATTATATTCAGGACTGATCATTTGAGTCTTCTCCACCTTTTCACACAACCCAATCTCAATGCTTGGCAGTGGTGTTGGATGGATTTTCTTTGTGAGTAAAAAATTGAGATAGATCATTTGAAGAGGGAAGAAAAATGTTATTGTAGACTGCCCCGAGTCGACATAGACATGTGGCTTTGGCTACCTCAGTGAGTAAAAATTTTTGGAGTAGGATTTTACAACAGCTTCCCCACGATATATTCTACCTTGCATCCAGATCAGATATTGAGTCTTAGAGATGCCTTGAGGGGAGTTTTGATGGATTATCATTAGAGGAATATTGTATTCTCAGACACAAAGGTTGGATATATGTTCCTTTTGATGGAGGCTTGAGACAGGATATCTTAGACAGAGGATTATCATGCACCTTATTCAGCCCATCAATGGTTGAAGAAGATGCACACCACATTGAGATAGTTTTATCACTGGAGAGGTCTAGGGAGGGATGTAGCTAAATTTGTTTTGTGTTGTTTAAAGTGTTAAAGGGTGAAGGCCGAGCATCAACATCCATCTGGCCTTTTGTACCCACATGCCATACCAAAGTGGAAATCCCTGATATCCATCTTTCAATGGATTTCAAAATCGTAGGGATACCAGATTCGTGGCAATGATAGTCCAGGATTCATGATGCCCATCATGGTTGAGAAATTGATTAAATTAATTAAAGTGGCTCACTTTTCTCAAGTTAAGACCACTTATACATGCCCTCCCTGCAGTAGCACAGGTATACCTTGATGACATTAGTAGACTACATGGGATTCCGCTGAAGATCATTTGTGATCGTGATTCTTTGTACACTTATCACTTTTGGACTACCATGCAACATGTTCTTGGGATTAGTATCATATTCAGCACAAATTATCATCCAAAGACATGTACAGACAGAGTAGGTAAATGGTACCTCCTTAGAGGATATGTTGCAGATGGCCATGTCAATGAACGATTAGTCTAAGTGCCAACTGGAATGACCTTGTAAGTGGTAATAGATTTCCTATAATCTAATGAGTTGAGCAGCTTAGCAGGTGTAAATTTGACATGTCTCAGGCAAGGAGTCATTTAATTATGACAGTTGGTAGATGAGACCCACTGCCCCAACCTTTGAGATTGGGATACCTAGTTGGAGGAAAATGTTTTTCGTGGGCAAAATTTGGCTCTTATTCCTATGGAGTAGCAGGTTGTCAAATGTATGTCAAAAGAGGATTTAGGAGACTTAAGATAGGAAGAATTTGTGATGTATATTTGATAGATTTATAGATCACTTAGTTTTGAGGTAGGCATTGAAGGTGTTTCTTTGTGTTAGGATATCATAAGAGTCATATCCATTACCAAAAAGGCTCTTGGTTAGCTCCAAGATTTATGGGTCCCTTCGAGATATTGGAGAGTATCAGTCCTTTGGCCTATCGTCTAGCATTTACACCTAGATTTTCTTGCATGCATGAACTATTTCATGTATTTGTACTTATGAGATATATTCCAGATCCCTCTCATGTTTTGGATTGGACTGATTTTTAGGTACAAAAGCAGGTTCAGGTATTAGTGGAGCCCGTGTGCATCATAGAGTGTAGGGCACTGGGCCTTAGAGGCCATGAGATTGACTAGGTATTGGTAAAGTGTGATATGTATGATGAGACTATAGCAACATGGGAGAATGCCACTATTTTGTGAGCTAAGTTTTCTCATCTATTCTAGTGACTTCCAGGAGGAAGTCAAGTCTAAGGGGAGGGGGATGTAGCATCCACTCCTCTTCGATGTTGTTTCATCTTGATATTGATACTATTGGACTGATATTCATACATTTTGATTACGATACATTGATCAGTAGGTGATAGATTTCATTGATATTTTGAATATTTATATTATGATGTTTATGTTTTATTATGATGCACTAGATAGTGATGTTAGAGAGTTCGATGTATGTACATATTTATGATGTGGATTCTATACAGACATGTTATGTTTTAGAATGTTTTGAGTAGAATTATAATCTCATGGATGTTAGGGTTATATTTTGATATATTGATGGGTAACATAATTACTAATGTTGAATAATTGTTATTGATTTTATATGTATATTGTCTCGATGTTGCTAATATAGCGGAAAATCTAGAGAGGTATTTTTTATGCAGGACTTTTATCACATACATCGAAGGGGAAAGAGGACCAACCTCAAAAGGATGTCTAACATTTGAGTAATGGGGCTAAATATCCCATGATTAACTTAGTGTAATGTTGTTTAGTGTGGTGTTTTCACAAAAAATGTCTTGTTTAGAGATATCACATGGGTTTTGACTTCACATGTGTGGCCATGAGGGGGAATTTCTGTATCGAGATCCTTTAATTTTGAATTTGATTTATTGTCATGTTTATGTATTTATCAATTTAAAAATATGATCACTCTATTAGCATGTCCAACATTATGTACTAGTAATCGACAAGATAAAATATGATGTCTTATTGGCAGTTATAGTAAATTAGGGACTGGCTGACAAGATTCACATTGGGTTTTCTTCATATTCATCATTAGTGTGAAAGTAAAATTTATGTCGATATGTAATTTTTTAAATCCACCCCAACTTCTTTAAATTCGGATTTTGCCTTTGGGGCATATTTGGAAGCTGGTGGGCTCTTAGCAAGGCTTTTCCTTGCTCTATGATTTATTACTGGTAGAGAATGTTCTCTTTTCCTTCATTTAATGTGAAAGTTTTAATGATAATATTTAAATGATGTATGAAATTCTTGGTGTAAAGCATTTATGTATTTAATAAATAACAAAAAATTAAGAAACATTACACAAGAATAATTGAATAAATCAAAGAGTTTGTATTATATGTAGTTAATGTGATGATTTTTTTTATTTTTAATTGATGTGAATGTGTGAATATTTAATAGAAACATTGGAAAATGTGTAATCTTGCTATTTACCATTTATAATTTCAAATTCAATATTATGATAAGTATGCATTTAGTAATGTCGCATCTATTTGTAAGGAAGATAGATCCTTTATGAACCTCTCATTTTTTGGCTTAGCTTGTAGTATATTATAGAATGCTCTAAAACCCTAAGATATTCTATACATAAGATATCATCAAAAGAATTTTTTTTAAAGTAAGGAAGAAGAACTAAGCGTCAAAATGCTTGAAAAATTCTAATTTAAGTTTATTATATATGTTGAACTTGTGTCATGTTTTTTTATTTAATTTGTAATATGTAGATAGGTAAGTGCATGGATATGTGTCAGAGTGGGCCACAATCAAGGATTGACATTGGATAGGATCAAATGCACAAAGAATAAATATGTGTAGAGAGGTTAGATCCGAAAACACTCAAGAGAAGAAAAACTCTTCATTCTTTCATGCATAATCCAATTAACCAAAAATATACATAGGAGGTTACATTATATAGTGAGAAATTATGTCACCCTAAAAGGTAACTAACTCAACTCAAAATTATAAAATGACTTAAAGTAGATTCCCCTAATAACATATGATTAACCTAAGAAATATAATTAGACCGTGTAGGTAAAACCATAAGGTGGGTTGAAAATAAAGGTGGGTCACGACAGCAAGTTCTTATGAGGTATCCACGTACAATGCAAATCTATTATAAAGTGGATAAAAGGAGAACACCAAGTGGGAAATAAATCCTACACAAAAGAGAGAAAGGAAACTAAGGTAGGACTAAAAAGCACCACTTAAAGCTATAATAGATTGTAGCCATCATTTATCATGAAAATGAGTCACCTGAAGTGACTGTAGACTAGATGGAAGAGTGGTGAATATTGTGTCATATTTCCCAAATTTTGGAATTATGTTCTCCAACATAACAACACTGATTTCTAGATGATGAGGCCTTTGAGGATAACATTGATACATTTATTGAGACGTACAAGCTGGATAATAATTAGATGCAGTAAGGAGTGGATCACCACGAAAACATGAAGGTGTCTGCAAAATCCCTAATGGAGCTCTTTGAGAGTTTGAAATAGTGGAGAGAGAATAGAGATTGATATCTCTTATTATTTTGTATTATTATGTTAGTTTTGTGAAAGGAAAGTATCAAGTTTTACATTTTAAAATTATTTTTAAAGATTTAATTACTAGTAGCATAGTACATATTTTTAGGTATATTGAATAAGCAATATTCCCCTGAATGGATGGAGAAGATACGAACAAGAAGGAGAGAATAGTGGAATAGATGACAATTAGTCTAATAAGAAGATAATGTACGTGAAATATGCTAACATTCCCCCCTTATTACATCATTCTTACAAATGTGACCCCTGAAAGGTTGAAATTTCACTTTTCTAAGATATTTTGTGAGAATGTCGACAACTTGTGCTTTTGTAAGATAGTACTGGAGCTGAATGTGATGGTTCAAGACGTTCTCTTGAATGAAATTACAATCAATTTCAATATGCTTTGTTCATTCATGAAAAAATAGACTCTTCACAAGCTACAACACACTCTGATTATCTCAATAAAGAATAGGTGACTATTTTTCAGGAATTCCCAAGTCATCCAAAATGTGCTCTAACCATATCACTTCACAAACAACTCCTCGTGTAGTGTAATATTCTACCTCTATAGATGAGATAGAAACACCATTCTACTTCTTGCTTATCCATGAGATAGGTCCATATCCGAGATGAAATATATATCCTGTAGTTGATTTCCTGTCATCAATAGATCCAGCATGGTCTGAGTTGACGTATCCTTGTAAGAATAATTGATCATTCTTATATTATAGACCATAATCAACTGTACCTCAGACATACATCAAAACATGATTTTCTGTATTCTAGTAGCATTTCTTCAATTACTACATGAATCTAGAAAGATAACTGACATCATAGCATAAATATAGTCTAGTATATATGTAAAGTAGATGATTCCTCCAACAAATTTCCTGTAGAGAGTAGCATCTACTTGAGGTGAGTCCTGGAATCTTGAAAGTTGCAAGCCTTTCTCGATGGAAGTGGATATAGGTTTACAATCAAACATTTTGTACTTTTCCATGAGTGTCTTGGCATACTTTATCTTGGATACAAAAATGTCATGCTCCTTTTGCCATATTTCCAAGCCAAGACAGTAAGGTAGTAGTCCCAAATATATCATGTTGAAGGTTATTTTGAGATAATTATTCACAATATCAACTTGATCTTCTGAACTGCCAATGATCGCAAGATCATCTACATACACAACAAGAATGATAATTTCTTTTATACAAATTTGAATCTAAAGAGCTACGAGTGAGCCCATGTTGCAAAAGGTGATCATCGATCTTGATATACCATGCCCTAAGTGCTTGTTTCAGTCCACATAGTGATTTGATGAGATGACATACCTTCTTAGGATGTTCTTCATCAACAAATACTTCAAGTTGGGTCATGTAAAATTCTTCTTTTAGATCACCATTTAGGAAAGTACTCTTAATGTCCATCTATTGAAGTCTCCATCCCTTTTGTGTTGTTAGTGTGTAAACAAATCTGATGGTCTTGATCTTCACAGTGGGTGAAAAAGTCTCTTCATAGTCGATGCCCACTTATTGAGCATGTCCTTTTACTACAAGTCACGCTTTATGTTTGTTGATGGATCCATCTGCCTTGTATTTAGTTTTCAATATCCATTTGTAGCCTATGGGTTTCTTTCCTTTTGGTAGATCGACAAGTTCCCATGTCTTATTTTGTATGAGTGAGTCATATTCTGCATCCATGGCTTCATTCCACTGAGGTTTATTGAGTGCATCATGAACATTACCAGGCTCAGAGATATTAATCAATGAACTCATGAGTGAAAATTTTGCCTCATTTCTTGTTTAAATCCTTTTTCTGATTCCAAATGATGTATCTCGGAGTTGTTGCAAATGTTAGTCCTTGATGGTGCTTTGTACCCACTTCGGACGAGAACTTGGCTACTTTTGAGAAGAACTATGTTGTTGCCATGTGGATCAATGTGGAGTCATATTATCCAGTTCTCCAAGGTCAAAAAATAGCTCTCCTTGCAGTATTTATTTTCCTTGAGTAGACTCTTCTAGTTCATTATCTTATTCGGAGACTAGTCAGTGAGAGGTGGTTAGAAGTGGATATTTTGCTGATACTATTGAGTCAAAGGATGAATCATCACAAACCACATCTCGAATCTCATATATTTTATTTTTCTCATGTTCCATCAGACGGTATGCCTTCGAGGTAGTGTTGTAGCCAAGTAGGATACACAGGAGTCTTTTTGGCTCAACCTTATTTCTCTTCTGAGATGGGACATGCATGTATGTTATGCAACCAAATACTCACAAATCATAAATTGATGGATTTTTACCACTCAATACATCTGCTGGATTTTTATTCTGTAGAATCATTTTTAGTGCCTTGTTGAGAAGAAATACAACTATATGTACTACTTCAGCCCAATAGCATTCTTCAAGCTTTGCTATTGTTAGCATGCAACGAGCCATCTCCATCACTATGTGATTGCAATGCTCAACAATGCCATTTTTTTGGGGTGTGTAGGGAGCATTCAGGTTCTAATTTATACATTGTTCATTCAAGAAGGCCAATAACTTATTTGATGTGAATTCCACCCCTCGATCTGAGTGAAGTAGAAGATGTGGTTTTTTGGTCTATTTCATAACACGATGATAGAATTTATAGAAATGTTGGAGAGCCTCACTTTTTCTGCTTCAGGAGAAACACCCACATCTTATGAGAGTGGTCATCCACAAATAGTTAGAATTACTTCAATCTTGAAAATGAAATAGACAGAGGGCCATTTAGATCAATATGAACTACCTCTAGACGCTTCTTTGCATGGAAGGTTCTTGCCTGAAATGGATCTTGGTGTTGTTTTCCTACAAGACATCCAAGGAAAATAAGCAAGAAAGTGAAAAATTTGGGTAGTCCATGAACCATTTCTTTTGAACTCATCTGATGTAATGAACTAGTCGATAAGTGTCCATATCTACAAAGCCAGAGTGTAGTAGATTGTAATTTTGATGCAGATAAAGCTATTGCAGAAGATGAAACGGTATCTAAAGCAAATAACATATCTTCTATAAATTCTATAGAAATAATCTTACCTTTCCCCGAGATCAAACATGATTTGATGCCATTTTGGACAATAAATTCTACCTTCATGTGATGATTCAATAACTGAGTCACTGACAGGAGTTTGCTAGTCAATCCAGGAACATATAGTACCTTTGTAAGCAAAAATTTTCGCGGTCCCATTGGAATGATGAATCTTCCTATTACTTCTGTAACGTACTCTTTTTCATCATCTATCTAAACCCCATCACCAGTGGGTTAGTTTTCTAGTGAATAAAACAACTCCTTGTCACCTGACATGTGCTTACTTGCATCAGATTCTTTCACCCAAACTTTCTTTGTGGGTCGTGAAGTCAAAGAGATGAGTACAAGGTTCTTACAACAATGGGCTCCTTCTTTAAGTCTTCTCATCATGTTGGGTTGTGAGATGTCCCTTGTGCTTTCTCTAGTGGGGAATTCATTTGAATTTTAAATTAACATGAATACCCTTGTTTCAAGCTATTGTGCGAGTAATGATCAATATCGTGAGTGTTGGTTCTACAAATGTGACACCACCTCTTTGAGTTTTGATCTTTCTGCTATTTTTTTTATTGTACTCGATTTGGCTCCTCTTGGGGAACCTTCTAATTCTTCTAGCCACATTATGGCTTTGATAACATGGCTTTATCCTGAGAGTCCTCTTGGGATGAATTGATGGCCTCTTCTTCCTGCAGAAAATTCACAAGTTCTTGTAATGCCAATGTTTGTTTAGATCCATTGAGTGTCATAATGAACACTTCCAATTGAGAAGGGAGTGTTCTTAAGGTGATTCATATGAGAAGTTTTTCATCTGCCATTTCACCAAGTGCTAATAACTTCGATTGCAGCTCAGCCACACGACATAAGAACTCCTCAAATTTCTCATCTAAACTCATAGAGAGGGTGTGCATCTTCGACTAAAGATGGAGGCTCTTAGTCTTATTTTCGGAATCATAAATGGTTTCCAACTTTTCCCAGGCCTCCTTTAGTTCCTTCACATTTCAAACATGTGATTGCACATTGTTAATGATACTGAGCATTATTAGCATTAATACTTTGGCAATAGCTATCTCATACTTCATTAATTCATCAGGGGCAGTGAGAACATACGTAGATCAAGTCACGATGCCCCATAATCCTTCTTTGAAGGATTTTCCACATCTTTGTTTTCCAAGCCACAAAATTGGGCCCTTTAAGCAACTGAGCATTGAAGAGAAGCAACTTCGGAGAAGACATTGTTAATATTTTTTAAAAATTTATTTATATACTTATTTGAAGAGATATTACAACTATGAGTCACTGATGTGAAGTACTAGCTCGTAGAGGCTCTCGATACTCATGTGCTTAGAGACATCAGCGCTTGGTGGGGCATTCTTCTTAGTCTTCACAATCAGCATCATAGCTAGCTTATAGCTCTTCCTGAACTCACTTTGCTTGACAACTGATGTCGAAAATAAAATAGTCCAAGAGTCTTTTGTGAACCACTTTTTTGAAGATAAGGTTGCCGATGTTTTGAAGCTCATTGAGCAAGGAAAACTAGAATCTCGAGCTTTCAGTATCTTCTGGACTGTTTTCTTCGGTGTGCGAGTTGATGTTGTGGCTATCAATAGTCTCATTGATGTCCCAAATTTCAACAATCTCGATCGTGTTATTCATGTTCGTCATTCAGCATTGGCTATCAGAGAGACGCTTCGTTGTCGTGGTAGAGGATTCTTTATTAGACAATATATGACCTTTTTTCTATTATTTATGACTTTAAGGATTGACGTAGCCAAATTATCCTCTCCTTTGTCTTTCATGTAGGGATGAATGACATTCTCACAGGAAACAATGGTCCTCACATAATAGCTCCTTAAGCAAATCTCCATATGTTTATTAGCAATCACAGCTAGCCAAGAAGAACATATATGATTTTCTACTCCTCCACGTAGGTGTCAGATCCCATGCCACTTCACACATGTTTTCTTTCTCTCGACACAGAAATATAAGAACTCTCCGTAGGAATAAAATAACTCCAAAAAGTTGAAAGATAAAAGAATTTTTATCGCAAGATGCTCCAACTCTTTGTTAAAGACTACACAACTTCAACGCACCAGCAGCTTCAAGCCTCTCTATAGGTTATTGGAATGATGTTTCTCCCACATGCTTTTCTCCACGCATGGGTGAAATAACTAAAAAACAACACTTTTTGATGTCCATGTTTTTTGATTCATCTGTAATTTTCACGCAGGAATCCTTACTTCTACTAGGAAACAAAAATATCTTCTTATACTTTTAACGCTTGTGTAGAAGACTTATTATCTCCATGTAGACATGTGACATGGTCAAATTCCACATAGAAAGGAGCTTAAAACTTTCACGCAGAAGTAAAAAATTTTCCACAGAGATCTTTTGGGGATTTCCACACAGAAATTGATAATACTTTGTTTTGTTTTATGTAATAGTCTTATCAAACTCCATTCTATTCTCCTTCACACAAATTTGTATGTCCAAGTTTCCCTCCTTCTAGCACCAAATATATTCATGCAAGTTGCATAAAAGTCTTCCTTCACGCAACATCCTTCCAAGTTGAGTGGTATAATTCTTCAAACACACACACAGAGGTCAGAGTATTTGATTATCTGTTACCAGATTGAGAGGCTGAAACAGTGGAGAGAGAATAGAAATTTATATCTCTTATTATTATGTATTATTATTAGAATCACGGTACATATTTATAGGTATATTGAATAAACAATATTCCCTTGAATGGATGAAGAAGATATAAATAATAAGGAGAGAATAGTGGAATAGATAACAATTAGTCTAATAATAAGATAATGTACATAGAATATGCTAACACTCTGCCTAAAGTTTGGTTTGTAGAAAATTAACTATGATCTTCATACAAAGTAGAAGATCCAACTGCTCCATGAATGGATTTTGTATTTGAAACAACAACATAGAAGGAATGTTGAAGGCCCTTCACTTATATAACATGCTTCCCAATGTTTGATGAGTCTTCAATAAATGTGTCTTCTCCATGAAATGTCAGCGGAGGACTGAATTTAGTGGATTAAGAAATAACTCTTCATGATTTCAAAGGTGACAAAGCAAGGGTGGAGGTGAATCCCCAATAGTACTATACTCATATGTACTAGAAGAGAAGTCCTCATCACTAGAAATATTCTTCTTATTATAAATAAAATCAAGTGTAGGTTAATCTGGAGAAGAATCTAGAGGGAAAAAGTGATATATGGAATAGAGTTGAGTCTAATGATCAACTACACCCATTGCAATGATAGTGTCACTATGTAACTCTCTTGCATACACTGAATCTGGAGTGAAATCAACATGCAATCACTAACCAAGGTGAGTAATTTGGTAGACTAATAGGACATTAAATGACAATGAGAGAATATTGAGAACATTACTGAATGTTCTTCCACTCACTAACACAAATCCTCTCCCATAAACCTGTATAAAATATTTTTCACCCAATTATATAGAGGACATGTCACATGGCCCCAAAGAAGGGAATTCCAAGTGTGAAAAAAACATATAATGTGATTTACCAATAACAATTACCCATGTTGGAGTTGGTGGTACAGCTGTACCTAGGGCTCTCCCCTTTGTTTTTTCCTTTCTTGATTATTTTATCTTTCTATTTTCCATCGTCATTTACCTTGGAGAGTTCATGGGTTGATGAATATGGTTTGAATACTTAGGAACACCAACCTTGTTCTTCTCAATAAGACTTGTGAGGAGGTCAATCTTCTTCTTCATACATTTATTTTCATCATGCTTGCATTTGTAATACAAGCATATGTTCCTCTCTTTCTTTGAATTAATAATGGAAGAGGAAGTTCTGGAGTTTGATTCAGAGGTGAGATCTATTTTATTTTTATTGTTCTCATGATCCGTATTATATTGTTTCTTCTATTTTTTTAAATCCTTCAATTTATCATGTCCAACAAGTAGAGCATTAGATTTTGAGGAATTCAACGCACCCATTTAAATAAGCTTTTCTTGCTCCCTAGGTAAGTCAGAAGCAAAATTATCCAAGGGATGTATTGTCCATGTATCTCCCATGGTGCTTCTAGATGTGTAAAAGGTAGAGATGAAGACAAAATAGTTGGAACCCAATTTGGAAATGATGGAAAGAACCAATTGATCATCTATTTTTTATATGCCACATAAATTCAACTAAAACCTTAACGATTATAATTTGGTGAAGAGGTTATGTATCGTATCAAATTCACAGGGGCTCAAATTGATGAGCTCATTCGCTAACTTATGACCTCTCACTATGTCTTACTTCCCAAAGCTTTCCAAAATGGTCCATACTTCATTAGGATTATTTTTCAGATTGAATATGAAGGAGAAAGTCAGATGACATGGACATGCATAATAGACCTTGGGCTTTATCACTTTTGTTTTATCGCTTCAATTTTTTTCAATTTGCTGTCGGTTCGTGTTTTTTACCCATGGTGATCTGGTGTAACCTTTTACTCCTCAAGAGGATTTGTATTTTAACTCTCCCCTCAAGATAGTTCAACGGTGTAAGAATTTGAACAAGGGACAAATCCATTACAGTAATTGGTTTTAGGCTAACTTGAGTTCGCTAAAAAAATAAATTTTGTAACCCCTTGAAACTATATCAGTGACAAATTTTCAAATAACAAGAATACCTCCAATGTGAAGAGCAACAAAAAACATGAAATTTAAAAAACAATAGAGAAACTCATTAAAATTTATGCTTAATCATAGTTTTGATCCCATCAGACACCACCAAAGCCCCAAAATGCAGTGTGTCAAGGTTTAGGTAATGAAAATCAAGAGCCAAAGCCCGATAGGTTCAAATAAGGTGTCGAAGCCTAACAAGTTTAAAGTTGGTGTCAAAACCAAATAAGTGTAAAGAAGGTGTCAGACCACGACATTTTTAAAGTAGGTGTTGTAACCCAACATGTGTGAATCAAGCGTTAGAACCTGATAGCTACAAAGCAGACATTATAACTTGATAGGTGTAAAGAAGGTGTTGGAACATTATAGGTGTAAAAAAGGTGTCAAAACCTGACAAGTATAAAACTTCTACTAGAACTTGATAGGTGAAAATAAGGTGTTAAAAATCGAGAGATTTAAAGCAAGTGTCCGAACCCAATAGGGGCAAAGAAGGTGTCGTAACCCAACAAGTGTAAAGAAGGTGATGGAACCCAAAAGGTGCAAACTAGGGTAATAAATCTGACACACTGAAGATGGATATTTTGACTTGCTTAACATGCCTGAAAACCGGATTTAAACTTCAGATTTTTTTACACTTTTTGAATGCACTTGGAACCCTGATTTTCACTTGGACAAATTTTCTCACTTGTCAAGCACATGCAAATACCTAAAACACTACAAATGAATAAAAAAGAACCTCAAAATATGAGAAAGTCATAATGTTTTCATATAAAATAAAAAATATCCACCAAGTTGTTGAAAAAGCATGGAAAAAACCAGAAGGTAGTTACCTTTTTGAGCCCAACCTTTTACTAACTTTATAAACATGAAGAAAAAATCCTTCAAACCCTCAAAAGGTGTTAAATACATGACACATATAACTAGGTCCAGTTTACAGTTGAACCTAAGTTTTCACCCCTTTTGAATTCAAGGGCACTATCTAGTTTTCATGTAGAGATTATGGATAAGATATTTGCAAGGATTTAGTTAAAATCCTACCCAAATGTTGAAAACTAAAATTTATGGAAAAAACAAATACTGAGTGGGCTAGAATGCTAGATCTTACAACAAAGGAAATTCAGCTACTAGACCGGCTTTGATACCATAACAGAGTGGGACACAATTGAGGATTGAGATTGGATAGGATTGAATGCTCAAATAATAAATCTATGTAGAGACATAACATCCAAAAACACTCAAGAGAATAAAAATATCTTCATTCATTAATACATAAGGCAAGTAGAAAAAAATATGCATAGGAGGTTACATTATATAGTGATAAATTAGGTCACCCTAAAAGGTAAATAACTCAACTCACTATTAGAAAATGACTTTAATTACATTCCCCTAATAACCTATGATTAACCTAAGCAAAATAATTGAACAATGTAGGTAAAATCACAAGGTGAGAAAAATCCTACACCAACAAAATGGGGGGAAAATTGGGGTCTTAAGTGCAATTTTTTAACTTAAAATTGACTACCTTTATTTTGTATGATTTATTTGAGATGGATACACTCGAAATTTGAATATGCTATAAGAACATGAATCATAGCATTTGGGTCTAGTTTCAAAACTATTAAATTTTAATAAAAATGGTGAATTATAAGTTTTGCAAATAGATAAAATTACAAGAGGTTATCCTATTTTTCCAAGAAACATAGTAGACAACATGTTTTGCTCACCATCATTATTTAGCATTTTTGAATGTTTTAAAAAACCCTTCGGTAGAAATTTAGATAGAATCAACTAGTTTGGGATACAATTTTTTATTAGTTTTTTTAGTGATTATATATTTTTCATGATTTTCGTTGTAAAAAGACATCAAAAATTTAAAAATAATGGATAGATGGCTATGCAACTTATCTACCTAAAAAATATTGAAATTGAAATTTTCTATTTTTGAATGCATATAGAATTAGTTTTAGTTTTGCACAACATAACTTTTGTTCAATTTGAATAAGAGAAAAAAGGTAGATGGAAAACAAATTTATATGTATTAATAAAAATAATAAAGCTATAAAAAGACATTGTTATAAAATAATAAGGATGGAAACCTTAAACTAGTAAAAAAAAATTGAAAAATCATATATTTAGAAAGAGGAAATTTTGATAGACCTCATAGTCATATTTTGGAGAATTGGTTTCTCCTTTTTTTTATTGCAGTGGAAGGTGTATTTTTTCATTTTCCTTTAAAAAACACTTTGTTTTTTATGTTTTAGTAGTTCCAAGACATGGGATCTGATTTCCAAATTTGTTCCAAGCCTTGAATCCTTACCATGGATATTTAATATAAAGTAACATGTGCGTTGTAATGTTCTCATGTTATAACATATGTGCAGTACTTTATTTTATAATCCCATGTCCCATCGAATGTCATTTTTTGCCTTTTCATTGGAATTGTGTCCGCATATTGTCTTCTCTACAATATTTCATAAATTCCTAAATGATTGTTTAGTAGTTAAAGTTTTCCCAAATACCACTATCTATATTGTACTAATCATCTGAGACAAAAAAAAATTAATAACATGAACAACATGAAGATTAAAATGTTTGAGAAATTAGAAGTGATTAGAATAAAGAAATTGAACAAGATGCAACAATGACGTGGAGGGCGAGGTACATCCACTATATCTAATGCACCTAAGGATGTAGATAATGATGATGAAATACATAATAAAAAAGAGGAGAATAAATATTTTTCAATGATTATTTATAATGAATTTAATAATGACATTATTATGGATAAAGACTTTGATATGAATAATGACATTGAACCTTAACCTGAGAATCTATATATGTCAATTCAAAAAATTTACATAGAAAAAACTAATGAGGAAACTAACGTTGATAATAAATATTTACCTCTAAGAATAGCTCCTTCCATTTTGCATACAAAAGCCATTCAATTAATTGAAATCAATGAAAACATTGTAAAACGAATGCCTAATGAAATATCTGATAGAAATTTGAGAAGAAAACCTAAGGGAATTTAGGATAATTACTTTGAGAAAAGAAATGATACACAAAGATGTATTAAATGTGTTACATTAATGAAATCAACTATAATGAGACATGTAAGGAATACCCTAGGACTAATAACATCTAATGTTCATGGTCTAAGTGACAAAATTGTTGAAAATATAGATAAAAGATACTATATTGTAGGTGTCAAAAAACACATTAAAAATAGTAATGGTACAAAAAATGGACTTAGTAATTTTATAGTAAGTGATAAAATATTAAACAAACATTTATTAGAAAAACTTAAATTTTTGGATGTAAACAAACAATCACTAATGAAAGAAATAGGGTGTTGTAAATGTCTTGAATCATCTAATAATAGTGACTTCTAGGTTTTATCTAGTAGAATCCCACAAAAATAGAAAGGATACATCTGATGTTATAAAATAATTAATTTTAAAGTTTTGGAATGAGAACAAAAGGTTTTCACCAAATATAAGAGATACAATGAATAGAATAATAGGTTCTCGTAATTGTAAACTGCATATAAAATATTTCTTGGATATGACTTAAACATAATTATTCTCTATGTTAAAGAAGGAAAATAAAAACATTGACATTAACTAAAAATTAATTTAAATGAACAAACCCTTTTATGTGAAAATCAATCACTCATGTACCAACTGTTGTTATAGGCATCATGATGAGTTTTCAATGCATTGTAATTTTTTTTTGGCAAGTATGTTGTGTTTTGCATAACTTAGATCATGTTATAGGAGTGTGGATTAAATGTTACAATATTTTGTGAAATATCAACTGGACATTTTTGTATAATAAAGCATGTTTGGATGGAACATGCAATGTATGTTATGGCATGCCAAAATTGAAAAGTTGTATCCATAAGGAAATCGTTATCATAAGGATATGTAGAACTTATTTTATATAATTAGCAGATGTTTGTTTTAACTTATTCCATTATTATCTCGTAGATCGTAATCACTTCTTTTATTGTGGAGAGTAGTTGTTACCTCTCCTCCCTATAAATAATGTATCTGCTTCTGAATAACATAGAGGAAGAGATATGAGCCAATCTCTATTAATTTTCATTATAATCTGGTACAATCTTGAGAAAATATGATCTTTGACCTATGCATTTGAAGGAGCAAAAGATATCTACGTCAGAACTTGAAACCCCAATGGAAAACTCTGTGTGGTGGAGACTTGGTTTGCAAAAGCTGATGTGGAAGTTTGCATGGAAGTTATACGTGTGAAGAATTTAAAAAAAATATGTATGTTGTCCTACATGCAGGATTGCTAGCTATGTTTAGGAGGAGAAAAATCAGTGCCTGGGAGTTTGGAAGTGTGCTGAGGCATTTTCAACAATCGACCTCTTGTATTCTCTTCTTCTATTCATTTGCAAACAACACGTGTTGTTTTTGTACACTGTGGAGAGGAGATAAATGCTATCATGAGAATTTGATATCCACACGAGGTTTTTTACAATCTCCAATCAGGATAAGATCATATCCCTGCATGAGGACTGCAATAGATGTACTCTAAAAATAAATAGTCTTAGTCCTTCTAAAACCGCTAGCTGTGTGGAAAGTTTGAAAGGGGAACGTGGAGCGAGATTGATCTGGAATCAACGACTGTGGGAAGATTTATTCACCTATGTGAAGACCATTTTCTTGTTTACTTGAAGAAATTCTAATTGACCTCCACGGAAAGGAGACTGTTGTCGCTATGTGCGTGGGAAGAAAAGTAGTGGCATCTTCATTTATCCTCTTTTGAATTCTACATGGCAATTGAATACTGCGAGGATTTGTTTTGTTGATCCTACATAAAGAGACAGAGTTGTATGCGCTACTTGATCAAATAACCATGGTGATAGGTATCCATTTAGGCTCAATGTTCCTACGTGAATCTAGACTCGGGAAAGAAGAATTGGCAGCATGAAGCATGAAAGCACCTGCAATATTAAAAAAAAAAATTCCATTAGTTTCCTGGAGAGAAATACTCTACCAAGGAAACATGGAATCTCTCAAAGACACGTTAAATGACGAGTGTGAATAACATGATAGAGACTGTTGAAATCTGCAACATCAATTTACACACTGATGAACACCGTCCAGAAGCTCCTGAGAGCTTTGGATTCTACTTTGCACTGCTCAATGAGCTACGCAACACTAGAAACCTTGTTTTCAATGAACTAGTTCACAAAGGACTCTTAGAGTATTTCCTTTTCAACGTCAGCTACCAAGCAAAGTGAGTTCAGGAAGAATTACAATTCAAGTATGACACTAATTTTGAAGACAAAGACAAACACCCCACAAAGTCATCGTCATCTCTCAACATGCGAGTATTTTTAGAGCATCTACTAGCTGGTAATTCTCATCAGTGAGCAACATTGTAATATCTATTGGAATCAACTAAATAATTTAATTAAAAAATACTTTTATTTATCAATATCTGCACCAAAGCTTCTACTCTCAAATGCTCAATTACTTAAATGGCCAAATTTTATAGCCTGGAAAACAAAAATGCAGGACAATCCTTCAATTTGAAGGATTATGGGGCATTGTGATAAGAGTCTATGACTAGTTCCCACAGCCACCTAATGAACTCATGAAATATGAGATGGCTAGTGCCAAAGCTCTAATGTTGATTATACTAAGTGTCAGTGATGATGTGCAACCACATATCTCATAATGCGGAGAAGACGAAGGAGTCCTCAGATAAATTAGAAACCATCTATGAAGACCAAAAATCAGACTAAGATCCTCCATCTTTAGTCAAAGCTGCACAACCTCTCTATGCAGTCAAATGAGAAAGTTGAGTAGTTCTTACGTCATATCGATGAGTTGCGATTGGATTTATTAGTGCTCGATGAAATGGTGGAAGACGAAAAAATTCTCATGCTGATCACCTTGAGAGCACTCCCTTCTTAATTCCATCGAGTGTTCATTATGACATTGAATGTATCTAGACAAAAAATAGTGGCATTCAAAGAACTCATGAACTTGTTGTAGCAGGAAGAGGCCATCAATTCAGTCCAAGATGAGCCCGAGAATAAATCCCTTTCTCAAAGCACATCATGGCCAGAAGTATCAAAAAGAGGTCCCCCAAAAAGTAAACACAAGCACATCAGCATAAGGTAGAAAAAATAAAAATTCAAAAGAGGTGGTGTCAGATATGCAAAACCAATACTCATAACACTGATCATTACTGGTATAATGGCTTGAAACAGGGATCTTCGAGTTAAACAAGCACATCAGGGTGTGAAGATTTTCAAAAGTCCAAATGACATCCATCGTCGATGAAAGTAGAAGGGACATCTCGCAGCCCAACAAGATGATGAATCTGATGAGGAGTCATCAGAAGGAGCCAAAAGTGGTAAGAACCTTGTACTAGTCTCTTAAACTTCTCATCCCACGAAGAAATTGTGGCTGATAGAATCTAGTGTAACATATGTCAGGTGATAAGCAACAGTTTGATTCACTGAAGTAACAACCAACTGGAGATCGGGTTTGGATAAAAGATGAAAAAGAGTACATTGCAAAAGGAGTAGGGAAAGTCACCATTCCTTTAGGACCACGAATGTACACTTTCAAAGGTACTACATGTTCCTGGATTAACTAGAAACCTCTTGTCAGTCATTCCACTCCTGAATCATCATCTAAAGGTAGAATTTATTGTTTAGAATGGCATCAAATCATGCTTGATCTCAAGACAAGGTACAGTTATTGCTAGAGCACTTCTAAAAGATAAGTTATTTTCTTTATATACAGTTTCATCTTCTACAGTAACTTTATCTACCTCAACTATAGAATCTACTACCCTCTAGCATTTTAGATATCTGTCACTTGTCAGATTAGTTCATTGCATCAAATGAGTTCAAAAGAAATGGTCCATTGAACTTCCCAAATTTTCCATTTCCTTCCTTATTTGTCCATGAATGTCTTGTAGGAAAACAACATAGGTAATTCGTTTATAGGTGAGCATTTGTTTCCATGTCGAGAAATATCTAGAGGTATTCATACTGATCTTCAAATGACCATTTCTCCTACTTCATTTTTAGGATACAAGTATTTCCAATTATTCATGGATGAAAAATCTCGATCAACATGTGGATGTTTTTCCTAAAGAAGAAAGAGTGAGGCTCCTCAACATATTTGGTAGAATTTCTATCATCGTGTTATGAAATAGATTGGAAAACCACTTCTTCTACTCTCATTCAAATCGAGGGGATTAATTCAAATCAAATAAAGTTCTTGCCCTTCCTAAACCAACAAGGCATTAATAATAACATGAATTACTCCCTACATGCCCTAGAAAAATGGAATTTTGAGCAATGGCAATCACATGCAATGGAGATGGCTCACTCATGCTATCAATAGAAAAGCTGGAGTTTGATCTTGTGGCTCGAAAGGAGTGGATAATCAACATCACTATGTTTACAATGAGGCTACTATAAACATTATGTGAAAGATTGAAAATGGTAGAAGTTATATATAGTTTCCAATGGGAGGAATTTACATAAGGATTGTAAATGCAAAGTCCTATGTTACAAAAATTTGAACAATATTTTGGAGGGTTTCCTAAATCGTCACTCAGCCATAACATCCTACTTGGCTATAACAATGAGGATAAAAATACCATCCCATGGACTTTGAGACAATTCAGAAAATCAAAGACATACCTGCAAGCATTGGTATTTCTTGTATTGAGTGATCCTTTGACTTACGATGATCAACATGATGAACCATTCGTAGGCAAACCAGCTCTCGAAACAAAGACTAGAACTTTACAATCAAAGGATCATGTCAAGATTCAGTACTACTTAGAGAACTATTTGGATCAGACAAATACTTAACCTTGGAGAATGAGATAAGTTAAATCCACTTGAAACATTAATTTCTTCACAAAATTAAATAAGTTCTTGTCCAAATCCTTACAAAGCTTGCTCAATGTCTCCAGTTTCAATGAGACTCTCAGTTCAAACTCATTTGGAGTACCAAATTTTACGTCAATGGATCTAAATCATATAAATGAGGTACACTTTACACTCATGGGTTCTTCTGATTAATACTCACATCCGACAGCTCTATCACAAGAAAATATCTGAAGTCCTCCAAATAGCTTGACCTTATTGTATCAAAAATTTCACATGGATCCTAGAGATGGGGACTCACTGAGAAAAATGAATTGGAACATGTGAATCTACTTCAAGAAAGAAATATCAGAATGGAAAATTTTTTCATACGACATGTTCTCTTAAAAAATATCGACAAAATAATGCAAGAATTATATGCAAAAGTGTAAGAGCAGAAATGAGTTCATGACTTTTGTTTGAGTTGCAACATTAAATTGCATAACTATGATTATAGATATGCACTCAAGATTGATCTAAAGGACCCAATATAGGAACATCAATCAGTTACCAATTATGATGAGACAAATAAATCAATCATGAGTGTTGCAGCTAGTGACCTCCACCTATTTTCTATAGATGAAGATGAAACTAGTGAAATTACAAGTAATGTCGATCAGAAATGAGTATTTCTTCACACTTTCCTTGAAAAAAGAGACATACTATGGAATCAACAAAGTGAATTGTGTCATCCTCAGTTCAAATAAAATGCATAACAATGCATCTCCTCCATAACCTGCTTATATTTACATTTAAAACGTGCTCACGTACCAACAGTTGGTGTAAGATAAAGGAGGATTCAATACTACTATCACTCAACCTCATCGTAAATACTACCCTCTACAAAAGGGGATTTATTGGACCCTCCACTAATAATTTACTCAAGACTATCTTATATCCAAGAGCGGCAGTGTCGCTTATGTCATGGTATCTTAAATCTTATTCAAGTTTGGTGCAAATGAAATTGGCCATAAAAGGTACTGCTCATGATATAAAAACTGAGAAATGTATGGAGGTATTCAACTATTCATGTTTAGAACATGAGATCTCATGATATAATATTATTCAAATGTATTTGTATGAATTTGTAACAAACTTGAAATGTACACATAGGGAAGCTTTTAATGTAATGTTTCATCTATATTCCTACACTTCCACTATCAAATACACCAACACAATCTCCCCAAATATAATAACAATCCGCATCAACTACAAGAATGGAATATCAACAATCCAAAGCGATATGAAATGTATCAAATTTATGTCATTTTTAGTGAGAAACAAATTGGCCACACAATGCTATTCCCTTTCAAGATTATTACAAATATATTGTGTCTACTTTATACTCTGTATGGATCTCATTCTCATTGTGCATGTATGGGATATTGTTGATGACATGAATTTATAATTAGAATGTGGATAAATCATATCACCCCTTCTACTATGCACTATTGCTTCTACTTTCCACACATAGGAAGACTACTATCTCCCAATTCCCTCCTTTTTTGGTGTTTCACCACTTTAGTTTAGGATTTTTTTCATGAATTATCTCTCCTTAGTCCCTTGGAAAGCTAGATTAGGATTAGATAGTTGTAGTGCCCACATTTTAATAGCTTCAGTTACTTGTTGCTCATTACTCATAGACATGTTTTGACAGAGATTTGTTATATTTTGGACATTACATTAGGAGATTTGATCTGATTAGACATGTATGGACATTTAGGCGTATAACACCGATTTAGCTTGATTACTATGTTGTTTGCATTATCTTATGATGTCATGGATACTAATTGATATGATGTTGTTTTCGGAACATAGTTATATTGATGGATACTCAGTTTGTTACATGTTGAGATTCTATGGATACATGTCATTTTATCATTGTGACTAACTTATGGTAGAATTGTGTATAGTTGTGCACGTTGTCACACTTTCGATTCCAGAATGATGATATGCTAGTCATATAATTCATTGAATATCTTACTTAGTAGTTGATTTATATTTTATCGGACAGGTGCGTTTAATGTGTGCAATGAGTGTGCAGGTGACAGGTCACAGAGAACGTGGGACTCAGGCCAGCTACACAACTTTGCACAAGCACCCCACGGGCTAAGCCCTAGCCATGTTTATTGCTTGAGGCCTTAGCATTAGAATTATTGTTTTGGGCACCATGGGTGACCCTCATTTGTAATGTAATATGTCTTGTAATTATTAATTTTGCTTAGGGTGTTTAGTTTGTGTTGTAAACTTGTTTTGGGGAATTAATGACCCCCACTTGCATTAAGTTTTGAATTAGATTAATGATGTAATTAATCTAGAGGGTTTAGGGTCACATGTGAACCCTTGGGTGGTCCCCACACCCTCTACCCTTGTGCCAAATTTTGCCAAACCCGAAATTGGGTTATTTTGGGCATTTTTAGGGACCCCTTTTTAGTTTGGGAGTTCCCTTAACATAAAAATGAGCCCTTGGACCCTACCTAATAGGTAGGGGGCTTATTTCCAAGGCTAGAGGGAGTTTTCCCTCCCTTTTTACCTCTTGTTTGGTCACATCCATGTAAGGGGTATGGATTAGTGTGCTTGTTAAAAGTTGCACAAAGTTTGTTTTGTTAGCATTTAGAGTAATTTGGGAGAAGAGGGCTAAAAGGCATTTTACCCTTTCTCTCTTTTGTTTTGGCATCTTTGACCTTGAAGGAGGAGAGGGGTGACACATGTCACCCCCTCATTTGTGAGGATTTTTGCTTGCTCCTCTTCAAATTCCCCCTCATGGGAAAGGAAGAGAACTTTTTTTTGGAGCTTTTTCTTGGATGCTTGTGGATTTGGAGCTAGAGTTTACTTGAGCCAAGAACTGGTAAAGATTGAAGTTGGAAAGCTTTTTGGAGAGCTTTCTTTGAGGTAGGTCTCTTAAGCCTTATTGTATGTGTTGTATTCATATTAGTTGTTAGATTTGTTTACTTGGAAATGTGGTTGTTGCATGTGGATTTTGGTTATTGTATTGCTTGTTTTACTCCCTCCATCATATGGCATGATGGAGTTTTGGAGTTTGTGGGGGAAGAGAGAGGGATTTTTCCCTCTCAATCCTCATAGGCTTGATGGACAAGCCTTGTAGGATTTTAGTTTATTCCCCTCAAATGGTTGAGGTGGGGAAGTTGATTCATTTGGCTTGAACCTCCTTCCCCATTCTTGGTAAGGAAACCCCTTTGGGGTTTGAAAATCCTTCCAAGAAGGACTTGGTGAAAGGGAGGAGAAATAAGGAGGGTTTTAAATGAATTAGGAGAAATAAGGAGGGTATGGAGATCTTTTTATTGTGCAACTATTGTTGGTTATAACTTTGGAGAACTTCTCTCCTCTCTTCCCCATTTGTTTTAGAGGTAGAATTTGGGTTCTCCTCTTTTTCATCTTGTAAAATTTGGAGTCTTGTTTGGATATTTGTCTTGTACTTCATGTGGATGTATTATTGTTTGTTCACCCTCATTCTTGTGCAAGTTGTGGTTAGTTGTCCTCTTTCCCATGGGCTTGGGGGAGGCTAGCATGCATCCCAACCTTGGGAAAGACATGTAATGATGCCTATGGTTGGGTGGCAAAACAAGCTTCTTCTCCTTGTTTGGGATCCTTGAAGGCATGAAGCATTGAAGTTGGAAGTTTGGTGGTAGTTGGAGCTTGTGTCATCTTTTTTTGATCTCCCTTGTAACTCTAAGGATATGGCCTTGTGGAAACTAGTATCTTCTTGTAAACCTCTTATTTTGTATATTGCAACACTTGTAAACTTGAGTATTCATTGTATATGACAATCTCCTTGTTCATCTTGGAAGAGGCTTGTTGGTTGTCTCATTTAATGTATTTATGTATGTTGAAAAAAATGGGGTATTGAGAGATGGTGAAAGAGTCCATTGTAAATAATATTTGATAACTCTTCTACTTTTGAAATGTGAAGTTGATTTTTTAGCATTCCTTTAAAATATCATAATGTTCTTGGATATCTTATGTGTGTGCAAAAAAACTTTTAATTAGTATGGCATTTGATAAGAAATATGTTCTAATATGGAGCTTTTATTTAACATTGTAAGAAAATGTTATTCTTTTGGAAATGTACTTACCTCTTGTAAATTTATCATAGTATTTGGAAACTAAGTGAACTTAGTTTAAACTTAGTTTGTGAAAAAAGAATTTCATTGTATTAGGAAATCCACTTGAACGTTTTAAATCTGGAATATGTCTTTTACATAGTTTATTAGAAAAAATTCCTTCTTCTCATTTGGAATACTTGTCCTTTCTTTGAATGTTTACCACAAAGAAAGATAATTCATTAGTTCTGAAGAGTTGGAAATTTAAGTTTTGGTTGTTTCAAAAATAATAAAATTAAAATCTGTTATTTCATTATGTATCTATCATTGTGTAAAAAAAAAATCATATTAATTTTCATTTAAGTTATATGCTATTTTTTTTACCAAATGTAATTATAGTATAGTTCAAGGAAAGTTCTATTAGTTGTTATATTAGTATAGTATTTATTGAAATATATATATTATATATATATATATACATATATATTTATTATATATATAATATACATGTATATATAATATATATATTTAAATTATAAGAAAACAATATATATAAAATATATATATATATAAACATATATAGTATGTAATATATATATATTTATATATATATATATATATTATATATATTATTATATAAAATTTATGTTAAAAATGTTTTTATTAAACAAAAAAAATAAGCAAATGAAATTGGGGGTGAGGCTGACCCTCCCCCCACCCGTATGCACTGGCCACCTAGCCTTGCGGCCTGCTCCCCCTCGACCCCCGCAGCACCCCTGTTGCCCCTACTGCCCTCCATCTGCCCCGCGGACTATCCCCCATCTGCCACCTGTCCTCCCCTCACTAGCCCTGTGTTCCCCCACGACCTCGACCTCCCTTCACTGGCCCCCCCCCCGCTGTCGACCACCCTTCCCTATGCCAGTCCCCCTCTCCCAAATCCACCACCCCCCCCCCATTAATCCTGCGGCCTCCCTTCCTCAAATAAATACATAATCTAATATATCTTATCACCCTAACACAAATAAAATAAAAATACATATACGTTTTGAATGGAACCTCACAAACAAAAAAAAATCACCAATAAAGCAATTGGACCTTATACAAAATTCCATAGCTCCTCCACTCCTGGCCACAATGCAAAATACCAAAAAAAAATGAGAAGGAATGAATAACAGAAGGAAAAGAAATGAAAGAAAGAGATAAAAGTTAGGGCAAATTTTAGGGTGAGATGAAATCAAGGGATAGGATTGGATTGATCCTAAGGTCCTCATTCAATCCTGCACTTTTTGAGTGAAAATATCTTAATGGGATTATTAGAATAACAAGTGTGGGGGGGTGTGCATGACTATTAAATAGAAATGAATTTGTGGAATAAAATCAAGGGAGGGCAAGTGATGTAGTAAAGTAAATTTAAATAGTGCTTTTAGTTAAATAATCAAATAAGGGATTTGGGTAGGAGGATCAATAAATAAAATCAATTGAGGGTAATGAATTAGAAAACAGGTAAAATCAATTCAGATTAAAATATTTTAACTGGTTGGGATAGTGTTAATTTAAGTTCGGGTAAATTAAATTAACTATAATATAAATTATTTGTTTTTTAAGGGGAAAGGGGTTAAGTAGAGCAAATACTTATTAGTTTACACTTCAAAAAAAAAAATTCCGGCTTATTGGTCTAATTTTTTGGTGTCCCGAGGTGGGGCACTACATTTGGTATCAGAGCGGAGGTTCACACATGCGGACACTCTGGGTAATAAGTCAATCGGTTAACAACATTGGTAATAACATTAAAAAGTAAATAAATAAATAAAATAATTAAACTTTTTCTGCAACCATTTAATAACTTCTTCGCTCACCTCGTGCACAGGATGGCACCCAAGAGGGGATGATCAGCTAGAGGCTTGGGGCATAGTGCACCTACGTGGGAGCCGCCGGCACCCAAATTTGGGCCTCAGATATTAGAGGTCCTGCAGCAACTGATAGGCGTTGTGGAGCAGCATCTTCCACCACCGCAGGAGGTGAGAGAAGATATTCCATTAGGAGACGAGGAGCCGATAGGAAAGGACACGCATTCAGAGCCGCCAGAGCATGATACACCGAGGCGGGAGAGGTCACATAGCCCTTCCGTTCATCACGAGAGGGTAGCCTCATACCGTCATAGCCACTCACACAGTCTCGAGGGACCATTTGGGGATAGGTGACCCCTTTCACCTATTGGACTACATCGCCAGGATCGGGATACAGGTAGTGTGATCAGGGATCTCCTTCACTTGCAGCTGCCCACCTACACTGGCTCTACAGATGGCTTTGGGGCTGAGTCATGGCTCCTTAGCTTGGATAGTTGCTTTGGCTTGCAATCTTAGGAGAGAAACATCAAGGCAAGGTTCACCATACACCTCCTCTGAGATGCAGCAGGTGTTTGGTGGAGGAATGAGGAGCAGAAGCTCCATCTGACTCGAGAGACAGTGACCTAGGAGATGTTTGAGGAGAAATTCAGGGCTCGCTATATGTTAGAGCATTTCGTGCAGAAGAGGATCGACGAGTTTCATGACTTACGACAGGGATCTGGCACAGTAGCGCAGTATGAGAGTAGATTCTTGGATCTTCTACAGTATGTGGATTACCTACAAGATGAGAAATTGCAAGTTAACAGGTTTATTCAAGGCCTTAATGTAGATATAGCAGGAGAAGTTAGGATGTTATCTCCTCCCACACTTGAGAAGGCCATTGAGAAGGCCTACTTAGCTGAGGAGAATAGGACCAAGGCACAGGAGCACTGAGATAGAAACAAGAACAAGTTTCAGGAGAGGATACAGGCCTTTTAGAGTCAGAGGTCATGGGGTACAACACCACCCCCTAGAGGAGGATTCTAGCCTCCACCAGTAGCCACGAGAGCTCCACCACACCCACAGCGACAGAAACAGCAGCATGGCCACCCAGAGTAGGGGACTAGATAGACACAGGGTTTTCAAAGAGTTGGTTCTAGAGGAGGTTTTGGTGGAGCTAGGGATAGGAGACAAGGTACTCAACAAGCACAACCATCTCGCATGCAGCAGTCTGCTAGGGTTGGGCCGGCAGGATCAGTACACCAGAGTACAAGAGGGACCCCATCTCATAGAAGTATAGGAGGATGTTTCATTTGTGGATATCTTGATCACTATGTGCATATGTGCCTGCAAAAACCCAATATCATGGATGCACAGAGAGCCGCTAGATCTGAGTAGACAGTGGCTGATGTGGGACGCACCCATCATGTATACGCAATGGTTGACAACCACCAGGCCAAGCATCAAGCCATAGTCATTGAGATGACAGGTATTATCAGGGGTATTTCTGTCTCAGTACTTTCTGATTCAGGTGCATCAGATTCTTGTATATCACCTTCTTTAGTGGACCAGTGTGGGCTAGTGGTGGCTAGGTAACCAGATAGTTGGCAGGTTAAGTTGGCCTCTGGGGCCAAACTCATCGTGGACTATGTGGAGAATTACGTAATTGATTTAGGAGCCTTCTCTACTACACTTGACCTCCAATTTATCCCTTTAGGATCATATTAGGTAGTTTTTGGTATGAATTGGCTCGAGGATCATCAAGCTAATGTGGATTGCAGAAATAAGGTCATTGAGTGTCAGGATGATCTTGGGAGTGTAGTTGCAATTTTAGAGATGACGAGACCTATCTCCTTGCGCATGATTTAGGCTAAGCAACTCAAGTAAAGCATGCATAAGGGTTGTCAATTATTTTCTATCACCATCAGTGATCAATCAAAGAGCATTCCCAAGAATTCACCCTTAGATGATCATATAGTTTTGAGGGAGTTTACCAATGTGTTTCCAGGAGAGCTTCCAGGGTTACCACCCCACAGAGAGGTGGATTTCACCATTGATCTAGTACCTGGATCTGCACCAATTTCTAGGGCACTCTATCGGATGATGAATCCAGAGCTTCATGAGCTCAAGATTCAGTTAGAGGAGTTGTTAGATAAGGGTCTCATTTGCCCTAGTGTATCTCTTTGGCGAGTGCCAATCATATTTGTGAAAAAGAAGGATGGTTCTCTTAGGATTTTTGTTGAATTCAGGCAACTTAACAAAGTCATAATAAAGAATCGTTATCTACTCCCTAGGATTGATGACTTGTTTGATCAGATGCAAGGAGTGAGAGTTTTCTCCAAAATCAATCTCAAGTTAGGATACCATCAGTTGCACATTTCATATGCAGACATTCATAAGACAACGTTTCACACACATTATGGGCATTATGAGTTCACCGTTGTTCCTTTTGGATTGACCAATGCCCCAACTGTCTTCATGAGCCTCATGAATGGAGTATTTAGGGCATTTCTAGATCACTTTGTTTTAGTGTTCCTTGATGAAATATTGATTTATTCATGTTCCAAGGAGGAACATAAGGAGCATTTGTGACATGTACTTTAGGTTTTGAGAGAGCAGAAGTTGTATGGGAACTTGGAAAAATGTAGCTTCTTTTAGATAGAGATTCATTACTTGGGTCATATCATATCACGTGAGGGTATCTCAGTAGATCCATCTAAGATACAAGCTATCATAGACTGGCCAACACCCACATCAGTTACTGAGGTGAGGAGTTTTATGGGTTTAGCAGGGTATTACCGTAAGTTCGTAAAGAAATTTTCTAAGATTTCTCACCCTATCACTTCTCTTCAGAGGAAAGGGAAGAAGTTTGATTGGTCAGAAAAGTGTGATCAGGCCTTTCAGTTTCTTAAGGAAAGGTTAACCACAGTGCCCATCTTAGCAGTTCCAGACCTGACAGAGGATTTTGTTGTTTGTATTGATGCATCACTAGAGGGTTTCAGAGTAGTTCTTATGCAGAAGCATCAGGTTATTGCCTTTGAGTCTCGTAAGCTCAATGACTAAGAGATGAATTACCCTACTCATGACTTGGAGCTTGTAGCAGTTGTCCATGCACTTGTGCATTGGTGACATTTCCTATTGGGTAGACCATTCATTTTGAGGACAAATCATCATAGCTTACAACACATCTTCTCATAGCCAAACCTCAACACTTGTCAATGGCGTTGGATGGAGTTCTTATGTGAGTATGACATGGAGGTGCAGTATATCAAAGGAAAGGAAAATGTTGGTGCAGATGCACTTAGTAGACGATGACATGTGCTTGCTTCATTGACACTTCAGTGGCATTTGAGAGGCAGGATTCTTGAGTACCTTCAAGAGGATAGGTTTCATGAGGGAGCTAGACAGATGTTGGAGTCACAGGGTTCATTAGAGGGTAGATATTCTGGGAGTGTTTTAGAGACAGATGGTCTACTTGTGGTTCCATAGGTACATCTACTTATGCCTAAGGCCGGTGATCTACATAGCTTCATCCTCACAGAGGCTCATTGAGCACCATATGTAACACACCGAGGTGTGAATAATATGCACACTGATATGAGGGAGTTATATTATTGGCTAGGTCTTCGACGGGACATAGCAAATTTTTGTACACGTTGCCTTGAGTGTCAGAGGGTCAAGGTAGAGCATTCTCATCCCACAGGACTCGTACATCTTCATGATATTCCCGAGTGGAAATGGGATGTGATTTCCATGGATTTCATAGTCGTACTTCCTATGTCTTCTTATCATCATGATGAAATTATGGTCACCATGGATAAGTTGACCAAGGTTATGCACTTTTTGCTTTTTCAACCAAGGTCACTGATAATGCATAGGCCATCGCCAAAATTTTTATGGAGGACATTGTTAGGTTGCATGGGATTTCGAAGACCATCATCAATGACATGGATACCATTTACACTTAAGTTTTATGGACTTCCTTTCAGACTGCTCTGGGTACTTAGATTAATTTCAGTTCAGCTTATCATCCAGAGATAGATAGACAGATAGAGAGAGTTAATCAGGTACTGGAGGACATGTTAAGGATGTATGTGATGGACTAGCAGAAGAAATGGGAAGATTATTTGCATTTAGTTGAGTTTTATTACAACAACAGTTATCATAGTTCCATTGGTATGGCTCCTTACTAGGCTTTTTATGGACAACCTTACAGGACACCTTTGAGCTAGGATAGATTTAGATGACAAGATTATTCTGGGACCAGCTTATCTGATCAGGACTTAGAGCAGTAGGTTGTTTTGATTAGATAGTGCCTTGAGTAGGCTAGAGCATGTTGGAAGGCATATGTAGACACAAAGAGGATTGATTGTCACTTCTCAGTGTGTGACAAGGTCTTCTTGAGAGTTCACTCGCATAAGAGACCAATTCTCTATGGAAAGGGTTCTAAGCTTTCACCTCGTTTTGTGGGTCCTTTTGATAATTTAGAGGTCATCGGTCTAGTTTCCTATCACCTAGCTTTGCCACCATGCCTCGCATGGGCCCATGATGTATTTCATGTTTCTGTACTACATAGATATGTACCAGATGTCTCTCATGTTTTATATTGGTCGACATTATAGGTAGAGGACGTAGGACAGTAGAGACTAAAGCCCGTACGCATATTGGAGCATAAAAGGTTTGCCCTTCGAGGTCGACACTTAGACTACGTTAGAGTGCAGTGGGACTTATACGATGAGACAATAACTACCTGGGAGGATGTGACACCTTTCAGGGCTAGATATCCCTATCTCTTTCAATGACTTCCAGGAGTAAGTCTAATTTTAGTAGAGGGGGATGTAGTGCCCACATTTTTATATCTCATTTACTTGTTGTTTCATTACTACTCAGACATGTTTCGAAAGATATTTGTTATATCTTGGGACATTATATTTAGGAGATTTGATCTTATTAGACATGTATGGACATTTAGGCGTATAACGCCGATTTAGCTTGATTACTATGTTGTTGCATTATCTTATGATGTCATGGATACTAATTTATATGATATTGTTTTAGAACGTAGTTATATTGATGGTTACTTAGTTTGTTGCATGTTGAGATTCTATGGATACATGTCATTTTATCATTGTGACTAACTTATGGTGAATTGTGTATAGTTGTGCACGTTGTCGCACTTTTGATTACAAGAAAGATGAAATGATAGTCTAGAATTCATTGTTATCTTGTTTAGTAGTTAATTTATATTTTATCAGACAGGTGCATTTAATGTGTGTAATGATTGTACAGGTGACAGGTTACAGGAGAACGTGGGACTCAGGCCAGCTATGTAACTTTGCACAAGCAGCCCACAGGCTAAGTCCTAGCCATGTTTATTTCTTGAGGCCTTAGCGTTAGAATTATTGTTTTGGGTAACATGGCGTGACCCTCATTTGTAATGTAACATGTATTGTAATTATTAATTTTTCTTAGGGGTGTTTAGTTTGTGTTGTAAATGAGTTTTTGGGAATTAATGACCCCACTTGCATTAATTTTTGAAGTAGATTAATGATCTAATTAATCTAAAGGGTTTAGGGTCACATGTGAACCCTTGGGTGGTCCCCACACCCTCTGACCTTGTGCCAAATTTTTCCAAACCCGAAATTCGGTTATTTTGGGCATTTTTAGGGACCCCTTTTTAGTTTGGGAATTCCCTTAACATAAAAATGAGCCCTTGGACCCTACCTAATAGGTAGGGGGGCTTATTTCCAAGGCTAGAGGGATTTCTGTCTCCCTTTTCACCTCTTGTTTGGTCACATCGATGTAAGGGGTATGGTTTAGTGTGCTTGTTAAAAGTTGCACAAGAATTGTCTTGTTAGCATTTAGAGTAATTTGGGAGAAGAGGGAAAGAAAGCATTTTACCCTTTCTCTCTTTTGTTTTGGCATCTTTGACCTTGAAGGAGGAGAGGGGTGACACATGTCACCCCCTCATTTGTGAGGATTTTTGCTTGCTCCTCTTCAAATTTCCCCTCATGGGAAAAGAAGAGAACTTTTTTTTGGGGTGATTTTAGCTTGGATGCTTGGGTGATTTGGAGCTAGAGTTTGCTTGGGTCAAGAAGTGAGAGAAGTTTGAAGTTGGAAAGTTTTTTGGAGAGCTTTCTTTGAGGTAGGTTCTCTTAAGCCTTATTGTATGTGTTGTATTCATATTAGTTGTTAAATTGTTTACTTGAAAATGTTATTGTCGCATGTGGATTTTGGTTATTGTTTGCTTGTTTTACTCCCTCCATCATATGGCATGATAGAGTTTTGGAGTTTGTGGGGGAAGAGAGAGGGATTTTTCCCTCTCAATCCTCATGGCTTGATGGACAAGCCTTGTAGGATTTTAGTGACTCCCCTAAAATGGATTGAGGTGGGGATGGTGATTCATTTGGCTTGAATCTCCTTCCCCATTCTTGGTAAGGAAACCCCTTTGGGGTTTGAAAATCCTTCCAAGAAGGATTTGGTGAAAGGGTGGAGGGATAAGGAGGGCTTGATTTGAATTAGGAGCAATAAGGAGGGTATGGAGATCTTGGTATTGTGCTTATAATTTTGGTTACAACTCTTGGAGAACTCCTCTCCTCTGTTCCCCATTTGTTTTAGAGGTAGAACTAAATTTGGAGTCTTTTCTTGGATATTTTTCTTATTTTTGTGTGGATGTATTATTGGTTGTTCACCTCACTCTTGTGTAAGTTGTGGTTAGTTATCCTCTTTCCCATGGGCTTGGGGGAGTCTAGCATGCATCCCAACCTTGCGAAAGGGCATGTAATGATGCCTATGGTTGGGTGAAAAAACAAGCTCCTTCTCCTTGGTTCAGATTCCTTGAAGGCACGTGCAGATTGGATCTCAAAGCTTGGATGTTGGTTGGTAGCTCTTGGTCATCTTCATTTTTTTTGTGGATATTACCTCATTGTAACCCTTTTTGGGATATGGCTTGAAGAATATATATATATATATATATATATATATATATATACTTCCTCTTGCATGAAATTCATTCTTCCATCTTTTGTATTGGAAAATCACTTGTAAGATTTATATTTCATTTGTAATTTGCAAGGCCCTTCTTTCAACTTGGGAAGAGATTTTGATTGTGTGGTCTTTTTAGGTATTTTAGCATGATTTTGAAAGTATGGGGATGTATTGAGGAGATTGTTGCAAAAGAAGACTTGTAAAAATATTATACTCCTTTAAAATACACTTAGTAGAAGTATATCTTACATTTCTTTAACATGCTTTATTTTTGGAATATTGTTTGGACAAAAAAAATGAATCATTTACTTGGAAATAGAAATCTATGTTGGTTATATGAAGTTGCTATTTAATATTGAAAGAAAACTATTACCATTTTGAAATATACACCTCTTGTAAATTATCATGGATTTAGGAAACTAAGTGAAACTAGTTTTAAAATGATTGCTACCACTATATGTATTTTAAAAATCTAGAATATGTCTTTTACACAGGGTATTAGAAATGAAAATATTCTCATTAAGCAATATGTCGTTTCTTGTGAATGTTGGTGATATTGATACATGAAATGAAAGCTAAATATTTTTCTGATATTTCTTCCATGAGAAGTTTTTTTTTGGTTGTTTGAAAAAAATAAATTATCTTCATTTATGCCACATGTAATGAGATAAAATCTGTATAGTAATTTCCCTCTTTAATAATATATATATATAAGATTATTTTTTTTTAAGACAAAATTGTGGTTATTCACTTTTTTGTGAGTTCCTTCAAAAAAAAAAAAGAGAGTTAATTATTGTAATCCTAGTATTTTAGTTTATACATACATATATATATATATACATATATATATATATATATATATATATATATATATATATATATATATATATATATATATATATATATATATACATGCATGTGTAAATTAATTATATATAGATACACAAGTATGATGATAAAATGTATTGAAAATAACAATACAAATGAATTATGAACAATATATATATATATATATATATATATATATATATATATATATATATATATATATATATATATATTAAAAAAATAACACAAAAAAAAGGATCGGTTGTTTTTTTTGTTGTTTATTTATATATTGTTGGGTGTGGGGGAGGGCCGAACCTTGTCCCCACACAGCTTCCGCTAGCACACATCCCTACCGCACAGCTCCCTGCCCCCCTCGTCCACTGTCCCTCCTATCTATGGGCAGCCCTCACTTGTCCCTCTGTGCATCTGCACCTCCATCCGCCTGCGCCCCTCACATCCCTGGTCCCCAACACCCCCCTGACCTCCTTCACACCTGCCCCCACTCCTAAATCCCACACTTCCGCCACCCCACCCCTTCCTTCCTCCTTCCTTCGCCGCCTCCTTCTCCTGTTCAGCCCACCCTCTACAAATTTGCTGCCCCCACTTTTCCTTTTAAAAAAACATACATATACATATATATATGTATATGTGTAACATATATTATATAGATATAGAATATATATATATATATATACTATATGAACCTGTGTAATACAAAAAAAATACAAGACTGGTTAAACAGAAACAGTGTTGGTTACTATATGAACCTCACAAACCAAACAAAATACAAGACTGGTTAGACAAAACTCCATGCCTCTCCAACAACCTACAAGAAGAAACAAAAAAAAAATGAGAAAAGGAATGAATAGAAGGAGAAGAAGACAAGAATGAAATTCAAATGAAAAGAAAAGGAAGAGTTAAGGAAGTTAGGGAAAATTTTAGGTTGAGATGAAATCAAGGGGTAGGATTGGATTGATCCTAAGGTCGTCATTCAATCCCACACTTTTTGAGTTAAAATCTCTTAATGGGATTATTAGAATAACAAGTGTTGGGGGGGTGTGCATGACTATTAAATAGAAATGAATTTGTTGGATAAAACCAAGGGAGGGCAAGTGATGTAGAAAAGTAAATTTAAGATAGTGCTTTTAGTTAAATTATCAAATAAGGGATTTGGGTAGGAGGATCAATAAATAAAATCAATTGAGGGTAATGAATTTGAAAACAGGTAAAATCTATTCAAATTAAAATATTTTAACTGTTGGGATAATGTTAATTTTAGTTCGGGTAAATTAAATTAACTATAATTTAAATTATTTGTATTTTAAGGGGAAACAGTTAAGCTATAAAACATTAGTCAGCTTAAAAAATAAAAATAAATAAAAATTACCGGGTTATTGGTCTAATTTTCCGAAGTCCTGAGGCGGGGCATTACAGGGGGGGTTAGCATAAGGATATGTAGCACTTGTTTTATATAATTAGGAGAGTTTTTTTTAACTTATCCATTATTCTCTCCTAGTTCACAATCACTCCTTTTAGTGTGGAGGGTATTGTTCCTATAAATAATGTTTCTACTTCTAAATAATATAGACGAAGAGAAATTCAATTTCTATTGATTCTCCTTACATAAATACACATGCAATATGAATATAATTAGTTTTTCTAAACAAATATAAATATGTGGGCATAACAATTAAGAGATAGAAAATAATATAATGTGTGTTAGCTTATTATAGAAAAATTACATGTATAAGAATATATGGCGAAATTCAGAGAGGAAAAATATTTTGAGTATGAAAGTAACACATATATAGATCTTAATGGTTTCTTGAATAATTTAAGTTGGGTGTGGACACATTTCTACTTCGTAATATTTTTTTATTTGTTTAATTCATTAGAACTAGTTATCAGATCCCTAGTACAGGTTATTCCTTTCATGCATATAAACATTCATACCTCTCTAGAGAGCGCTTATTAAGATCCAAACAAATAATAGTGTATCATTTATACATTAGTGATGATCAAACACATTATAAATAAAAATTGTAAGACTATTTAAAGTTTTTAATGAAAATTTAAGTGAACTTGACATTATTTTCAATCAACATTGCATTTTCTCAGATAACTCTACACATCACAATTCCAGATTGCGTGGATATTTGATTAGCTAAATAGGATGCATTTGACAAGTGTACACCATATTTGTATTTTTACTATGGTAGGACATGGGGAAGGAGTGCATGGTTGTGTAGGATAATGTGTGAAAATACTAATTGCAAAAATAAGTATTAAATATAAAAGATGGTGTTAATTTTATAGGTATAGAAATCAGTGTTGAATGGTGTAACAAGAATATGGGACATGATTGTTAACAGAGATCAATAGTTTGCAAATATATTTTTTATAGACAAGAAATTTTGAAATCTATGAATATTGTATGAGAGTTATTGGATCAAGTGAGATACACTCATTTAGTAGGTAGAATGCAAATTATATTACTATTCATACTAGCTACATGGCATGTTTTTGTATAACATGGATTGATTTTTCTTGGAATGAATATAAGCATCAATAGTGGGTTCAAAATGAAATTTTAAACCTGAAATTCCACCTCACAAATATAAATTTCTACAAGCATTACAACTTGGGTCTTTAGATCATATGAGAACATCACCTAACATTGTCCAAGTCTTTGAACTAGTGCAATAACATACTGATTAACTAAAAAAAAATTAATATGATGCACTAATTAATATAAACTATGAAAAATTGTAAATAAATTAAATAAATGCAGTAAGGAAGTATGTAACTAACCCAAGAATCTAAACAAATGTAAACAGAAACCCTAATGTGCAAGAGAGAAGAGGAAATTTTGACCTTACGATTAGCTTGTACATAACCCGCCATGGATTATAAATACTTCACCATGACACGTCCAATGCTTCCATGGCCACAACCAGAAGGATCTGAAAAAAAAACTGATGCCATTGTTGGCAACAACAAGGGAAAAAATGTTCCAATACATTACCAAAGTCACAAGATAACAGTAAATACAAGAAGCAAACATTCAACAGAACTGTCAAGCAGTTAGAGGAGGGTAACCGACTAGATCGGTTTACATACACAATGTATTAATTAATATGCCACCAGGAGTTGGGTTGGGTTGTGTTCTCACTGATCCCTCTGACAGGGATTTCAGTCTTTCCTATCAACTAAAATTTGAGTATCACCAAGGACATTGCGGAATATGAGGCTCTTATCCTAGGTATATATGTTACCTTAGCTAAGGGTGTCTCTTATCTTCACGTCATGGGGGATTCTAAGCCGGTGTTTTGATAGGTTAGTTATACATACCAATGTCACAGATCAAACTTAAAAGCATATTACAAATTATTCAAGCATCATGATTCACCTCATTTACCATTGGATATATTCCACGTGAGCAGAATGCCTTGGTTGATTCTTTGGCCACGTCTGCCACTCAGTTTCAGTAACATTTTGAATATCATCAGTATGCTCTAATATATAGTCATCAACATCCAGTTACTTCACCTCTGCCAAACATCCAAAATGTTTATCACATCAAGCCACACAACCCTGCACAGGACCCATGGTATGCTGATAGTCAGTTAGTTTATACAATACCAAACTTATCCAAACAATTCTGACTCTTGAACGTCTCTACGATAACCGAAAAAATGATCTTAAATACGGTGATTTAAAATGACATCTTTCATTGTCAAAACTTCAAAGATACCTAACTCTTATGCATTAACAAAGATGAGGTTCCCTTTGTTTTAAAGGAAACACATGAGGGCACTTGTTGTGGCCATTGTAGAAGACATGTTACTGCACTCAAGTGCCTACATATGCCATATGGGTTACTATTGGCCTACACTAGAATATGATGCTCATACCCTTGTACAATAAAAGTGCAGACCTTGCCAATACCATGATGATATATTTCATTCCCCTCCGGATGACCTGCAATAAATTGTAGCCCGCTGGCCCTTCAGTATATGGCGATTGGTTTACATCAGGAAACTACCTTGATGCAGAGATGGTCATGGATTCATCATTACAGCCACAAAATACTTCACTAAGTCGATTGAAGCCATGCCTCCCACCAACATTTCAGGTCTTAATACATCCAAATTTGTCTTCAGTAAAATCATTTTTCACTTTGGAATTACCGATGGCATCATATCTGACAATGATGGGAGTGTCAAATTACAAGAAACGAACAACATTTCACCATGTTTAAAATTAAACATCGATTATGAACATCATATCACTTCCACAATGCAACGGATAAGCCGAATCCACGACAAAAATTCTCAACAATATATTAGAATATAAAATTCATGAATCATGCACATATTGGCACATGAAGATCTATATGCTACATTATGAGCGTACCACTCCATTGTTCACACGGACACTAGGGGAAACCCCATTTTCTTTTACGTATGCAGCCAAAGAGGTCCTTCCACTCGAGGTGAAACACCCTTCGCTCTGGCATCTCCCTCCGCTGGTATCATTCAAGATGAGGAACTTTGGGAGGCATGCCTCCATGACCTTGGCCTACTAGAAGAATGACATGTGATAAATCTTACAATTAAAACAAAAAGCAAAAACAACACCTCACAATACAACACAATAGGCTCATTCTTCGGCATGCTTTTGGCATCAGTGAGATTGTCCTTTAAACTTGACTACACACATGAAAAAGAGGGAAAATACGCTGTGGTCCTTACCTCATCAAAGACATCATAGGTCATAATACACATACATCTTCAAACAAATGAAGGTCTGCATCTTCAAAGAACGAAAAAGAAACTCAATTCCTCAAAACATTTCATGCATGAAGTGAACTCAGGAGTTTCGGTACTCAGCTACCATCTCTCATGCGTTCTTCTCAAATTCACTGCTTCATCAACCTTCTCTAATAAAAATTATCTAAACATTTTTGGCTCATATTCACCCAGAAAATTTCCTACTAGATAACCGATGTATTATGCACATCCTTGCTGAGGCTCACAGCCTTTCTTGAATTTATATTACTATATGAAAATCTTAGTTTTATGGCTTCTACCTCATATTTTTTTGCACTTTTCAGTTTTACTATATTCTTTTTATGCTAATCACTGAATCTCGTTATTTACACCCTCGAGTTCATGACAATTTATTCTTAATAGCTTCTACCATACCATATTTTGCACTTTTTAGTGTTTCTACTGGCTGGTTGGAAATCACACTACGATCACTATGAAACCATACCACAATTATGGCATCTCAACATCACAGTATCATGAAATCCATCCCATGGGCTTCTAGCTAGGTGATTTATGTTTTATTTTAGTGATGATTCTCTAGTGTTTCCTTTCAATTTTACTTCTCTAAAGTTCTTGCAGCATGGAATGTGCCCACACATGGTAGGATGAGTGAAAATTTCATGGGTACACATTAGTGGATATATTTTATTTTTATGATTGTCCTTTAAGCATTACATTCCATACTAAATTTCCATATCAACGTTACAGACTTGTCTTTTTCTATTGATCACCCCATGATTACGCTATTGGCGACATGTGGTGATCAACGGGCTGTGGCATATGGATATGTCAGCAACCACCCTAAAAGGTACATGTGAGTGTTCTAATCGTTATTTTACATTTTGCAATAGATTAGTTCATTTCCATCTCTTCGTTGTGCTATGTTAGCTTAGCTATTGTGAATGTTTGATGCTAGTCAGGCATTAGTACTCTTATCAAATATCAACTCGTTACTTAATTTCATTCTAGTTATTACATGATTTTCTCATTTATTGTTGATCCATACCTCCCACACCCAATCATCAATATATAAGTAGGGTTCTTTCCACTATCTCGATCGCGGGCCTTGGAACCCTTAGGTTTACATAGTACCTAAAGGTTTATTTTCTCTCAATATGTGAACCTAGCGCTAAGTTTATCCCCTTGTATGTTAGTACATGTGTGTATCTTATTCATTTCCTTGATAGATTTTTCGAACAGATGATTTAGGAGTGCATGTTGTTGAGACAAAATTTTAGCTTGCATATAAATTTCTTCCTTTGTAATGGAATTATACAACTAATGTTATGCCCTTGATCATATATCTTATATTATATGTATATAGTCCACTTGTGACTATCATAACTTCTTATCATTATTTATTTCTTTCATATATGTTATATTATCATAAGTGGGTTGGCCTTGGTGTTGGCCATAACATAGGAATATTATATATAGGGGTTAGTACGTATTAGTTGATCATCATATTCAGCATTTTAGTCTTATTTTTTGGTTTGGAGGTTGCCCCCTCGAAGTGGCTAAGCTATTCTACTTGGACATTGAGATCATTTATATGAAATATTGTGTTCATTAGTGTTACATTTATGTTAATAATCAGGTTTATACAAGTAATTCCATTACAAGTGGTATAAGAGCTTGATCTCAGCCAACACTGTGTCAAACCCTAATGTTGAAGCTTCATCCATATCTCAAAATATATAGTGTATTTTTCTACAATTATTTTTTTTTTGGTGAAATTAGTCAAGTAAGCTACCATCCAAATTATAAGATTTTTTGACTTGGTTTGCAAAATTTATAGGGGTTTTATGTTTTTTCATAATTCATCTACCTAGGGTGCAATTTGTGGAATTTTTCAAATTTATTTACATTTCTAGAAAGAAAATTAAAAATTAGTTTGATTTCATTGTTTTAGTTTTATAAAATTTTGTAGAATTCCTATTGAAATCCCAAACCCTAAATTTCAACCTTAATCCTTAAATCCTACCATTTTGGGGCATCATGGTTGGGCCTTCGACAAGAGGAAAAAATAATTCCATCACTTACGGTAAAACCCCTGATAAGGATGAGATAATATTCGAAGAGTTAGATTTAGAAGGGGTATCTACGGAGTACTCAGGGTTAGGGTTTACTTCAACGGACCAAAAGGTCAACTATCTTGAGTTATAGTTACGAAACATCGAGGGTACAGTGGACAACAAAGAAGATGTAGAAAAGATTGAAAAATTATTAGAGGATTTCATTAAAAAATTTAGTTATAATATCATGGGTAATCATATCCTTCCTAATCAGACACAACTCACTCATACTCATATTAACCAGGGTGGATCTTCAGGTCAAAGTAATAAACAAACTAGCTAGGGTGGTTCTGCAAATATGACCAATATAACTACAAATACACTGCAAGCCCATAACATGATTCTAAAAGTGGAAATACGTGAGTGTTATGGAAAGGATCCACTCAACTGGATTAACCAGATGGATTATTTCTTTGATCTTCATTAGATTCCATCGAGACAAAAGGTTAACATGGCATCGTTGTATCTTTAACCTGAAAAATTCATTTGGTACCAATGCTTATGTGCTCAAAGGAAAAATATTTCCCTCGATTTTACATGGACAAACTTCACCTAAGAGTTGCAATTTCATTATAGTTCTTGTGATGCCCACTAAAACAACCCACTAGAGACCCAAGAAACAACCTAGGATTAGTTAAGAAAATTATGGAATAATTTTATTTTGTCTAAAAGAGTCTACTACCAGGTTGCGAGACAAAATTTGTCAGTAATAGGTTCTGGAACAAGTTTAATATACTAGAACATACTTTTCTTTTATTAATAATTATTAGAGGTCACAAGGTCCAAACTCTATGGTTAGAAGTTTCAATTAGGTTCAAAGGGTAATTTATCACCATACCCACTCTCTAACAGTCTTAGAGTTTCAAATTTATTTTTCTCACACTTAACACATTCAAAATATCCCTAAACTATTCCAAATGGATAGGAAATTTCCTAACCTTTCCAATGATATAAATAAGTCCTCATAACTCTTTATAAAACTCAAGTTATGGGCCGATGGAATCAAATCAAACTATTCAAATCCAATAATTCCTCCTAACATTTAGTGGATTCAAATCAAACTATTCAAATCAAATAAGTCCTCCTAACATTTAGTTGATTCAAATCAAACTATTTTAAACCCAAAATGCAATTCTGATTTCAAATTTTGAACATTTCGAAAAGAGACAAAATACTGCATTTATCTCACACACATTTCTTCCTTTGAAACAAAGTTTCCAAAACATTGATATAATCAGTTTCAATTTAACAATGCAATTTGGGAAAATCATATCATTCTTTCATTGATTTCCAAAGGCAATTTTTTTACAACTTCTTTCCTTTATTCCTTCCAAATTTCATCATACAAATTAGATTTCCTTAATGTTATTTCAAAGCAAAAACAGAGGTCTATATTTTTTTCATTTCACTTTACAAATTTCATAATCCATACAACATCTTTCCATTTCAAATCTTTACAAATTCATCTAATTCAAAGTGGGAAATGGTACAAAAGGATTCTCATAAGGGACTGTCAAAATTGTCTTATTTTCTCAGCTCTAGGACAACAACATGCATTCGTCTCATTCTTCCAATTCGATGACAAAAAAAGTGGGGGAAAGGCAACGCTCTCCACCCAACCAAGACATCTAATGAAGAGGAGAAGCCATCCTTCTTCATTGGCCCCCAAGGCCCAACCACAATGCAATAAGAAATGTATTTCAACTCATGGCAATAACAGGCTTCTACAAACACGCAACATTTTTTCAACATGCACATTTCAAATTAAAAACAAAGTCCAAAACAAAACATTAGTTTACAACTGCATTCAAACATTAAGACACAACACAAGCTCCATCATGTAAGCCAAAGGAGCAAGAACTATGGGGGAAGCTGCTTATGCCTCCAAATGGGAATTAGGAATCCACCTGTAGAAAAATTCAACACACATATCCTTATGCTCCCCACAATCCCTCCTTATGGCTCCCCAAAAATTTACTTATCACCCCCACAAAGTAAGAAATGTAAGATATTTCTTTTCCATGGTGGATCCCAAACCCAAAATCCCTCCACAAAAATGCTGGTGCCATTGGCATTCCCTTATGCCCCCCTCAATGATTCCCCATCGCCTTCTCCTACACCATTCCTATGAATTCTACCCATAACCCATAAAAATAACAAACATACCAACATTTACATATTCATAAAAGGGAAAAGAGGATTCTTTCCAAGAGCCAAGCTTTTATCTCTCCATGATGGAATTTGTTCCAACACAACAAGCTTTCACTATCAAATACAGTCCCAAAAATAGCAGTCTCTATCCCAATGCAGTCAATCCAAACAACGAAGCACAAACATGTAACAGTCTTCCAAAAATTTCCTCCAAAGCAAGAGTTACAATACACAAGAAAATTCACCCCAAGGAAGCATTCCAATGTTTCAACAAACCCAAAACAAAGCAAGGAGTTAAAATTTTATAGAGGAGGGAAGAGAAGAGGATGAGGTGGATCCATATAGGATGCCACATCACACATCCTCAACTCCAACAAAAAATTCAAATTCATTCTCCAATGCACAATAAAGAGGTGTGTGAATAGTATGACAAATAAACTTACACACTCAAAAAATCCCACACCAAAAAGGACTGAATTTAATAAAATGTAAGAAGAGTGCAATAAAAACATGCAACATGATTAATAAAAATGCATTAAAAAGGTCTAAAATCAACCCTCCAACCATAGGTATGGTTGGTAAATACACATAAGAGGTATGTGACAAGTTTTACTTGTCCCACAAGCCTCCAAAATAGCCTCCAAGGACAAATTAGAGTTTCCAAGAAGGTGGAGTGTTTCATACTCCAAAATATGACTTACACAACTCTTACACACACTTACACATCACTTACATATTTAATACAAAAGACAAAAACTTATAGAATTACTTTCTTATATCCCAAATTTAATTGATTTATTTATTTTAATAAAATGATTACTCACATTAATTCTCCACAATTAAAAAGAATAAAGAAGGGGTAAATGCAACACAAAATAAAAACATGCAAACAATAATAAAAAGGAACCACATAAACAAATACACAAATCCCCTCAGTCACATACAAAGGTAATCCCCCCCATGGGAATCCCTAACAAAACACAACACACACAAGAAATATAGTTGCCATGGTGAACTTGTTGAATTCATCTAGAATTCCAATGTGGTCGGTCTCTAATCCCTCGATGTTTGTTGTGATATATATTAACCTACAAAATAAAAATACCTCCTTTGGCCTTGTGGCCATATCAAAACATCCAACATGATATAAATATAATCACAAAATCATCTATACATATGAATCACAACAGCATCAAGGAAATCAACAATATCACTTACAATTTATATCAAAAACAATATCATCATCATATAATGTCAATATTCTAGGTCTACTAACAATATCCAAAATTCACATATCTGAACAACATTTATAATATATCCATGTCAAATACTATATCATCATCCACATATGAGTGTCTCTAGTAATCATCATACATCATAACCAAATCAAGATCAACAATAATCCATGATCAAATATCTAAGATCATACTAAATCAAAACTATAATAATGTCCATAATATAATCAATAGTATCAAGATCAGTAGCAAAAGGTGTCAAAGGGAAGTGTGCACTACATCCCCTCCCCATAGACTCGACTACATCCTAAAATTCGTTGGAACAAATGTGGAAAATAAGCTCATAATAAGGTAGCATCCTCCCATGTAGTTACAGTCTCATCATATTTGTCCCACTACACCTGAACCTAATCAACCTCTCTGCATCGAAGGGCCAAGGTCATTTAATCTAGGATGTGAATGGGCTCCACCATCACCTGCCCCTAATCTTGCACCTACAATGATGTCCCATCTAACACATGGGAAGGATCTGAAACATATCTCTTAAGAACTGAAATGTGAAAAACATCATGTATGAGAGACAAGTTGGGTGACAATGCTAGATGGTAGGCCAAAGGGATGATACACTCCAAGATCTCAAAAATACCAATAAATCTAGGAGCTAACTTAGAACCTTTTACATGATGGATAGAGCTCTTGTGTGGCATGACATGAAGGAACACTTTCGTGCCCACATCAAAACTACGGTTGGTCCTATGCTGATCTGCATACTTCTATCTTTCATGTGCTTCCTGAAATCTCTACCTGATCAACACCACCTGCTGCTCCATGTCTTGCAATAAAGTTGGTCCAAGAGAAACCCTATCCTCTAGCATGTCTAGCTAAGAGGTGTCCTGCACTCTCTACCATACAAAGCCTGAAAATGAGTCGTGCCTATAAAACTATAGAAACTATTATTGTAGTAAAACTCCACTAAGTACAGGCACTCCTCCCATTTAGACTATTGATTCATCAAATACATCCTGAGCATGTCCTCTAAAATGTGATTCACCCACTCAGTTTGTCCATCTATCTCAGGGTGACATGTTGTGATGAAGTTTATTCTCGTCCCTAGGGCATGCTGTATGGTAGTCTAGAAATGGAAAATGTACAAAGGATCACAATCACAAATGATCTTCTACAAAATCCCCTGCAACCTAAAAATCTCATTCAAATACACCCATGTCACTGATCTAGCTGTATAAATGGTCTTCACCGGAGAAAAATGAGCCACTTTTGACTATTTATCAACTGTGACCATAATGGCGTCATGGAGATATCTTGACATCGGTAGCCTAACAATGAAATCCATGGAATTGGTGTCCCACTTCCATTTTGGTATAGCACGGGATAAAGGTCGGCTAGATGCTGATGCTTTTCCTTAACTCTCTGGCACTCTAAACATCGTGACATGAACTGGGCCATGTCTCTACAAATTTCTCTCTAATGATATAACTGCCACAAGGTGGTGTGTATCATCTTCACCCTAGGATGGGCTAAATAGGGTGCACAATGTGCCTATGTCAAGATGTCCTACCTCAAGCCTCCCTCTCTGGGAACATGAATCTAGCGTATGTTCTTGAGAAGACCATCTGTCTCTAAGGAAAAACCATCAAACTTCCCCTCAAGGGGTCTCTGAGACTTGATCGCTGCTTGAACTATAATGTAAAAGTTATCAAGAGGAAGCTATTGAAGAATCATACTCCGTAAATATGTTCTCACTGAGGTGGCCACAACCACATGTCTTTTTCTACTAAGATCATCTGCTACCACATTCTCCTTTCCCTTCACATACTCTATCTCCATATCATACTCACAAATACACTCCATCCAACGTCATTGACGAGCATAGAGATTGTGTTGCATGAAGAGGTGACAAAGACTCAAGTGATCTTTCCTGAGTGTGAATCTACTGCCAAGAAGAAAATGTTTGCATCGAAATAAGGCAGGCACAACTGCTGCAAGCTCAAGATCATGAGTTGGATAATTAATCTCATAATATTTGCATTTGTGAGACTCAGAATCCACTACTCTTCCATTTTGCATCAACACACCTCCAAGCCCTGCTAAGGAAGCATATGTGTAAATGAAAAACTCACCCTATGGATCCAGCACTGCAAGAATATGTGTTGTAATGAGACACTCCTTTAGTTTCCTGAAGGCTTTCCAACATCTGTCTGACTAAACAAACTTATTCCCTTTCCTCTAAAGGAAAGTGATAGGGTGTGCAATCTGAGAGAAGTTCTGAACAAATCTCCAGTAGAATCCTGCTAATCCATAGAAGTTATGCACCTTAGTCACCATAGTGGGTGCTGGCCAATCCATAATGGCTCTAATCTTGGAAGGATCGATGGTGATACCTTCACAAGAAATGATACGACCCAAATACTACACCTCTATCTGAAAGAATGCACACTTCTCCAAGTTCTTGTAAAGCTAATGCTCACAAAGACACCGAAGAACCTACCGAAGGTGCCCCTCATGCTCCTCACGTGTATGTGAGTAAATCAAAATTTCATCAAGCAAGATGAGCATGAAGTGATCTAAGAAGGTCCTTAATACCCCATTCATCAAACTCATTAATACTACGGGGGCATTAGTCAAACCAAAAGGTACCACTATGAACTCATAGTGGCCATATCTCATACTAAAAGTGGTCTTGTGAATATCCACCTCTGAAATCCTCAACTGATGGTAGCTTGACTTAAGACCTATTTTAGAGAAAATCATGGCTCCCTTCATCTGATTAAACAAATCATCAATATGTGGAAGGGGATAATGATTCTTGATCGTTACGTTGTTCAGCTGGTGGTAATCAATACACAACCACAAGGATCCATCCTTCTTCATGAACATCACTGGTGTACCCCAAGGGGATACACTAGGATGGATTAAGCCTTTCTTGAAAAGTCCCTCAAGCTGTAACTTGAGCTCACAGATATTTGGGGTGGTCATCTAATAAGGTGCTCATGAAATAGGCTCTACTCCAGGAACTAGATCTATATGAAATTCAATCTCACGTAGGGGTGGTAACCCCAGTAGCTCCCCTAGAAAGACATATGAAAAATATCTAAAACTGGGATGATCATCTAGCGATGATCCACTAGACCTATCCTTTGATCTGTCACTAATTATAACAACATACATTTAACAACCCCCTCGCACACACTGCTTAAGATCCATAGCAAAGATGGTGCAAATAGAAATGGGTCTCTTGACATCTCAAATCACCAACTCCACTCCCAGATCATCTACACAAGATATAGTCTTGTGGTAATAATCCATCCTGGCCTGTGTGCAGATAACCAATCCATACCCAAAATGACTCCATACGAGCCCAAAGGAACGATACAGAGATTTGACGTAGTGGTGAAAGGTCCCAAATCCACTACACACTTCTTAGCTAAGGAGCCTACAAAGATCTTGGCTCTAGAAGCAATCTCAATGTCCTAATAATGACCTTACCTAACTACCACCAACCTACATTGCTCTACTAAAGGTGGTGCACTGAAAGAATCAGAAGAACCAGAATCAAACAAAATAGAGGTGGGAATACCACCAATTCTACCTAGAGTCTCAATGACTGTACTATGATGCTCAACCTAGCGGTTCTTGAGTGCTGCGTAAATCCTATGGCTATATCCCATATCACCAACAGTCGGCTCTAATATCTGTGTCTTACCCTTATTATTAGGGTTATGTGGGAAGTCTCTCAAAAAATGTCCACTAACACCACAACCAAAACAACCACCTAATCCTTCCCAGTGAGTAGCACCTCTGATACATGCCCTAGAAGTCTATGGTGTGGATCTTGATGATACAGCTGTGATTTTTTGAGGTCTTTGATGATGAGATCCCACTGACTGATATCTAGGTACACCCTGTGTCCTGATGGGACCCCTAGGAGGAGGACCCATACTCTTACCTCTCTCTACATCAGCTCTCCATGGAGGTATATGAGGTGGGCGGGACTGCTACTACTATTGTGGTCTAAATGATGACTGTGAAGAACTTTGGCCACTACAAGGAGGAGGTACTGACCCACTCAATCTACTATTCAGCATCTACTGTATGTAGCTCCAAAATCAATATCTGGCCTACTGGGTCTTCCCCCGAGTCTCCTCTGCTATATAGGCCTTCTCAACGGCCTCAGCTAATGTTTGTGGACTATGGATCCGCACTGCACCTTTAATGTTTCGATTCAGGCTCCATATGAACTTGTGAATCCACACCTTCTCATCCTACATATACTTAACATACTAAAGTAGATCCATAAATCTACTCTCATAATCTAGTACTGAAAGAGATGCCTATCGGAGGTCATGAAACTCATCTATCCATTGTTATATGAACCTCCATGACAAATATCTGCTCTTGAATCTCTCCTCAAATAGATCCTAGGTCACTGTCTCAGAATCAAGATGGAGCTTCTACTCCTTTGTCCTCCAGTATAATCCTGCTCCATCCCTCAGTAGATGGATCACAACACGAGCTTTTGTGTTTCTAGAACAAGGAGAAATCTTGAAACAACCGCTCAAGCTCACTAGCTAGGCCTCTTCCTGAAATTCACTTGTGTCAATAGAAAAATGTGGGTGTCAAAGATTCTTGATCTCCCTGATGTGATTTGCAGCTATGTTCTGACTACCTCTAGGCCTCTCTATATTCTCATCCTTAAGCCTAGGGCTCTGAGACCTCTGTCTATGCTCTGAAACTTGGTCATCCTATCCCCTCTATGGTGAGTCTTCCCTGGATGACTCTGCATGGGATTTCTATCCTCCATGCTCCTCGCTGGGTTGAGGAGATTTCTAAGCATCAACAGATGGCTCCCTACTATTTCTAGTTGCATGCCCACCTACTAATCCTTCACGTAGAGTGACATTAACATCCTGAAGGGTCTACAAAATCTATTGTACGATGGCTGCTACAACCTGATTTGGTGGTGGTAAGTCTGGGTCCATGTGAAGAGTCTCCTCATCCCATCTACTCCTCCTGGACATACCAAGGTGATATTTAGTTCATTTTTTTTCTAAGTTTTATTCAATTTCCATGTTTACTAAACTATGCAATTTCTATACTAAGTTGTTTTCTAGATTTAAAAGTGTGTTAGATTTAAGTTTCATGTCCCGAGTTTTCTAGTGTGCCCAATGGTCCAAACTTTTGAATAACTTCTCTGATACCAAGTGTGATGCCCGCTAAAACAACCCACTTAAGACACAACAAACAACCTAGGATTAGTTAGGAAAATTATGGAATAATTTTTTTTAAAAAAAGAGTCTGCTATCAGGCTATAAAACAACAGTTGTCACTAATAGGTTTTGGAACAATTTTAATCTACTATAACATACTTTTCTTTTATTAATAATTATTAGAGGTCACAAGGTTCAAATCTAGGGTTAGAATTTTCAATTAGGTTCAGAGGGTAATTTATCACCATACCCACTCTCTAACAGGCTTATAGTTTCAATTTAATTTTTCTCACACTTAACACAATAAAAATTTCCCTAAACCATTCCCATTGGATAATAAATTTCCTCACCTTTCCAATGATATAAAGAAGTCCTCCTAACTCTTTATAAAACTCAAGTTATGGGCCGGCGGACCTTGGGGTGAAACTTTTCTCCCAAGAGCAGGCCTGTAGGCCTAGGGATGAAAAATTTCCCAAAAGGGCGAGTTGGTGGGTCGCAGGGAGAATTTACAATTTTTTTCTCCATGGGGGTGGGGGGGGAGGGGGGAAAATCCAATTTGTGCCCGCGCTGCCATGGGTTTGCCAAGGACACGTGTCGAGCTCCAAGACAAAGCGGGGAGAAAGAACAAGGGAAGAACAGAGCAGCGGAGGAGTTTGAGAACATTTGCCAAAGGAGGGTGAAAGAGTAAGTTCCATGTGTGGGCTCGTGCATCCGTGGAAGATATTTCTCCAAGGCAAGTGCGGAAGTGTGGGCCGTGGAGGTAAACACAATTTTTTTCCAAATTTTATTTTTTTAAAAGGATAAAGGTGAAAGGGTTCTGCCCCTCCAAGTCACCCCATGGTGCCACGTGGTAGCCTCTAACTAGTTGCGAGTCAGTGGGGTAGATGAGAAAAGTTTAAAAATTTTCCCATAATTTTTTCCAGATTATTTTCTAGGTTTTCAAAGGGAAAAATTCAGGCTGTGGGCTCGCTATGGAAAATTTTCCCAAAAACTTCATAAGGAAAACTTGAGAAGGCCATAAATTTTGATAGAAATCTCAGTTTTGGGAAAATGAAGACTTTATGGAAATCTCTCGACACCCTCTTTGCACAAGAATCATAAATTTTAGATTTTCATAAATTTTAAGGGGTCAATTTTAATAAAATAGCTTGTAATATTTTGAAAAGCAAACTGGTAAATTTTAACTTAAAAATTTTGTTCAATTTGATCTTCTCCTTCACTCAACATGCCAAACAGACATGGAGAATTATTCTAAGAAGTTTAGGATATTTAGGAAGGTAATTTTACTTGATTTATTTCCAATTTGAATTTTTCCAACATTTGACGGAAAAATTCTGCAAAATAAGTGTGAAAGGTTTGGGCCCGATTTTGCAATGTTTTAAATTATTTCCTTAAGTGTTTTTTTTCAAAATGAGTTCATTGATATCATAACATGATAAATTTTAATGTTTCAATTTTTATTATTGTTTGAAGGTTTGAACTGTACATTTTAGAGAAGTATTTGCCAATTTTGGAAATTTAAAACAAAGATCAATTTTCTAAAGGATCTGGTTATAATTTTTTTCCCATCTTCCAAATATGAAATTTCATTTCTCTTATAGTCTAATACATTTAGTGGATTCAAATGAAACTATTGTAAACCCAAAATGCAATTCTAATTTCCAATTTTACACATTTCCAAAAGAGACAAAATATTGTATTTTTCTCACACACATTTCTTCCTTTAAATTAGAGATTCTAAAACATTGATATAATTAGTTTCAATTTAACAATGCAATTTGGGATAAGCATATCATTCATTCATTGATTTCCAAAGGCAATTTTTTTTACAACTTCTTTCCTTTATTCCTTCCAACTTTCATGATATAGATTACATTTCCTTCACATTCTATCAAAGTAAAAATAGATTCTATCTCTTTTTCATTTCATTTTAACAATTTCATAATCCATATAACATGTTTCCATTTCAAATATTTACAAATTCATCCGCTTCAAAGTGGGAAAGGGTACAAAAGGATTCTCATAAGGGACTGTCAAAACTATCTTCTTTTCTCAGCTCCAGGACAACAACATGCATTCTTCTCATTCTTCCAATTTGATCACAACAAATATTGGGGAAAGGAAACGCTCTCCACCAAACTAGGACATCCAATGAAGAGGAGAATTCATCATTCTTCAATAGCCCCCGAGCCCCAACCACAATGCAATAAGCAATGTATTTCAACTCATGGTAATAACAAGCTTCCATAAACACACAACATTCTTTCAACATGCAAATTTCAAATTAAAAACATAGTCCAAAACAAAGCAACAGTTTACAACTACATTGAAACATTAAGACAAAACTCAAGCTTCATCATTTAGGCAAAGGAGGAAGAACTATGGGGAATATGGTTATGCCTCCCAATGGGAATTGGGTATCCACCTATAACAAACCATCAATAAAAATTCACCACACATATACTTATGCGCCCCCACAAATTACCTTATGCCCCCCATAACTTAAGAAATGCAAGCTATTTCTTTTCCATGGTTAATCCCAAACCCAAACTCCCTCCATAATAAATCTGATACAACTGGCATTCCCTTATGCCCCCCCTCAATGATTCCCCATAGCCTTCTCCTACACCATTCCTAGGCAGTCTACCCATAGCCCACAACAATAACAAACATACTAGACTTTACATATTCATAAAAGGTAAAAGAAGATTTTTTCCAAGAGCCAAGCTCTTGCCTCTCCATGATGGATTTTTTTCCAACACAACAAGCTTTCAATGTCAAATACAGTCCCAAAATCAACAGTCTCTATCCCAATGCAATCAATCCAAACAACCAAGCAAAAACATGTAACAATCTTAAGAAAAGTTCCTCCAAAGCAAGGGCTCCAATCCATAATAAAATTCACCCCAAGGAAGCATTCCAACTTTTCAACAACCCCCAAAAAAAGCAAGGAGTTCAAATTTTATAGAGAAGGGAAGAGAAGAGGATGAGGTGGATCCATGTAGGATGCAACATAACACTTCCTCAACTCCAACACAAAATTCAAATTCATTCTCCAATGCACAATAAAGAGGTGGGTGAATAGTATGACAAATAAACTTACACACTCCAAAAATCCCACACCCCAAAGGACTGAATTTAATAAAATGTAAGAAGAGTGCAATAAAAACATGCAACATGATTAATAAAAATGCATGAAAAAGGTCTAAAATCAACCCTCCAAAAATAGGTATGGTTGGTAAATAAACTTAAGAGGTTCAGGACAAGTTTTACTTATTCGACAAGCCTCCAAAAACAACCTCCAAGGACAAATTAGAGTTTCCAAGAAGGTGGAGTGTTTCATACTCCAAAATCTGACGTACACAAATCTTAAACACACTTACACATGACTTACATATTTAATACAAAATATAGAAACTTCTATAATTACTTTCTTATATCCCAAATTTGATTTATGTATTTATTTTAACGAAATGATTACTCACATTAATTCTCCACAATTAAAAATAATAAAGAAGGGGTAAATGCAACACAAAATAAACACATGCAAACAATAATATAAAGGAACCACCTAACAAAATACACAAAGCCCCTTGGTCACATTCAAAGGTTATCCCCCCCATGGGAATCCTTAACAAAATACAACACAAACAAAAAATATAGTTGCCATGGTGACCTTGTTGAATTCATCTAGAATTCCAATGTGGTTGGTCTCCAATCCCTTGATGTTTGTTGTGATATATATTAACCTATAAAATACAGATATCTTCTTCGGCCTCATGGCCATATAGGAACATCTAACATGATATAAATATAATCACAAAATCATCTATACATATGAATCACATCAACATCAAGGCAATCAACAATATCATCATCATATAATGTCCATTTTCTAGGTCTACTCACAATATCCAAAAATCACATGTCTGAACAACATTCATAATATATCCATGTCAAATAGTATATCATCATCCACATATGAGTGTCTCTAATAATCATCATACATCATAACACAATCAAGATCAACAATAATCCATGATCAAATATCTCACATCATACTAAATCAAAACTATAATAATTTCCATAATTTAATCAATAGTATTAAAATCGGTATCAAAAGGTATCAAAGGGAAGTGGGGACTATAGTTCTATTGTATCATAGAATTATTTCAGTCAATTAGCTAAGATAAGACAAATAGGAATAGTAAAACATGATGTCCATCAATTCCAATACATTTCCAAAACCTTTCCTTATGGGTGGAAAATAATCCTAAAGACAATATGAATGAATTATTTCTTGGGGGTCTTCAATAAAAAATTGAGATTGAGGTGTGTATGTTTAATCCTCATAAGGTTTCAAACTCTATGATCGTGGCACGTACGGAAGAGGAAAATTTTCTTTCCAATAGGAACAAACTACCAATAATATCAGAGATTGTAGAACCTTTCCACCATCATTTCCTCAACTAGTTAGAATGACACCTCAACAATCTTAAGAAAAGAGAGCCAAAGGGTTATGTTTTAATTGAGATGATAAATTTTGACTACGACATAAGTGTGGTGAAAAGAAGTTATTCTATATTGACGGGCCTACTGAAGAAGAAGAAAATGAAGAAGATGAAGAGGTAGAGCCAAAGGAGAAATTAGGATATCCATAACCAAGAATATCATGCCATGTAATTTCCAATATTAGCACTCCCCAAAATCTCAAAGTAGTTGGATTCATTAAAAATAGAGGGTAACAATGTTGATTAATTAGGGAAGTACTCACAACTTCATCAATCATAACTTGGCGGTACGCTTGAACTGCTTTATTTATCCAACTCCATAATTTCAAATCATGATCGCTGATGGGAAAACAATTAGTTGTTCAGGAAAATGCCATAACATTAATCTCACCATGGGAGATTACCTGCTAACTAGCAATATGTATGCCATTTTCATGGGAGGAGTAGACATTGTATTAGGAGTTTAGTGTCTTACCTCCTTGGAAACCATTGAAATGAATTTCCAAGAGTTTTTCATTCAATTTCAATAAGAAGGGAGGACTTTTAAACTAAAAGGACTAAGAGAAAAGTCTCCACAGATCTTAAGTTCTCATCATATGCAAAAATTGCTTAGAAAAGGTGGAGAGGGGTTTGTGGCACAACTATTTTCATTCAAAGCACATTATTCCAATACATTTATACCCGTAGATATGCAAGCGGTTATAGATGAGAACTCAGTGGTGTTTAGAGAAATTCCCAAGGGTTTGCCTCCAAAAAGAGACCATGACCATGCCATCTAGCTAGTACCAGGGATTCAACCACCCAACATCAGACCTTATAGGTACCCCTCTATGCGAAAGAGTGAGATTGAGAAGATAGTTGAAGAGATGTTAGAAGTATGACTTATTCTTCATAGTCAGAGTGATTACCCTTCTCTTGTAGTCATGGTATGGAAAAAAAATGACAATTGGCACATATGTGTACATTACAAGGAACTCAATAAGTACATAATTAAAGATAAGTTTCATATTCCCGTAATTGGTGATTTTTTAGATGAGTTACATGGCGTTATTTTCTTTACAAAACTTGATCTTCAGTTGGGATATCATCATATTAGAATCAGGGATGAAGATATTCATAAAGAAGCCTTCAGGACACATGAAGGACACTATGAGTTCTTTGCAATTCCTTTTGGACTAACAAATGCACCCTCTACATTTCAAACCTTGATGAATTCCATTATTAAGCCATTTCTTTTAATGTTTGTTTTAGTGTTCTTTGATGATATATTAATATATAGTAAAACATGGGAGGAACACCTAGATCATGTGAGTAAGGTGTTGGACACTCTGTAACAACATAAAAAAATTTCTTGAAAGCCTTCTAAGTGTTATTTTCTTGTCAAGGAGGTTGAATATTTGGGTCATATTGTCTCTTATGAAGGTGTTAAAGTGTGTCCTAACAAGATAAAATCCATGCTTGAATGGAAGGTTCCCAAAACCCTAAAAAATCTTTGAGGATTTTTGGGGCTTATAGGTTAATATCATAGATTTGTAAAGAATTATGGCAGCATCATAGCACCACTCATGAATTTATCAAAGAAGGAATCTTTCCATTGGATTGAGCAAGCTAATATGACATTTGAGAATTTAAAGGAGGCTATGTGCACCACTCCAGTTCTAGCCACCCCAAATTTTTCCAAAACATTCATTGTTGAATGTGATGATTTAGGGTATGGTATGGGGGGCAGTACTCATGCAAGAAATTCAAACCATTTCCTTTGAGAGCCATCAATTCAAAGGTAAGAATATACGTAAACCATTTTATGAGAAAGAAATGCTAGCAATACTTCATGTAGTGAAGCAATGGAGACCATATCTAATGGGAAGACATGTAAAAGTAAAGACAGATTATGATAGCCTAAAATACTTCTTAGAGAAATGTTTATCATCAAAACAACAACAAAAAAGGGTCTAAAAAATTTTAGGGTATGATTTTGAGATAATATACAAAAAAGGGAAAGAGAATGTAGTTGTTGATGTTTTAACTCGGAAGGATGAATCTGCCAAGCCATTATTGTCTGAATGAAAAAATGACAAAGGTACACAAAATTGGATTAAAAATCTCCAACAAGATCCAAGCATGTTAGAAAATTTTGTATGGAAAGGAGATTATTTATGGTATAAAGATAGATTATATATGTAAGAATTCAATTCTTACAAATAGGGTTCTATTTGAGCTCCATGCTTCTCCAGTAGGGGCACATTCTAGCTTCTTGAATACTTATCATCGAATCAAGCATGATTTTTTCTAGGAATGGATAAAAGGGGATGTCCAAAAGTTTGTGGCAGAATCCATGGATTGTAAACAAAATAAGGGTGAATCAATTAAGTCCTTAGGTATTTTACAACCTCTATCTATTCCTAGCCAGAGGTGGGAAGAGGTTTCCATAGACCTCATCACAGGGTTACCTAAATCAACAGGTAAAAATGTAATCATGGTTGTGGTAAAAAAACTCACCAAATATGCCCATTTTTGTGCTTTATCACATCCATTTGTTATGAGTATAGTAGCAACAAAATTCAAGGATACAATTAAGAAGCTACATGGGACACCAAATATTCTAATAAGTGACCGAGACCCTTTCTTTACTAGTAATTTTTGGACTGACTTATTCTCATTCTTGGGCACACAACTAGCTCGTATTTCTTCTTATCGTTCCCAATCTGATGGGTAAAAAAAGGTGGTCAACAAGTGCTTGGAGGGATATCTTCATTGTCTTACGTTAGATAAACAAGTGAGATGGGTCCAATGGTTACCGCTAGTAGACTGGTGGTATAACACCTCCTTTCATACTTCATCTAAAATGTCTCCTTTCTTGGCATTATATGGGTACCATCCAACATCTATCACTTCATCTTTGAGATTCTAGCTAAGGGTTCGAGTAGTTTAAGAACATATTCAACACCAATAATAGGTGCTTTCTAGTCTCAGGGAGAATTTTTCCATGATCAAAAAATCACATGAAGCAACAGGAAGACCAACATTGTAGTGAAATACATTTTGAATTCGGTGATTGGGTTTTTGTGCGTTTACAACCATATAAGCAAATATCCTTGAAACAACAGAAAAAGGATAACAATCTTCAACCTAAGTATTATGGCCCTTATCAAGTGTTACAACAAATTGAAAATGTAGTTTACAAATTGGAACTTCCTTTGGCTACTCGAATTAATCCAATCTTCCATGTATCTTTCCTAAAGAAGGTAATTAGAAAGATAGTATCAGCCTAGACAGTGTTACCTGAGCTTGATGAAGAGGGCAGAATCATCTTGGAACCAAAATGCATCCTTCAGACACACACTAAGTGATTGAGGACAAGGGTCATCACTAAGTATTTGATCAAGTGGAAAAATATAAAAAATAAAGACACAACTTGGGAGGATGCAAACTTCCTGTAATAGCATCCAAATCTTCTCAACATTAGGGACAATGTTAATTCCAAGGGGAGGGGCATGCTACGCCCTTAATCATATATCTTATATTGGATTTCTATAGTCGGCTTGTGGCTATCATTACTTCTTATCATTATGTATCTATTTCATATATGTTATGTTATCATAAATGGGTCAGCCGTGGTGTCAGCCATAACATAGGAATAGTATATATAGGGGTTAGTAGGTAGTAGTTGATCATCGCATTCAGCATTCGAGTCTTATTTTTTGGTTTGGAAGATGCCCCATCGAAGTGGATAAGCTATTCTTCCTACACATTGAGATCATTTATATGAAATATTGTGTTCAATGGTGTTATATTGCTGCTAATAATAAGATTTATACAAGTAATTCCATTACAACTAACATTGTATTGATTATTCACTAGAGCACATAAAAATGCAAATTATATATTTATCACCCATTTTTTTGTTCTTCAGTCTGGAACATGTCGGGGAATTTGTAATGTCGTTCCTACTTTAAGATTATTTTGTTTATTCCATGGCACAATCCAGTGAGCTCTTCCAATCAGCTAAGTCACTTTCATACTTCTCTTGCATATTAGGGTTTCCTATTTCATTAGATTAGTTGCTTGGGTAATTTTCCATAGTCATTTACTATCTTTACATGCCATTCTAAATCAGATTAATTACTATTAATCCATATTTTAGTTAATTTTAGTTAATCACACATCCATGCATAGGACCCATGGTATGATGCCATATGTCAGTTTATTCAATACCTAACATACCCAAACAATTTTGATTTCCAAATGCAGCCATGAATACACAGTAAAGGATCTTAAATATGTACTTAAAATGACATCTTATAATATCATAACTTAAAGGGCACCCTACTCTGATGCGTTAAAAAAGATGAGGTTCCCCTTATTTTAGAGGAATTACATGTGGGTGCTAGTGGTGGCCATTGTAGCGATCATGCTACTGCACATAATTTCACTCATATGGGTTACTAATTACCTACACTAGAATGTGATGCTCATACCTTTGTTAAAAAAATTTGACCTTGCGAATATCATGATGATCTAATTCATTACCCTTAGCCTTAGATGCAATCCATGAAATCCCCCTATTCCTTCATTATATGGAGATTAGTTTACATCTAGAAAATACCTCGATCCCAAGATGGCCATGGTTTCATCATCATATTCACAGTGTACATCTGTAAGTGTGTTGAAGCCAAACCTCTCACCAACATGTCTAGTCTTAATACATTAAAAAATTTTACTCAATCAAATAATTTACCACTTTGGAATTCCCCATACCATAATATTTGACAATGGTGGGAGTTTAAAATGAAAATAAATGAAGAAGATAAACTATAAGTTCAAAATCAAAAACAATTATTTTCAACACCATACCATTTGCAATGCAACAGAAAAGTTGAATCCATAAAGAAAATTATTGAAATATATTAGAAAATATAATCCGTGAAAAACACACAAACTAGCACATAAAGAGATATATCCTAAATTTTGATCATACCGTACCAGTTTCTGCACGACCACTAGAGAAACCCGTTTTAAATTACCTATGGAGCCAAGGTAGTCCTTCTACTCAGAGGTGGGACACCCTTTGCTCTATATCTCCCTGTCATAGTATCATTCCAACAAGGAACTCCATGAGGTGTGACTTTATGACCTTGACCTACTAGAAGAGAGATGTGAGAGATCTTACAACCAAAATTATAAGGAAAAACAATGCCTCTCCAAACAACACAATAAGTGTGTTCATCCACGTAATTTCATAATCAATGACCTTTTCCTTCGAATTGATTACACACATGATATAAGGGAAAATATGATAAAAATGGTGGGGTCCTTAACTCTTCAAAGACAGCATAGCTCCTAATATAGTATATTGTCTTCAAACCAATGAAGGCCACATCTTCAAAGAACCAACAAATGCAATCAATCCTTCAAAAAATTTCATGCATGAAGGAACTCGAGATTTTCAACACTCAGCAACCATCTATCACCATTTTTAGTAAATTCACTACTTCATAAACCATCTCTAATAAACATTACCAAACATTTTGGCTTGCATTCACAGTAACCTTTTCTATTTTATTACTCATTGTATTATGCAAATCCTTGCTTAGGCTCATTGAGATTTATTTGATTTATATTATTTATTTAACAACCTTATATCTATGACATCTACCTCATGGTTTTTTCCATATTTTTAGCATTTCTATCTAGCCATTGGGCTAATCATCCAATCTCTTTATTTAGACCTTCACATTCATGAAAATTTCATATTTATAGGATATCTTCAATATGGTTTTTCTCACTTTTACATCATTGGTACTTGACACTTGGCTATGACACTATAATCACTATGACACCATACCACCATTATGGCATCTCAACATGACAATATCACAACATGCATGCTCGTGGGCCCCTGGCTAGATGATTTATGTTGTAATTTTAGTGATGATCCTCTAGTGTTTCCTTTCACTTTTTATTCTCCAAGGTTCCTTACAACATGGGATTAAGACCACACATTACAGAATAAGTGATACTTTTAGGTACGCATTAGTGGTTATATTTAATTTTAGCTATTACTTTCATTATTCCTTGAAACATACTTTTACGTATCGGTGTTACAGACTATCTTTTCCCTTCACCATACCCAACTCTTATCTATAGCAACATGTGGTGATCAACGGCTGGGACATATGTATACACTTAAATTTTATCTTTTCATATTTCATACCTCTTACTAAAAATTTCCGTTATGGAGGTAAGGGTACATTGATGCATCTATTTCTAGACTAGGTTCCTTAAGGGTCTTATTAGGAACATGCAATAATTATTCACATAACCATTGTGGGATAGAAACATTACACAAAGAGAGTGTTTTTATTTGGTCTTGGACATAGTTCTCCTTGCAGTAGGTATCCATGTCCTCTTATGTCTCATGCATATCATATTTACGAATCTCTTTATGTCATTTCCACTATTTTACAACTTGTCCACCCTTTTTCATGACCCATGAAATATTGATTTTACTTTAAATGTTACATTATGCATCCATAGCTAACACAATCACCCTTGGGAAACTTGTGTCGGTGTTATATTTTTGCATGACCAACACCATCACACGTAGGTGATGGTGTCCTTTATATACCTCCACCTCATTTAACATTCAAAAGGAAGGAAGCTATGACATTTGAATTGTCATTTTCTCTCCTTTTTTAAATAATCCATATTCATATTTTCTCACTCTGCTTCTGGTTCATCTTACATCTTGCTTGGATTAGATTTGGCCACTCATTTTCTTGGATAATTTCTTGCACTATTAGGTCATCATATAGTGAGTCTAGGATATGAATGGTCTTCACCTACTGCACCTAATTGTAATTTTCTCTCCGCGTGCTACTTCTTAGGGGAGATGGATTCATTGGTGACCACCGTACACAGTACAAGTGAGTGTTGTAACACTTCTTTGTCATTTTGCATAGATTAGTTCATTCCCTTTTCTTAACTATGTAATATGTTAGCTTAGTATTATGTGTGATTGATGCTAGTGACTATAATACTCTTATCAAATATCATCTTCTTATTTACTTTTATTTTATTTATTACTTCTTTCATTTATTGGTTATCCATACCTCTCTACTCCCAATCACCGATATTTGAGTATAGTTACTTCCTATATCTCAATCGCGGGTCTCAGAAACCCTAGGTTGACCTATTGTAGGAGTTACTTTCCTCTAGACATGTGACCATATGCACTCATTGTACCCTCTTTTAGTTTATCCCCTTGTATGTTGGTACATGTGTGTCTCCTATTCTTTGCTTTGATACCCTTCTCAACCAAATGACTTAGGAGTGCATATTGTTGAGACATAATTTTTTCCATAATACAACTTACTATTCATATGTTATGGGATTATACAACTAATATGCTATTGATTATTAACTAGAGTAGACTAAAATGCACAGTTACACATCTATCACCCATCTTTGTTGTTCTTTAGTTTGACACATGATTATATCCCTCATAACCAAACACCCTTAAGTGTAATACAATATGTTTTTCTTCCTCCAATATTTTTGTGAAACATGGTCCTTGTTGGTTTTTGTTGGGCATTTTCGCAATATATAGACTAAGAAACTTACTACTTTTCCAAAATACTCATTTAGTAAAAGCTTTTCTTTCAACATACTTCGAAGTATTTATAATATAATCTTGTTGTTTATCAGTGCAACATCATTTTGTTTTGGTGTATACTTGGTGGTGAATTGCTTCTTGATACCATAATTCTGGTATGAATTAATAAATTCATTTCAAATGTTCACAACTTCTATTAGAAGTCAATATCTTGATATAATTTCAACTCTTCTTTTCTATGAGTTCTTTGAAATCTTTTGAAAATGCCAAATATCCATGATTTGTGTTTGTGAAAATAAACCTATATCTCTTTTTGGGCTATAATCATCAATTGAAGTTAAAATATTTAGACTTTCGCTAAATAAAGGTGTATGAAATGCTACACACAAGTTTTAATTAATGATTTCAAATTGTACCTTTGGCACTATAATAATTCATAACTACAAAATATTCTCCAAACTCCTTAATGATAAGGCAACTTTCACAATGTTTACTTGGCTGAACTATTGATGCAACATCCACTCACCATAATCGTTTTAGCCAATAATTTTAGTTCTCCTAAACCTAACTGACCAAATCTTAGGTGCTAAACTCAACATTGATCTTTGAAATTTTCCATTTCTCTTTAAAATATCCATTTTGGCAAGGCTTCAATCTTTTTCTAGATTTTCTTTTAAAAAATTTCACTAAAGTTCTTTTTATTTTTCTTTGAATAGTTGCTTCAGCTAATACTTTGAAAAGGATTTATACAAATTTGAATATTTTGTTCTACGATTTGTTAGTGGGACGGCATTTGAGTGCTCGTGAGGCATTTTAGAGGCTCCTGGAAGTCATCACCTGTGAGAGAGAGTATCGGTATGCCCATTTGAAGATATCATTATGTTACAACCTTAGCAATATGCACTGCATACATCCATTTTAGAACTTGAGTCATGGAAATTAGCGTTTAAGTGTGATTAGTCTACCTTGAAAGTTGTTCCTCCATTGCGATTTGGATTGACTGGAAATCTCGTGCGCCATATGCGAGATCCTTGGGAGAACTTGGAAGAAGTGCGGTGTGAAGTGACTTGTGGCGTCCACTCCGTTTTCAACTTGGGGCACACCAATTGAAGTCGTGACAGTCGTGAGAGGTGCACAGTCCACACTCATTATTAAAATCACCTCACCGTTTTAATGCTGTAATGATTCAAATAACCAACTTAATTTGGAATTGTCACTGCAACAAGAACATGAGAGTTTTCTACAGTGTGCGGATTTGTGAATATATTTGGATTATAACATAATTACGTGGGGGCATACTTGAACAGTAATTGGATTCAGTGCGGTTAGAAAACGGAGGATGATAAAGAAGAGTTTTAAGTATATGTTTGAATAAAAACTCGTTCGGGAGAGACCTTCGCTAGAGGACATTTTCCAAAACATTTTAGCTTGATTACTTATTGCCGCGAGATTTAGAGCATGACTTGGAATTGTTGAGTACTTTTGTGACCATTTTGCAGATGCAATTGCTATGGAATGCGCTGAAAATCACAATCCATTTTAAATTTTTAACGGGAAAATGAGATTTCTAGTGATTTAGACCTTAGCCACGGCATTTTGACTTGGAATTTTATGCAAAATTATACACTTGAATTATCTTCTAATTATAGCTGGTAATCATATTGAATTAGTTTTCCCACACTCGTGAGATTATGCTTTAAATAAGGAACATAATGTGCCTTAGCAATGCATTTTTTCACCATTATTGTTGAAAATGTTAATAGTTCCGTTGCCCATTACAAAAAGTTTGTGGTCAATTCTCAGTTTAATCTCATATTTAACTCCCTCATTAATATTGTTGATAAATTTTTTGTTTCATATGTATTGTTGTTACACCCACTGTGTGTAGACCATATGTCAGTAATTTTTTCTTGAAGGAAATTAGACGTGATGAACTTGTAATCGTGGATTTCAGACACATTTGGATTTTGTTTTGAAAAAAATACATTCTACTTTGTTAAATCACATTAGTTCTCTATGTATTTGTTTGCATACTGTCCATACTTTTTACATGAATGGTACTAAAAATGAGACAAACCATACCTTTGGCTTTGCGTCTTAGTGTTTTGTCTAGTGTTGTGACCTCTAAAACTCGAAAAGTATGAAGTTTTACTTGTTCGACCACCATTATCTAGAGTTTTTGTTCCTTACACCTCCTCTCAAAATTCTACCTTTACCTATAGAATTTGATCTTCCTCTACCTCTGCCAGAAGCAACTTAACTCTTGAAGACATGATTTAGGGAGGAAGTACTAGATTTGGTAATTCTACACTCATGTGACAATGAGGAACACATTAATTCATCAATAGTCATCTTGGTTAAATCATTAGACTCTTCTATGGCGATAACAACGGCATTAAATTTTTAGGTAAACTTATAAGGTTCTTTTCAATAAACATTCTATCTTTAAATGTTAGTAAATGTTTTTTTTTCCATGAAACCGAAATTGGTTCACCACACTCATGAATAAGGTGAAAAACTGGTCTAGTAACTTAGATTCATTCATGCTTGAATATTAATAATTTCTTCTTAAAATTTGTACTTTAAACATGTTAACTATCCTAGATCTAGGATAGTAAAAAACTCAGAAACTATCACATGTTGTAATGCACACCAAATTACACACACAAATACCACAGTAAAATTATCAGAATAATTTTTTTCTTTATTTGCTTGTTGCATGACATGATAAGATCCCAAATAGAGTAACTTAAGGTCACAAGGGACACTAACACAAAACATAGACCCACATGCATGAAACACTATAGCTAGCGATAACAAAAATTACTTACAAGTGATGTAAATGTTTCAAAGACTCAACCCCACATGAGAATCCTAAGGCTAGCAATATCCTACATCTTTCATGGTTACATCTTCCTTATGATTCAATTTCATCATTTAACCTTATAGATTGAAGAGAATTTAGCATATAGATAAATATTCTTTTTCCTGAAGCTACCTCTTCAATATTTCAATTTTAATCGTTGCTCAAAAACACATTATGCTGATGAGTTATGTGTTCATGCCTTAAGGTTATATATATTTACCATTTTAATTAATATGTTTTGGATCTCAATGATGTCCTCCTTAACTTTCATTAGTTTTAAGATCGTCTTATGAATTTTAATTGATTGGTCATCATTAACAGTGCATATGATTTTTGAAACAATCATTTCATAGTTCCATATCGATTACCCATTCCTAAATTATATTTACTCTGTTACATAGATCTCATATTAAAATTGTTTTTAAGAACATTGATGATTTTTGTAACTCTTACTTTCCACATAGCTATTCAAGACCTTAGAAGGCTTGGATTATATATCTATATCTACACACACACACACACACACACACACACATGTGTATATATATATATATATATATAGATGTATATGTATATATATATATATATATATATACATACATGTATATATATATGTATATCTATATATATATATATATATGTATGTATATGTATATGTGTATATATATATATATATATATATATATGTATATGTATATGTGTGTGTGTGTGTGTGTGTGTGTGTGTGTGTGTGTATAACGAGGACGAGAAGAAAGGACATGTTACAAAGTGTTCCCACATTTCCTGGTTTACATATTTATAACAATTTGTTTTCTTAGGTATTCCTCCTTTAATAAAACACAAGTTACGCGCACAAGTCATATTTGATTGTTTCAAGATTTACGTCTTTATTGCTATGAGTTACGCTTTATTTATATGTATTATCTAGCTTGGTAAGCTTCCAAAACTTAATTATCAATTGAATAGATGTTTTCCACACACTTGATCGTCATGAGGTTGATCTATGAGATGAGAATGGATGTTCTTTAAACACAAAGTCATGCACTTTAGACATTTATTTATTCCGGTCTCATACTACTATTTAGAAAGTTCTTGAGTGAAGAAAGTATTAAATAACCTCTGTCTTTTGGCCATCTTGGTTTATTTTATTTTGTCACTTTTTGTTGGGCATTTTTTTCTATATATAGACTAAGAAACTTACTACTTTTCCCAAAAACTCATTTAGTAAAAGCTTTTGTTTCCACATACTTCGAGGTATTTACAATATAATCTTGTTGTTTATCAGTGCAACATCATTTTATTTTTGTGTATACTTGGCGGTGAATTGCTTCTTGATACCATGATTCTTGTATGAATTAATAAGTTCATTTCAAATGTTAAACACTTTATCGGAACTCAATATCTTGAAAGAATTTCCAGTCTGCTTTTCTTTGAGATGTTTTAACTCTTTGAAAATGCCAAATACCTGTTATTTGTGTTTATGAAAATAAACCCATATTTTTCTTTTCGGCTATAATCATCATTGAAAGTTAAAAAATATATAGACTTCGCTAAATAAAGGTGTTTGAAATGCTCGACATAACTTTGAATTAATGATTTCAAATTGTTCCGCTTGGCACTATAATTATTCACAACTAGAAACGATACTCTTTACTCATTAACGAAGATGCAACTTTCACAATGTCTACTTGGCTGAACTATTGATGCAACATCCACTCACCATAATCGTTGAAGGCAATAATTTTAGTTCTCCTAAACCTAAATGACCAAAATCTCAGGTGGTAAACTCAAGATTGATCTTTGAAAAATTTCCATTCCCCTTTAAAATGTCCATTTTCAATTCCCGGTGTGGCGAGGTTTCACTATTTTTCTCAAGAAAATTTTAAAATTTTCACTAAAGTTCTTTTTATTTGATTCTTTGAGTAGTTGCTTCAGCGAATACTTTGAAAAGGATTTGTAAAAATTTGAATATGTTGGTCCATGATTTATCCCTGGGACGCCATTTGAGTGCTTGTAAGGCATTTTAGAGGCTCGTGGATGTCAGCACCTGTGCTAGAGAGTATTTGTATGACTATTTGAAGATCTCGTTGCGATGAGAAGTGATAACACTATATTACGAGTCATGGAAAATAGCATTTAAATGTGATGAGTCTCCCTTGAATTTTTTGCTCCAGTGCCATTTGGATCGAGTGGAATGTCTGAGATTCGTGGACCATATGGGAGATCCTTTGGAGAAATCACCTTCACGGGAAGTTGGGAGAAGTTGATATTCGTGGACGGTGTGACTTGCGGCGTCCACTTCGTTTTCAACTTGGGGAACAAAAATAGAAGTCCTCCCTGTCGTGAGAGGTCTAGAAAGTCAAAATCATTATTATAATCACTAGACCGTTTTAATGCCATAATGATTTAAATAACCCACTTAATTTGGGATTGTCACTCAACAAGAACTTGATAGGATTATATAGTGTTCAGATTTTTGAATATATTTTGATTATAACATAACTAGCAGTCGTAGGTGAATTATACGATGGAAACGCCGAAGGGGATATTTTAGAGGAGTTATATTGGAGGGAGAGAGAAAAATGGAGAGGAAGATGGGTGAAGAAGAAGGGGTTAGAGGGCGGAGAAGGACGAGGGTGGCAAAAGTAGAGAAGAGAAACAATTTGAAAGTGAGGCATACAAAAATGACATGACATTTATGTCAATCCTTTTAGGATACATGGGTTGTTGGCTTGAATGATGCAGAAACAATGTAAAGAGATATTTGTCAACGTAAGGAGAGGTAAATTATTTTTAGAAAGTGAAACTATGTTTTAATGTTTATCGCTTGCATAAATATAGACTGGAAGATGTGGATTGAAAGTAGCATGTGAAGTCGACGAGCTCATGCAAAGTTCTATTGCTCAACAATAGTGACAACATTCTCATTCAAAAATCATTGTAAAAAGGGACATGTGTGACATGTCAAGGATTTTAATTGTACATGGGAATGTAATCATCAACATGGGACATGCAATGCCTACCTTTGAATTGGGCTCGAGGTAGAGAAGAAAATGGGGAGAAGCCATGGAAAGGGGGGTCAAATTGCAAGAAAAAAAATACAAAAGCTTTGTTAAATTAAACTTCACCTAGAAACGTTAAGGAATTAATTTGATGTATGTTAGATTGTTTGGAATTATGGTTTTATAAAAGAAACTTCAGGGAGAAAAAAGTAAACAAGGAATAACTTATCCATTTGAATTCATTGAATAGGTGAAATTGCACACCTTGTTATGTTGAATGTCAATAGAAATTTATGTGAGATTACGACTTATAACCTATAATTCCTAGAATTAGGTTTCTGTGAGAACATTCAAATTTTAGGCATTATAAAAGACAACGAAGGTGCAGGACAACCTATCAGATCAAATTTTTATTGTGAGCAATCGTGGAGGATGGCGTGCAATATAAAGGAAAGGTAAGTCGTCGAGTTTCTCACTCATAGCAGGACTTTAAATAGCAGAAAATATATGTAGCAGGAAACTTTATGAAGGAATTGAAGGAGGTCACCGACGAAATTATTGTGACTTTGCCATCTAGAATGGGAGATTTTTTGGATCAAGCATTTATGGCGCAGGGTTATCTGGAGAAGAACATGGCCCAGGGCAGAGAAAACAATGTGAATAATCCGCAGGAAGGGAAGTAAAAATAAGTGTTAGTGGAGCAAAGGGGTGAGAATGCAACCATATGCCACTGGAGCATTTGACATTATGGGAAGGTTATGACTAGGGCCTTATGGAGTGTATACTTTGCGGTATGGGCTATGATGTGAGATATAGGGGGCTAAATACATCTAATATGACCAGTGTGACACTTAAACGGTTTCCCTCCCCTTTATATTATTTAGAGTATTCCTTCAGTGTAATTGTAATGCTTCACCGAGTTTTTCAGTGTTGGGATTCAATAATTATATGCAAGCAATTAGGGGATGCCAAGAATACCACTAGTAGTTTGAAAACCAATCATCATGTACGCTTACCAAAAGGTTGGCCAAAAACCAATCCATATGCATGTGGGATTGACAAGCGGATGGTAAGATTAAATTTGATATAGAAATCGAGAATTCCCTATCACATATGTGAGATTCCATGTTTGACATAAAGAAAATCAAAGTCTTGAATGCCAAGGATTTGTTCGAACTCGTAGGCTTTGGCATATTGATGTGTATTGTGAAGAAATCATGGGTGTATTTATGCCCCTCAGAGGATGTCTTGCATGTACGTCAACCTACTCTGTTCTGTTGATTTCCTTAAATGTGCTAGTCTTGGCTAGCCTCCACCCATTTACATTCTAACTGTAAATACTTTAAATATGCAAGTTATATGTGAGAGTTATTTCAAATATTTGAAATTATTTTACAAATGAAATTATGAAAAACATGTAAATGAGCATGAAATCGTCATATGCAACCACTATATTTTGAACGTGACCATCAATTTTTTAGATAGATTTGTATATAAATAATAAAAATATATGTAAATGTAATTAAAAAAGATATAATAAATTTAAAATAATTAGTAAAAATAGCGTTATTTTATGTTTTTGAAGGGCAATATTGAAAAATTTATATCCTCCTGAAAATGATTTGATAGGCATCTGCAGCCATCAAATTTAACCCCAACGTCAGTGTGTAACTATTGGCATGCCGCCTATATAGGAAGTGTAAGGTTCCCTTTTGGTTGATTGTGATGAATAATTTTTTGTTTATATAAGCATCTCAATAAATTTTATCATTCTAGTGCAATGTAAGTTGTGGAAAAAATGATTAACATGTAGGTTTTCATCGAGTCCACTCCCTAAAACAACCATAAGATTTCAACTTTAACTTTTTGGTCGATAAATCATCCAAAGAATAATCTCATCCATTTACAAGCTCGTATCGTTATCTTTTAAAGAATATAAATCTCACATATCCTTCCGTGGAAACTGTAAATTGACAATGCATGTTGCTCCACATTCCATGTTTTGTACATAAAAAGTTATATCTATAATTTTAAAAACTAAACACTAGGCTCGACGATTAGGATATTTAAACAAAACCCAACACTTATGGGAAAAAAAGAAGACGAGCTCATGAACTATTTACCAATGTGAAATTTAACATTCTTTTTGAAAAACTAAGATTTATTTGTCTAATTAAATTATCTTAGCATAGTTACTTAAATAAGTTTACATTTGCTTAAACATATTTTAATAGTACATAATGAAGTGTAATTAAGAACAACTGGAGGGCATATCAACATGCCATATTACTCCCACTCAACTAATCACCACAGCCTCAAAAAGCGCAATAACAACCCACCCTTAAACATCTCCGATTACCACAACACGAATAGGTTTTAAATAAGGAACATAATGAACATTAGGAATAAGTTTTTTTCACCATTATTGGAGAAAATGAAAATTTTGATTGTTCCCTTCACCATTACATAAACTTACATTATTGGTCATTTCCCAATTTAACCTCATATTTAAGAGACTTATCAATATTTGTGACTAAACTTTTGTTTCATATTATATGGTTTTTGCACCCACTGCATGTATAAACCATGTCATTCATTCTCTCTTGAGAAAAATTACATGTGATAATATTACAATCAAGAATTTCAAACACATTTGAAATTTATTTTGAAAAATGTACATTCTATTTAAATCAAATTACTTCCTTATGTATTTTTTTGCATAGCGTCCATGCTTTTTACAAGAATGCTACTAAACATTAGACATGCCATACCTTTGGCCTTGCTTCTCAATGTTTTGTGTACTATTGTGTGCTCTAAAAATTGAAAAGTATGAACTTTGACTTCTTTGACCACCTCTATCTAGAGTTTTATTTCTTACACCTCGTCTCAAAATTCTACCTCTACCTATAGAATTTTATTTTCCTCTGCCTCTTACAATAGAAGCTTAACTCTTGAAGACATGCTTTAGGGAGGAATTACTTGATTTGTTAATTCTAAACTCATGTCAAAATAAAGAACAAATTAATTCATCAATAGTCATTTAGATCAACTCATTAGACTCCTTTATGGCCACTACAATGCCATCAATTTTTTTATGTAAACTTATAAGGGTCTTTTCAACAAGCATTTTATCTTTCAATGTCAGTAAATGTTTTTCCATGATATCTAACTTGGTTCACCACACTCATGACCAAGGTGAAGAACTGGTCTAGTTAATAAGATTTGTTCATGCTTGATTAATAAAAAATTCTTCTTAAACTGTGTAGTTTAAACATGTTAACCTTACTAAATCCCTAGTAAACAACTTCTAAACTATCAATTGCCTACTTAAGCATATTCGTTTGAGAAATCCTACGGAAAATTTACTCACCCCCTGGCCTTTTGAATAGCATATATGACCTTTGTATCCTTTTTAAAATATTTTCTTGAAGAAAACATTTTTTTAGCCTCAGTGAGGAGCTAAAATCCTTGCTCGTGTGGAGGTTCATTGAACCCTTTCTGAACTATATTCCCATAAATCCTGAGAGATTTTTTTATTTCCTTTTTATATACCAAAAGTCATAACTTTCTAACCATTACAAAATGGAATTTGAATCTAAGACTAACTATTTTTGTCTCTCACTACCACGTTAATTATATTGTAAAATAACTACAACATAAACTTATTTTTGTTGTGATATCGAGATTTTTCTTTATTTTTGGGTTGTGCACAATTAAAATTGGAAAAAAAAATGATTTCTTCCTTAAAATGTCTCTGATACCAAAAGTAAAAAGGGGAAGGTAGAAAAAATAAAATAAACATAAAATACATAGCTTTCAAGGTCAATAATGGCTTTTTAGCTGTACTTCAGTGCTTTCTATTCTCATTTTCAAAATGAATACAAATTCCTCATATTAATAGAAGGCTTAGAAAAATCATATATTTCTTGGAATTTCTACAGCATGTCTAGATTACATAAATGACCATATTTTACATCAAAATTTATAGCCAAAAGAGTTTAATACAAAAATTCTTCTACATACAAAATCTATCATAATTAAATACAAATAATCCCTCCTATATAGAATTTTGAATTTCCCACTTGAGTGCATGATTACAATATTTATTGTAGGTAGGTGGGGTAGATTACTATTTTGAATAATAACATGGTCATAGTGAAACTTTTAAGGGTCCCTTCAAAAAACCATATGAAGTATTCAACAAATTTTGAAGAAACACACTTTCACATGAATGGTGAATCATTTAATAATGGTTTTGGATGGTAGTAATTTTCAACTAACAATATATGCAGTCAGTTGATAGTATATGATGTTGGCGAAAAACATTTGTAATTTATTAAAAAATCATTTTTTGACAATAGTAGTTAAATTGACCATCTCGATGAGAAATATGTCCTCACAAAAGATGGTGCAAAGAAAAAATTCAAAAAATCTAATTTTTAGTGAAAAATACAGATTTCACTAATTTTGTATGGAACTTTTTTTTGAATTGTTTTGATGTTAGCAATTAAAATGATCATATCAATTAAAATATGCCCTCCCAGAATATGGAATAGTAAAAAAAAATCTCATACCCTTTTGTTGAACGACATCACTCAGAAATGCTACCAGTCGGTAGCATTTTCATACGCTACCAATAGGTAGTATAAAATATGTTGTCAGCTAGTAGCATGTTCTATGCTACCATCTGAGAACATGTATTATACTATCGGCCTATTGCATAAAAAAATTCTACCAGAAGGCATCATAAAGGATATATTTAAAAAAAATTAATTTGTGTTAATGGCAAATTGACACCTAAAATTATCTTGTACCCACAAAATTTAGGTGACATGGTCCTAATTCCTAACCTAAAATTTTTCTAATTGCAAATTTTAAAAACTGTAATATTCATTAATTAATAAATATTCAACACTAAAACTTTCCTTGCATGGTCATGTAAACTGTATGAACCAAGGTGAGTTTTGGGTTTTATTTCCTTGTGTTAAGACATTGATGCATGAATGCTTTTAAACTAGAAATTTGATGGAGTATTTTGGGTAATCTAAGAGTAAAAAAGGCGTTAATCTAGCCTAGTGTAAGGATTCTCCCCCTTCTCACTTTACTAGTAATGCCTCATCTGATCTTGTTGTTGCTTGCACTTCTTAAATGTGTCCCTCTAGGGTTTATTCCTCCCTTGTAATGTTTCCCCCTCAAGTGCCTCTTAATGAACCAATTTTTATGATTCATATTTGCTAGTGCAAAATCAAAACAGCCTTGAATTTTTGCAACTCGATGGGTTGAGACTCTTAGTGTGATAGCATAACATGGAGCATCTCTCAAAGTGTGTGACTTTGAAATTAAGAGAGCTCTCCAGATGAAGGTTGGTTCTTATTCCTCTGTTCAGGTGCACAAGAATAAATTACAGAGGATCTACTCCTAAAACCTACTCTATCTTGCCAAGGAGATATGGTTGAGAATATGTGAGAAAAATAAACCTAAGCTAATAAGGAATGTTAAACATCCATTTTGTAATTTAACACAAACCATAGAAATGCAATAAAACCACTATGCATAGATAACCAAACTACAATGAGAGATCAGAAGACAACAATGAACACATGAGAGGGTTGAGAATCATCCACAAGCATATATTATTACTCCAGAGTTGATACAGTACATTACAGTAGCCAAGAGGTAAAACTTTGCATTACAACTTCAATGGGAGGTTTGGAAAACTCCACAAATTTACTTACAGACAAGGGAAGAAGGAAGGGTGCAAAAAAAAAAAAAAATGTCCAACCCTTTACAATGAGCTAAGCTCCTTATTTTATAGGTGCAGTGAAGAGAGAGGAAGAAAAGAGGCAGGAAACTTGATTTCGAGCTCAGCTACCAGCCATAAATGCCCCAGTAAATCCACCCAAAATCTGTTAAGTCCACTGCTCTATGTCTACTTAACACGTCGAAGAAGGAAGAAATGGCGGATTAAAATCAAATTTGATCTGGTTGTTGAAGCAATTAGATCACATATTAATGGCATCAAGACAATTTACCAATTCTCACCCACCTAAGCTCATTGAAATCAAAAATTTAGGTTTCCATGGTGTAAATGACATCGAGACCTCTCTAATGGTACCAAGTTTGTTGAATTTTGTGTGCTAGATTGAAATATATGCCCATTTGAATGTTTCAGTTGGATTCATACAAAAATGGCAAAAACCAGTCTAGCAGAATGGGTCCCCGCGGGCCCAAAATCACTTTACACCTTTTGCACAAAAATTATAAAATGCAAAAATGCCCCGCAGCCCCGCAATTCACTTTTGCCAAAAAACCATCCTCAGGCCCGCTAGCCCACATGTTCCATTTGGGTGAAAAGTCCTCTCCGTGCCTGTCAGCCCGCATCTAGAAGAAAATCCTTCCAAGGCCCGCCTCCCTGCATGTAATTTTTGCCTAACACGTGACTTCTCTGGGTGTCGGTGGAGGTGCAACTCATTTTTATATACTTTACACCTTTTCAAAACAAAGAAAAAAAAGTTCAAATTGCCTCCCTCAACTTCCTACTTTGACTTGGAACATAGCCACGTGTAGAGCTGGTGCACATTTGGTGACCGCTTTTTGATTTTTCTTTTGAAGTTGCATTGAAGAGACACGTGTAACCCTCTGTAGCTTTGCTCCATTTCTTTGTGTTTTGGCTAAGTCCCTTTTGTTTTGTGGGGCATATGTCTTACCCAGGACACGTGGAGGGCTGGCGCGTATTTGGGACCTAATTCCAGATTCTACCTTTTGAATTTGCATGGATATGACACGTGGAGGCCTCAACCGTCCCTTTGATACTTAGTTGATTTAAGCGGCCGAATCTGTCCCCCTTTTGAATTTTGGACATGTGGAAGCTCCACGCTCGCTTGAGACTACATCTTGGGCCACCCCTTTTAAATTTTCATCATCATTGAGGGACGTGGCACCCTCCGCTGACTCTGCTCCATCTTGAATTTTCAACTATCAACTATGTCCCTTTTTCAGACCCAGGACATGTGGAAGGCTAGCACTTGTTTGGGGACTTTCTTTTGGGTTTAAACTTTGGAGAAGTGCCGATGAGACACATGGAAGCTTCTGCCATCTCTTCCATACTTAGCAAATTTAGGCCTGCTCTCAATTGTTTATGAAGCTCAAATACTTTGAGCCTTTCCTTATTTCTCTCCCGAGAGCTGCTAGCCTCCTTGACGTTGTTTTCCTCCTTTCAACCTTTGGTCTCTCCATTTTCAAGTCCTCCTGCAACCTAACTATTGGATTCAAAACATGGTCTTCTATGATGGAACTGACCTTTAGATTTCTTCATGTGTAGGGTTGAGTTTGGTCAATTTCATTGGGGGGAAAAATTGGGATAAAAATTTGACGACTCACGGGGAAATCTACCTACTGGATGAAGAGATCAACTACCTTTTTATATATCCATTGGCCACAGAGTCATGGGTGGTGGCCTAATGTTGGTCTTGTTTTTGAAGCTTGAATATGACATTTGCACTTGGTGACCTTAAAAAAACCTGCCCTACTATTCTGGAAATGGACCCTTCGAGACTCAATTTTAGTTGCTTTGTATTTGTTCTATTTTAAAATTAGCAAATATCATGGCGACTATGGCTCTCTTTGTTGTAAATGCTGAAGGGCCTAGAAAATTCACTTGGAGGTGCATCAAACTGTATAACGACGCAAACCTGTAGCAACAAAACTTGTGCCAGAGAACTTAGGAAAATAAAACCTATGCTACAAACAAGACAATGTGCATACGCACATGGATAAATTGAAAACCTAGGCTAATATTTACAAGGGCAAGGAATTTTCATTTTAGTAGCAGTGTTTGAGGTAGATCCCAGTGACTGGAATTTGTAATTCTTCACTATCCAACTTAGCCATCTGGAAGGCATTACTACTTGTACATCTTGTGACCATGTAGGGGCCACTCCAAATGGCATCAAACTTGGAATTTTTTCCTAGTGTTTCCCGATTTGCATCCCACTTAGAACCTAGTCCCCCTCTTGACAGTTCCTTATTCTTGATTTCTTATCAAAGCTCTTCTTGATCAATGCTTGATCTTTCTTCATGATCTAAATTGCATGCTCTCTTTCCTCTCCTACTTCCATTAGCTTTGCATACTTGATATCCATAGGTTCAAACTCAGCCAGTTCCAGCTGTTTCATGAGCTCGAAAGTGGGTAGTTCAAATGATATGGGAAATATTGCCTCTTTTCCCTATACAAGCTTGTATGAATAGCTACTTTTAGACCTTTTAGACGTGATCCTATCAGCCCATAGAGATGATTTGATGAATTGGTTCTCAAATGACTCTTGGATTATTTCATTTTTGACATCAACTACCAAGTAAAGTGAGTTCACGAAGAATTAGAAGTCAGGTAAAAAATATATATTGTGAAGACAAAGACAAACACCCAACAAAGTGTCCCCATCTCTCATCATGTGAGAAACATGAGCATCTACTAACTAGTACTCCTCATCAGTGAGTAAAGTTGTATTATTTCTTAGAATCAATAAATAAATAAATAAATTTTTTTTTTTACAATGTCTACACCAAAGCTTCTTCTCTTAGATGCTTAGTTACTTAAAGGGCCAAATTTTTCCTCCTAGAAAAAAAAATGAGGACAATCCTTCAGTTTGAAGGATTATGGGGCATTTTCATAGGGTCTATGACCATTCCCACAACTCCTGATGAATTAATGAAGAATGAGATGGCTAGTGGCAAAGCCTTGATGTTGATAATGCTCAATATCAGTGACGATGTGTAAACACATATTCAGAATGAATAGAAATGAAAGGAAGCCAAAAATTAGACTAAGATCCTCCATCTTCAAATAACGCTGCACACCCTCTCTACAGGGTTAGATGAGAAATTTGAGGAGTTGTTGTATCCTTTGGTTGAGCTATGATAAGAGTTATTAGTGCTTGGTGAAATGGTGGACAAAAAAATTCTCGTGTCGATCAACTTGAGAGAACTCCCTTCTCAATTATGAGTGTTAGTTATGACACTGAATGTATCTAAACAAATAGTGGCATTCAAAGAACTCGTGAATTTACTGTAGTAGGAATAGGTCATCAATTCATCCCAAGAGACGTCTTAGGATAAATCCCTATTCTCAAATCCATACCGTGGCTAGAAGAATTGCAAGGATCCCCTAGAGAAGCCAACTCAAGCGCAACCAAATAAACAACAAAAAAAACATAAAAATTTGAAGAGGTGGTGTCCCATTTATAGAACCAACACTCACAACACTAATTACTGCTGCTACAATGGCTTGAATAAGGGTCTTCGAGTCAAACAAGCACATCAGGGCATGAATATTTTCAAAAATCCAAATGATGCCCTTGCCAAAGAAAGAAAAAGGGACATCTCGCAACCTAATAAGATGATGAATCTAATGAATAGACATTAGAAGGAGCCAATTTTGGTAAGAACCTTGTACTCATCTCTCAAACTTCTCAGCCCATGGAGAAATTATGGTTAATCTAGACTCTGGTGCCAGCAAACATATGTAAGATGAAAAGAAAATGTTTGATTCACTAAATGAACAACCCACTGGAAATCAGGTTAGAATAAAAGAAGACAAAGAGTACACTGTAGAAGGAATAGGAAAAGTCACCATTCCTCTGAGACCATGAAAATGTACACTTACAAAGGTACTATATGTTCCTGGATTGACTAGCAACCTCTTTTCAATGACTCAGCTCTTGAATCATCACCTAAAGGTAAAATTTCTTGTCAAAAATGGCATTAAATCATGCTTGATCTCCAAGAAAGGTACGGTTATTGCTAGAGCATTTCTAAAAGATATGTTATTTTCTTTAGATAGTGTTTCATCTTTTGCAGGAGTTTTATCTTTCTCAACTGTAGAATCTACAACCCTCTAGCATTTTAGATATGGTCACTTGTAAGTTAGTTCATTACATTAGATAAGTTCAAAAACAATGATCCATAGACTACCAAAATTGTCCAGTTCCATTCCTATTTTCCCTGGGTGTCTTGTAGGATAACCACACAGGGATCCATTTGAGATGAGCACCTTCTGTGCCAAGAAGGATCTGGAGGTAGTTCATACCGATTTGAATGACACACTTCCTGCTTCATTTTCAGGATACAAGTAATTCCAATTATTCATGGATGACCACTCTCGCAAGATGTGGGTGTTTTTACCCGAAGAAGAAAAGTTAGGCTCTTCAACATTTCTAGAATTTCTATCTTTGTGTTTTGAAAGAGACCGGATAACCACTTCTTCTAATTCACTTAGATTAAGAGCAGAAATTCACATCAAATAAGTTCTTGGCCTTCCTAAATGAACAAGGCATTAAGTAGAACTTGACTACTCCCTACACACCCTACCAAAATGACATTGTTGAGCATCAAAATCTAACAGTGATGGAGATGGCTCACTACATGCTAACAATAGGAAAACTAGAGGAACACTATTGGGATGAAGTAGTACAAAAAAAAAATATCTTCTCAATAGGGAACTGAAAAATATTTTACAAATTAAAAGGCTAAATGAGGTATGGAGTGGTTTAAATCCATCAATTTCTCATTTATGAGTATTTGGTTGCACAACATATATGCATGTCCCATCTCATAAGAGAAATAAGGTTGAACCAAAGATGCTTCCATGCATCCTACTTGGCTATAGCCCTACCTCAAAGGCTTATCATCTCATGGATCCTGAGATGAAGAAAATCTATGAGATTCGAGACATGACTTGTGACAAGTCATCCTTTGACTCAATAGTGACAACAGAAGAACCATTACCAATCTCCTCTCACCACCCAGTCTCTGAATCATATGATCAACCAAAGGATACTACTAAGAGAAAAAAATGTGCTGCCAGGAGAGATATTTCTTTACCTTGGATAACTGGAGAATGTGACTCCACATCAATCCACATGGAAATAACACAATTCTTCTCAAAATCAGCCAAGTTCTCGTCCAAAGTGGGTACAAAGCACCATCAAGGACTCACTTTTGCAACAACTCCCAAATAAATCATCCAGAGTCAAAACAAGGAGTCAAATAAGAAATGAGGTAAAATTTGTACTCATGAGTTCATGGAAGGAAACCATGGATATAGGAATTAACTCACTTAAGAAAAATCACACATGGGAACTTGTCAATCTTCCTACAAGGAAGAAACCCATAGGCTGCAAATGGGTTTTCAAGACAAAATATAAGGTATATAGATCCATCGAAAAAGATAAAGCATGACTTGTGGCAAAAGGGTATGCTCGGAAAGAGGGCATTAACTATGAAGAAACCTTTGCACCCACTGCGAAGATGAAGACCATCAGAGTAGTTTGTGCACTTGCAGTACAGAAAGGATGAAGACTTTAGCAAATGGACATCAAGAGTGGTTTCCTAAATGGTGATATAAAAGAAGAAGTGTACATGACCCAACTTGAAGGATTTGTTGATGAAGATCATCCTAAGAAGGTACGTCATCTCATAAATTCACTGTATGGAATGAAACAAGCTCCAAGGGCATGGTATATCAAGATCAATGATAAAATTTTGTGGCATGGGTTCACTTTTAGCCCCTCAGATTCCATTTTGCATATAAATAAGGTATGAAAAGAAATTATCATTCTTATTTTCTATGAGGATAATCTTGTGATCATTGACATTTCAAAAGATCAAGTTGATATTATGAGAAATGATCTTAAAAGAAGCTTCAACATGATAGATTTGGGGATGATACATTATTATCTTAGCTTGGGGATATGGCAAAAGGAGCATCACATTTTTGTTTCCCAAATAAAGTATGCCAAGACACTCCTGGAAAAATATAGAATGTTAGACTGTAAACCTATATCCACTCCCGTGGAGAAAGGCTTACAACTTTCAAGATTCCAGGACTCACCTCAAGTAGATGCTATTCTCTATAGGAAATTTGTTGGAGGGCTCATCTATTTGACATATACCAAACAAAATCTATATTATGCTATCATCTATCTTTCCAAGTTCATGCAAGAGCCGAAGAAAATTCACAGGACTGCATCAAAGCATGTTTTTAGATATGTCTAAGGAACAACTGATTATGATCTGGAATATAAGAAGAATGATCAATTCTTCTTATAGGGATACGTCAACTTGGACCATGCTAGATTTATTGATGACAGGAAGTCAACCATAGGATACATTTTTTATCTTGGATTTGGACCTATATGTGGATAAGTAAGAAGTAGAATATTTTTTCTATCTCATCCACAGAGGAAAAATATTACACCGCACGAGGAGCTATGTGCAAAGTGATATCGTTATGTCACATTTTAGATGACCTAGGAAATCCTGAAAAAAAAAAGTCACCTATTCTCTATTGTGATAATCAGAGTGTGTTGAAGCTCATGCAGAATCATGTTTTTCATCAACAAACAAATCATATTGAGATTGATTGTCATTTCATTCGAGATCATGTCTTGAACCAAAACATTCAACTCCGGTACTGTCCTACAGAAGTACAAGTAGTTGATATGTCACCAAATCTCTTGGAAAAGTGAAATTTGAAATTTTTCGGGGTTACATTTGCATGAATAATGTAATAAGAGGGGAATGTTAGCATAAGGATACGTAGCACTTGTTTTACATAATTACAAGAGTTTGTTTTAAATTATTCCATTATTCTCTCCTAGTTTGTAATCACTCCTTTTATTGTGGAGAGTATTGTTACCTCTCCTCCTTATAAGTAATGTACCTTCTTCTGAATAATGATGAGGCTAGAATAAGTCCAATTAATGTATAATATATGATCTCATATTACTCTCCTTTTTATTAAGTTTGATTTCATTTTGTGACTTTTAGCTGATTTGATATGAGTTAGGATGTAATTATATGTCTTTTGATTGATTTTGATTCTAATGTTAAAAGCTCTAGAATTCCTAATGAAGTGTGTGTTTGAAATTTAGTTTTGTAATAAAGTAGGTCTAATCAGTTGAGGAAATGAAGAAGGAAGCGTTCATTATGTTTTCGGGAACATATGTTCCCACACATCTTAGTTCTAGAACTTTTAAGCTAGTTCCAAAACTCTAATATTTTGTTCCAAAATTTTCAGACTTAGTTCTGGAACTCCTGGGTATACCTTTGGAACTCTCACGGTATTGATCCTTAATGATTTCCTATGGTTTTGGAACTTCTTTAAAGTTCTAGAACTGATGGGAGTTATATATTCTAACCACATCCGGAGATTTTTACATCTACGACCCTTTTAATCAGCAAAGGATGAGAAAATTTTTAAACGCAAATCTAGGGATAGTTCTCTTACAACTATCTGATCAACTGCAATCTGACTCAGCATCTATTCTAGGCATGATTTGATATCATCAGAATCATTGAGACAACTATGATTGTAAAATGTATATAAAAGTAGACATGTAGTAGATAGATAATATATAGAATATGATATGAGATAGAAATAGAGTAGAGAAGAGAAATATAGACTAAGTACTCAAATCTAGTACGTTTTGTAATACCGAATGTTTTATCAATAAAATAGCCATTCCTATTTGAGAGAATTCTGAGTTGTTAAATCTTGATTGAAGGAGGAGCAAGGTTCCACTCCCCTAAGGAATAGGATATTCATTTATTCGGTATTTATATTTCCTCAGCAAAAATAGCTTAGATCCGTTAATTCTGTATTGATTTAATTCTTCCAGTTAAACTTTGTTGTATACTTGTTCCTGCAGGTGTTAAGATAGATTCTTAAATTTCTTAAAATTGTTTTCAAGCATTCTAAATTGAGTGTGTTTATTTCTAAAATCAATTGTGTTTACTTTCAGAAGCAAGTGTGTTTGTTTCCATTATGCATAATGTGTTTCATTTCAGCAAAGCTTTCAGTGTGTTTACTTTCAGCAAGTTTTCATAGTATGATTTAAATAAAGTTTTACCAAAAAGTTCTTAAGACATTGAAGAGATCCCCCAAAAAATACAAAAAAAATATAGTCAACAACTAGATTGATAATATTACTCTTGTTGCATATAGATTTAGACACACCCCTTGGTTTGATATGACATCAACAAAAAATTGATTAAATGACAAGAATAACGCCACCCATCATTTTTGGCACCATTGCCAAGGAACACTATTTGGAACTTTCTAATTAAGTGTTAGGAAGAGAGAAATGAATCATACATCTAGTAGTTGAAGGATCTTCCCTACTATATCATAAAATATATGAGTAGACTAAGAGACTCACAGGGTAGATTCCTCCCAAAAACATCTTTACAAGAATTCATAACATCCTCTAGTCAAAGTAAGGAAATTGATCAAGACTTGGAGACACCATCATCCCCTGTCAAACAAGAAACAAAATTGCTACCTTTAGAATTCTTAGATTAGTCACCTAAGGAAATGGAACTTCTAGGAGAAGGCTTACTACTCAAGATCCATTTAGGCCGAGTTTCGATTCTCAATTTAGTAGTCAACCTCCTACTCCTGATTTTTCAGCTTCCCTAAGGCATACCGCTTACCATATTGATTGGGAGGAAAATTTAAAAAAATATTTTTAAAATGGCATGAGAAGCTGAGAGAGTACCTGATAGGACCTTTACTTATCCAGTCCAATTGGGAGATGATGATACATAAATGAAAAATATCTCACCTACACATCTACCCACATTTAGAGGGATGTCATCAAATATCTTGACCAATTTCTATTTGAGTTCAAGGTACTATGTTAGACCTATGATTATAAAATAGATAATCAAAACTCAAGTTATTTCCATCCACTTTGAAGGATACAACAAGGAGGTGGTTCATGGGATTACCATCCAACTCTATTAGCACTTGTGTAAAATCGAGACTGCCTTCCTAGGTAAATACTAGGATTATTGTTGAGGGAGAAATAGGAAGGAAGAATTCTTCAAAATCAAGCAGGAGGAAGATGAAAACATAGAAGACTATTTAGACAGATTCCTCTTTGTTAGAAAAGGATGTGGATTTGTGATTCAAGAGAAGTTAAGTAAAACCATTTTTCTTAAAGGCTTGGATGACGAATCTAGGGAAGCCCTTAACTTAATAGGAAGTGGAGACATTAATCAGTTAAGAATGAATGAAATTAAGGAGATTTTTAGAAGCTATTCCAGAATGAGAGGTGGACCTAGAAAAGGAAAATTAGGTAAAAGTCTGAATCCAGACATGAACAAACTAATGGATGAGTTAGAAAACTTTAAAATAGACATTTTAATGTAATTAACCTCTACTATGGATGGATTACAAGCTAAATCAAATTCCAAAACTAAACCATCAGCTTTGTATTGTCCTAGATGTAGGAAGAAGCATACACTAAGATAATTTCCTTTGGATTAAATAGAAATGTGTCTTACATGTGAATCTAAAGGACATGATATTGATGTTTGTTTATTTACTTCCCGTTATTAAGAATCAGCTTAAACAAACCAGTTCCTCATCTACTACAGAAGAATTGAATTTTTTCAGAGACAGCATAACCAAGGGCAATTTATGCCAAGATTAGCTCCTAATCAAACATGGTATGCTCAAGGACATCAACAACTATGGGTTGGTCAAGGAAATCCTTATACTTGATCAATATCTAGATGAAACACTAGTAATTATTCTAAAGGAAGAACATATCCAGATTAGAATCAATAGGCCATCATGGGATCTCTTACACAGAATTCACAAACTGAGAGTGTAGTCCAAACACAAATGCCATCACAACTAGTAGCAAATATAAGAAATAAACAAATAACTCCTCTTTATGGAATAGAAACAAAAAAAATTAGTTGATTTACATGCTATGGATTGTAAGGATATTCAAACTAGATCTAGGAAAATCATTAATAGTCCAGCACTTATAATCACTTAAATGACAGAAGAAAATGAAACTCCCAGTACTATTGTTCTAAAAGAGGATATAGAAAGAAAAGAAAAAGAGACAGATATCAAACACTACTAAGACTCCATTTCCAGAGAGATTTAAAGAAGCTATAGAAATCAAGGAGTGTGAATTGGTAAAAGAACTAAGGAAATTGAATATTGAAATACCAATGTTACAAGTAAATTAAAGAAATTCCATAATTGAACAAATTAATCAAAATGTTATGTAAGAAAAAAATCCTGGAAGGAAGAAACAAACAGTACCCCAAGACTATCAAAGTAGATGGGAAACTTGATGATTTATTAGCAAGAAAACTTTTACTTCCCAAATATGGAAATCCTGGAAGTCCTTTTATTTTGTATCTATAGGAAATATGGATATACATAATGTTTTGGTAGATTGGGAGTAGCTATCAATGTAATGATAGTGGATACTCTTAAAACATAACCATTAACATGTATACAACCTACTAATACCATATTGTAGATGATAGACTAGTCTGTAGAAAAACTAGAAGGAATTATTGAAGACGTGGTAGTTATGGTGGATTCATGGGAATATCTAGTTGACTTCCTTATATTGCAGCCAAAAGGTAAAAACACTAGTTTATCCCATTATTTTGGGTAGACCATGGTTAGCTATAGTTGCTGCTTTAATATATTACAGGTCAGGTGATATGACAATCTTGAGTGGTAAGAACTCTAAAAAAATTTCCTTATATCCTACTACATGACCTTTTACTGACAATCATGAACAATTATGGGTTGATTCTCCTGAAACTGATAAGAAATTTTTTTCTTCTTTGGCTATGATCACATTGTGTTATCATGTAAAGAGAAGTAGAAGATATGATCAATCCACCATTGTATGAGAACTTGTTGTCCTCGAAGAAATTAGACATAGTTCTGGAACCTGAGAAATTAGTTTCGGAACCTACAGCTATAGTTTTGGAACCACCACACTTAGTACTGAAACCACGTCAACAACAGTTCTCTTTGATTAAAAATGATTTCACTCTGGAGGAACGAGATTTCTCATAGGGAGAGGATGAATTTGTAGCTTTAGTTTCAAGTACATTAGGAAGTGGTGAAGAATTTTTGGAAAGTAACAGTGACGAAGAATTTGTCCTGTAAAGAGATAAGTATCATAATTCTCATTATTGTCCTTTTTCCAATATTTTGTCTCAAGAAATTTTTTTGAGATGTATATACATACCATATGTTATTACCACATGCATATACATTAAATAATTTAATGAAAACCCTTCCCACAAATCAGTTCATCACATATTGGAACCAAGCATGTTGAAATTTAACTGGGTAGAAACTTTAAACATCAATAACTGGTCGAAAGAGGATGAAGAAGCTAAATTGTTTAATTTTCTAAAAAATTATACTAAAACTTTTGGTTGGGATTACAAAGATATTAAGGGGAATCATTAAAGTATTTGAACTCATCACATCTATACTGAAAACACTAAACCAGTTAGGCATCCTAAAAGAAGGATTAACCCAGCTTTAGGGGATATAGTCAAACAAGAAATTGAAAAACTATTACAAGTAGGTTTCATCGATTACCCTATCTCAGATAGCCAATGGGTATCTCCTCTTGTAATTTTCCCAAAAAAAATAGAAAATGGAGAGTATGTGTTGACTATAGGGAACTAAATAAAGCCACAGTGAGAGATTATTTTCCATTACTATTCATAGATCAAGTCCTAGATAACCTTTCAGGTAAAACAATACTTTTTTTTTTACTTGGATGGATTTTTAGTGGGTACAATCAGATCAACGTTGTTGTTGAGGATTAGGACAAAACTACATTTATATCTCCATGGGGAACATTTTCCTATAGAGTTTTACCATTTGGTTTATTGCAATGCTCCTACAACTTTCCAGAGAGTTGTACTTGCAATCTTTGCTGATCTAATAAATGATTGTGTTGAGGTATATATGGATGAATTCACTGTACATGGAGATACATTTGAAGATGCTTTGAGAAATATTGATAGTGTTAACAAGATGTGAAAAACATAAATTGTCTCTTAGTGATGAAAAGTGCTTGATGATGGTAAATGAGGGGATTTTATTACGACACCATATTTCAAAAAAATAGAATTCAGGTGGATCAAAAGAAAATTAGGATCATTTTAGATTTACTTATTCCTCAGATCCCCATAGATATCAAATCATTTCTAAGGCATGTTGGGTACTATAGGTTCTTAATAAAATATTTCAGTAAAATTGTTGCCAACATGTTTAATTTTCTAACCAAGGACTGTGAATTTCTTTGGGATGAAAATTTCCAGCATGCTTTTGAAGAAATTAAAGAAAAAATAATCAATGCCCCAATATTGAGAGGACCAGATTGGGAAAATCCATTTCATATCCAAACAGATGCCTCAAATTATTCCATTGGTGTAGTACTGGGACAGAAAGATGAGGAAGGAAATATGTATTCCATTTATTATTTTAGCAAGAATCTTACTCCCACTGAAAAGAATTACACCACCATTGAAAAATAATTTCTTGCTGTGGTTTATGCAATTAATAAATTCATACATTACATTAAAGGGTACAAGATATTTATACACATAGATCATTCAACAATTAAGTATTTAATGAACAAACCAGTGGTTGAAGGAAGAATAATTAGATGGTTATTACTATTGCAAGAATTTTATATTACCATTGTGGACAATCTAGGTAAATCTGATGTGGTAACTGATTGTCAAGACTAATCACCTCAGGGGAGCAAGATCCAATCAAGGATAACTTTCCATATGAACAACTATTTGAAATCTCAGCAAGTACACCATGGTTTGCTGATATGGGAAAATTATCTTGCAACAGGAAAGTTTCCTCCTTTGACTAAGAAACAAATAAAGAAGTTAATCAAAACTAGTGCACAATTCAAATGGTTAAATGGAATGCTATTTAAATGTGGTCCTGATTTTGTTTTACGCATGTGTGTAAGAGAGGATGAAATTTTTGACATTCTCAGAGCATGCCATGATGAACCAAGTGGAGGACACTATTTTAGTGAAAAAATAGCTGATATAATACTTGGAACTGGTTATTATTGGTCATCTCTGTACAAAGATGTGAAGAGATATATCAAGAGGTGTGATTTTTTGTCAAGGATTGGACAACAAACTTTCACCAATGAAATTCCTCTTCAACCTCAAGTTGTGGTTGAACCATTTGAGAGATGGGGATTAGATTTTGTTGGTCCCTTTAATCCTCCTTCACAAGGGAAGGAATATAATCTTTTTTGTACTGACTATGTGACAAAATGGGTAGAAGTACAAGCATTGAAAAATGCCACTGAGGCAACAGTTGTTGATTTCCTTTGGAACAGAATTATGATAAAGTTTAAATCACCAAGAAGCATAGTTTCATATCAACGACCAAAATTCATGTCTAATATGATCCAATATTCCCAAGGTATTACCAAATCAATCACAGTAAGTCATCTCCTTACCACCCACAATCAAATTGACAAGCTGAAGTAACAAATAGAGAATTGGAGAACATCCTTACCACAAAAAAATTGAAGTTGGGAGAAAAGATTGGGTAAAGAGACTACCTAAAGTTGTCTGGGCTTATAATATAACTTGGAAAAATACAACAGGGTTTTCACCATATGAATTAGTCTATGGGAAAAATCCCTTGTTGTCTATAGATTTTGAACTTCAGACATTGAGGAAAGTAGTGAAGGTGGGAATTTAGTTGAATGCAGCTCAAAAAGAAAGAATCCTTCAACTTAATGAGTTGGATGAATTAAGGTTGGAATCACTTCAGCAGATAGAGATAATTCAAGAGAAAAGGAAGCAATGACATGACACACATATCAATAAAAGGAAATTCAAAGTAGGAGACTAGGCATTGCTATTCGATTCTATGTACCAATAATTAAAGGGAAAATTGAGAACTAGATGGTTGGGACCCTGATCAGATTGAGAAGATATTTTAAAATGGTTCTATTCAGTTACTTCCCATTGATGGCAGCAGCAGAACACTCTCTTGGTCAATGGGTGTAGGCTGAAACTCTATAAAAAGCATCCACTAAGGATGAATTGTTGAGGAAGATTAAAGAGGACAAAGAATTTGATCATATGGAAGAACCCAGTTATTCCAAAATGATCAAATAACAAGATGATAGATCCAGAATAAAGGGAAAAAGATGAAAACCAGCAAATGGCATTTTGTCCCCCCCCCCAAAACAAAAGAATTACTCTCAAAGGTCAACTAAAAACTAGTAAATGGCAATTGACCTCTTCCTTTTGCTAGTTCAAATAAAAGGGAATTCTTTTGAATTGCAGTTGTCTTATCTAATCATGTTTTGTTCCATTGTAGGAATGACAAGTCATCATATCAAAAGGATTACATCATCAAGGATGGTAATTATATCTTTTAACTCATTTAGGGTGGAATTAAATATTTGCATGTGTGATTTGACTTAATTTAGAAGTAGGTATGATGAGTCATCTATTTATACATTATGATTACAAGTGTGTAATCATGAAGATGATTTGGATGGAATAAGTGGCAGCATGGTTCTCATTAGTAATCATTATTGCAAACTCAAGTTAACTAAGTTGCAGAGATATTTTGAGGGAGGAGCATCGAATTAATTTTTTTTCTGCAGAAAAGAAAAGAGAATTCAGGAGATAAGAATAGAGGTTCTGCAGCTAAGAACAGAGGTTCCACAGCCAAAGTTGTCAGTTCCATAGCTAAAGGGCTTATAACTAATTCACACAAAATCAAAAGAGATAGAACTTGAGCCGCTAGCTGGATTAAGAAGAAATTAGAACCAGAGGATGATTCCCAGCTACTTGTAGACGAAGAAGCGACATCCATCTTTGAGCATGTAGGATGGCTAGAATTCCTGAAGAAATTTTCAAGGCATAATGACAAATTTGTAAGAGAATTCGTTATAAACCTAGAGAAATCTAGGAAAAAGGTGAGAAATATCTTTATTTCCTTTTTCTGTAAATATTTTAAGTAACGTGTTTGAAGTGCCAATTGTGCATGTCCCATAACCTGCTAAAGTGACTTTGAAAGAACTGGTTGAAGTCTCACTACAAGAAGGAGAAAATCAACCCCACTACATGTACAATACATAGAAAATCATTAAAGGGGTAAGAAGGGCCAATTTTCCCAAACCCTTTGATTGGGTAGCATTTTGGATAGTGAAATATTTAACGTGTGATGGTCAATTTGGGTATGTGGGAAAAGAAGTCATAAAAATGCTCATATATCTGAAGTATGGAGCCATAAAACCTAAGTACATAATAAACCTTCCATGGTTTCTTTTTTATTCTATCTAGACCATGGCTTAGTAGTATTCCTTGGGTGTTGGGACAATTAGTCATCACATTCTAATTCATTTAATATGCCAGCACCATTTTATGTCAAAGAAAAATGGAGAGGAAATTTGGGACAAGTTTCTTGGAAAGTTCAATAAAAAACACTAATATTATCAAAAGGACAATTCTAGCCCCACTCTCTCCTTCAACTAATCTTGAAATTGATGCCCCTACAGAAGAACAGAGCGAAATGGAAAGAGAAAATGTACCAAAAATAAGAAGGTCGGTGAGAAATATCAAAACAACAGAGCCTTCTGTACCCTTGAAGGAAATTCCTTCTTTTGTAACAGCTTCAAGGGAGCCAATATCTATTTTGGACAGTGATAGATCACCCATGCAAGAGCAAGAAAGAATAGTAGTAAGAATAAGCTCTAGAAATAAATCCACTGCTGGGCATGTTGAAATTCCTCAGAGAAGAAAAATTCATAAAAGTTCAAGGGAAACCTCTGAGGGAAGGAGTGCATCATGGCCATGACTCTTGAGCTACGCCAAGCTAAAATGGACAGAAGAGAGGAGAGATTTGAAGAGCAGGATTTTCAATAATTGGCTGAACCATCAACATTGCCCCATGAAGAAGAAGATTTGAAATCTAGGAGAAGAAAAGGAAAACTTTCTTTGATAGAGGAAGAATGCCCAACTCTTCAAGTAATTTCATAGGAAGAAGAAAGACATCAAGTTAAACAGGCCATGTTCTTGTCTAGAGAAAATCTCATTATAAGAGAAAAGGATGAGGAATTATATTTCCTCAAACTCAAATTAGAACAAAGGGGAAATGCTCATTGGAGAGATAACAACTCAGCTTGTAGCTAGGACTGAGGAACTATCAGCAATCAAGAAATAACTGATGGAAAAAGAGGAAGAATGTTCAGACTTCCAGAAAACAGAAGTGTTGTGTCCACAATCTCTGCACATACTGAGTTAACCTATTTTCCACTCAAACAACTATGGAATGACACTTGCAGGGAACTCAGAGAAGCCAAAACATCAAATGAAGAATTGAAGACAAATATGGAAGAAGGAAAAGAAGGAAAGAAAATAATGGGACGAAAATTTTTATAAGGAGGAAGGAAATAAATATAAATGTCTTGCAAAATTTCATATGGTCTGTATTATGAGTGAAAAATTTCTTACCTGCAAGTGGCCCTCTCCTGCATATAGTGTGTTTTTAGAAGAGCAATTCATTCGCTAACAGCTGTCAAGGATTGCATGTTGGACTTCCACATGAACTAAAAGATGAATATGAATTCATGTCAGCTTACTCTCTATCTAGTCCTAAGTAGAAAAATATTCTGTGTGAATTTTATTTTTGCAATTTTATTCTATAGAAAAACACAAGATTTATGATCAATTTTTATGTAGGGGAGATCCAGCTCAATGCATTTGTCTCTATTCTAAAAAACCAAATTACATGGAAGGAAAGGGAATCTGAATTTTTATTGAAATCTAGATTCAACTGGTCTCTGTATGAGAGATCACTATAGTAAACCTTTAAATACCTTCCTCATGAAAACATTTTAGAACTCATGCCTTTGATGAGAGATTTAAGACACATTATCTTGCCATTCTACAAAATAGATATTAATGCCTTCATCTCCTATGAGGAGGAAAATTTTGAAGATATTTATGAAGGATGCTCAAAGAGGTGGGAACTCCTTACTGTTTTCCTTGAGAAGAAGGGAAGTAATTTCCCCCAGCTTAAATCTGATCTGGAGTTTAGAAAGGGAAAAAGTGTTATGCACAATAATTCCACATGTCAATGAAAGCTATGGGAAAATATTGATGGGAATGTGAACAAGGACCCCTTAATACTTCTCACTCCCATGTCTCCTTGGAAAAACAGAGAACCTTAAGATCCTACTGAATTTGAAGAGTGGGAGAGGAAAATACAATCAGGAGCATGGGTACAATACATCTAAGTTTAAACATTGGAAAATCCGGTTTCGGCCATTTGATCTAAGTAATCAAATGGAATGTAGAACATATAATCCCACTTTTGAAGAATGAATTTTTGTAAATGGACTTATAAAAAAGTAAGTTAGGTGGGAAATGATGAGGCCAAAATATGTCTGATTAATGTATATTATATGATCTCATCGTACTCTCTTTTTTATTAAGTTTGATTGCATTTTGTGACTTTTATTTGATCTGATATGAGTTAGGATGTAATTTTCTGTCTTTTGATTGATTGTGATTCTAATGTTAAAATCTCTAGAATTCTTGATGAAGTGTGTGTTTGAAATTAGTTTTGTAATAAAGTAGGTCTAATCAGTCGATGAAATGAAGCAGGTAGTTTTCATTATGTTTTCAAGTAGCATTTGTTCCCACAAATTCTTAACTTCCAAGCTAGTTCTCAGAACTCCATCACATAGTCATCATCTAGTTCCAAGAAATTTCAGACTTAGTTCTGGAACGGAACTCCAGTATTTAGTTCCAGAATTTTCAGACTTAGTTCTGGAACTCCTGGGTATAGCTTTGGAACTCTCACGGTTTTAATCCTTAATGATTTCCTATGGTTCTAGAACTTCTCTAAAGTTCCAAAAATGATGGAAGTTTATCTATCCTAACCACATCCAGAGATTTTGCATCAACGGCCCTTTCAATCAGGAAAGGATGAGTTTTTTTCTGAATGCAGATCCAAGATAGTTATCTTACAGTTGTCTGATCAGCCACAATCCTAACTCAACATCTATTCTGGGCATGATTTGATTTCATCAGAATCGTTGAGACAACTATGATTGTAAAATGTATATAAAAGTTAGACCTGTAATAGATAGAAATAGGATAGAATATGATATGCGATAGAAATAGAACATAGAAGATAAATATAGACTAAGTACTCAGATTTAGTACGTTTTGTAATACCAAATGTTTTATCAATAAAATAGCCATTCTTGTTTGAGAGAATTCTGAGTTGTTAAATCCTAATTCGAGGAGGAGCAAGGGCCCACTCCCGCAAGGACTAGGATATTCATTTATTTGGTATTTATATTTCTTCAGCAAATAGTTTAGATCTATTAATTCTGTATTGTTTTAATTCTTCAAGTTAAACCCTATTGTATACTTGTTCCTACAGGTGTTTAGATAGATTCTTATATTTCTTGCAATTGTTTTCAAGCATTCTAAATTGAGTGAGTTTATTTTCAAAAGAAATTGTGTTTACTTTCAGAAGCAAGTGTGTTTATTTTCCAATAACAAGTGTGTTTGTTTCCATTCTGCAAAGTATGTTTCCTTTCAGCAAAGCTTTCAGTGTGTTTACTTTCAGCAAGTTTTCATAGTATGATTTAAATAAGGTATTACCAGGAAATCCTTAAGACATTGAAAAGATCCCCCAGAAAATACAATAATAACTATATTCAACTACTAGATTGATAAGATTACTCTTGTTGCATATAGAATTTAGATACAACCCTAGTTTTATATGACATCAACAAGAAGTTGATTAAATGAAGGGAATAACAACACCCATAAAATAACATAGAGGAAGAGATATTCAATCTCTATTAATTATCCTTGTCATAAATACACATGCAATATGAAAATAATTAGTTCTTCTAAACAAATATAAATATGTGGCATATCAATTATGATGATAGAAAATAATATAATGCATGTTAGCTTATCATAGAACAATTACATTAGAAGAATATATGGTGGAATTCAGAGAGGAAAATATTCATGAGTATGACAATGAACACATATAGTGTTTATGCTTGCTTGAATAATTTAAGTTGGGTAATGGAACATCAATCCACTTGGTAATATTTTTTTCGTTGTTGAATTCATAGAATGGTTATAGGATCCCTAGTATAGGTTGCTCTTTTCATGCATATAACATTCATACACTTATAGAAAGAACATTAGTAAGATCAAAACATAATAATAGAGTATCTAAATGTGTACATAAGTGATGATCACTTCACACATTATACATAATAGATGTAACAATATTTCCATTTTTTAATGCATATTTAAGTGAACTTGATAATGGATTTTCAATCAACATTACATATTCTAAGATAACTCTACACATCACAATTTCATATTGCATGGATTTTTGATTATCCTAAAATGGATGGACTGACACAGTGTACACCATGTCTACATTTTTAATATGGTCAGGACAACACACAAATAATATAATCATCTCCTTTGTGTAGGATACATGTGTGAAAATACCCATTGCAAGAGATTTATTAAATATAAAATCTATGGTGTTAATCATATAGGTACTTAAATCATTGTTAAATGTGTGTAACAAGAATATAGGGACATGATTGTTAACAGAGATCAATCTCTTTGTAGATTTTTTTTTAATACACAAGAAATTATGAAATATATGAATATTGTATGAGAGGTTACTTGCCATCAAGTGAATACACTCATTTGATAGGTCGAATGCAAATTCTAGTACTATTCATCTATCTACATGGCATGTATTTTGTATAACATGGATTAATTTTTCTTGGACATCTAATATAAAAATTAGAGTGGGTTGAAAATAGAATTTTGAACCTAAAATTCCACCTCACAAATATAAATATCTACGAGCATTAAAACTTGGGTCTCTTAGATCTTATGAAACATCACCTATACAGAATCCAAGTCTGTGGATCCCTATGTTCAATAATGTACTGATTAACTAAAAAAAATGTAATATGATGGCATGTGAATTAGTTAATCTAAACTATGAATAATTGCTAAATAAAGTTAATACATGCAGTAAAGAATTATATAACTGACCCAAGATTATAAACAAGCTATGTAAATATAAACCCTAATGTGCAAGAGAGAAGAGGAAAGAACTCGCTAGGATAAAAATTTTGTGGGGGACTATGTTACAGGTCTGATTAGAAATTAGGAAGCAAAAATGAACATACACAAGTATTCCCTGAAAATGATGGATCTAAGTTATGTGCTGGAAAAGAGTCCTAGTAAAGGGACTATGGGGTGCCTATGGGCCTGCTATAGTCTACAAATTGTGTTCCTTGGTTTGTGGAAAATCTTTGGAACTAGTTTTTATAGGTTTAGAATATGGTTAGAAACTCTCATTGTGAGTCACATCAAGTTTTTTCACTCTTTAGATTTCATCTGTTATTCCAAGATGAATATAAATACCTACAAAACCATAAACAATCATTGATCCCTAAAAAAAAAAATACACATGAAACGGTCAAACTGACCTCAGCTGCCATAATGGTTGTATTACTAACTGACAGTAGTGTACTACATTCCAAACCTAATGTAGTTTTGTGTGTGTGTGAAACATTCCGTAGGTTTCTCTCATGCCAGACACACTTTGTGATGTAGCGAGTTAAATATGTGTAGAAAATGTAATAGAATGGTGCATGGAATAGAATAGAATCCTCCCCCTTATTTTGTGTGATGAAGATGTCCTAAGCCATGTGCCATGTGATAGAGCTATGTGGATGGAAATGATCTCAAATGCAATAGATGAATGCAACTCTACGTGGATGATAGTAGTGATAGTTCTTAGTCCCTCATTATGCTCTCATTAATTTCTACTTATAGGGTTATCTTCATCTAATTTCATAATTAACCCCGAAATGGCCAACCACTAAAAAGATAAGAAGATAAAATGGCTAGAAAGCACCCAAAAAGTGATGGGAAAGTATCATGAAGGATCGGGGCACCCCATGTGGTACTAGGGTGCCCATGGGTGCCCTAGTACTAGCCTAGGTTCCCTAGTCGAGGCTAAAATGATGACAAATGATGAAAAGTGAATGGGAATGTATGGGGTGGAGGTCGGGAATGACGCTCGAAAAAAATAAAAATGGGTAACCAAGGGACAAGGGTTATTTAGTACTATCTTCTCAAAATTGTAAATAGTAGTATGTGACTGAGACTAAATAATGTCTAAAGTGCATGATTTTATGTCTACATTTTCCCCCGATTTATGTTGGTGAGTGGAAATCTTATTATCGTAAAGTAGATAGAGATGTGTACCTAATCCCAATGTAGAGTGACACAGAAGGCTTTCCAAAGGACTAGACAAAGCATGGAATGACAAAATATTGATAGAGCATGGAAAATAAAGATGAAAAATGTAAAAAAAAGTGATGAGAGTGAACATAGGGTGGAAATGTGTGTGTAGTTGTTGTCTTTTGTACTTGCATGGTTACTGTATGCATTGTATGTCGTCACAAAGTATTGTTGTTAATTCCATTTGTGTTGTTGTTTTTTCCCCCAATTTGACTAGTTATTTCTCATACGGCCGGCCCTGTAGCTGGAAAATGATCAAGTAGTATAATATATATATATATATGTAAGTTTTAAAATGCTATGTAAAATATGCATGTATGTATGTAAAAAATGTAAGTGTAAAATGTAAATGTAAATGGAACATGTGCACCTTATGCTTGTGAATAGAAAGGGTGTAAAAATGATATCATGTACTGCAATAGGGGTTTTTTGGGAAATCTGACACCATGGCCAAAGACGTATAGGGAGGAAATGCTATGTGTCCTCCAACCTTTAACTGATTCCCTGAGCTATGTGTGAAGATATCTTTGTACTGTCCTGGTATTTTGATTGATCTGATAGCCAGAAAGTAGAAGAAGTATTGGGAGGAATTACGTTGTATTCTCCAACTGTTAACTACTCCCCTGGATGTTAAGGACTATCATGTCCTGTAAAATTTGTGTATGCATGGATTTTTTAGATTAGTTTGAACCCACTCATTGTGTGTAACCCAAAATGCCAACCAAGGATGGAAAGTGCACTGAACTGAGCCAGTGTAAATGTGTTGTGTTAGTAGGTAAAACCCCAAATGATGCCCCAACTCTTTGGGGACACATGCGACATCCCTGATAGGAGAATGTGGCCCCAAAAGATGACCAACTGCATGAACTCTTTAACTAAACCCTGTAGGGGGAAGGGAATGCGCTTGGTAGAAACCAAGGTATGCAAAAACAAGGTGGCTATCTAAACACAAGTGTTATTACAAAAAATCATGCATGTAGAAACAAATGTGTAAGTTTCCAAACAATGTATAGTAATAGTAAACACACAAGAAGACAAAGTAGATCACCAAAATGGGTTGCATAACATGGGACCCCACTCACAATGTTGCACACGACACGCAAGGTCATAATGTCCGCATACAACAAAAAAGTGTGCACACAAAAAATAGGGCAAATCCTGCATACAAGAAGAAAATAATGGAAGACAATTATAGATAAACAAATAATTAGTCATCATAGCATGTAATCCTGCAAAACAAGTGTTGCACATGAAATGCTCATTAGCATGTTAGATAAAAAAATAATATGTAAAAGGCATATATAACCAACTAAATGTAAATTGCTAAGTACAAAATGAAACAATAACACATGTGAGAGACAAAAATGGATGTCATCAGTGGCCAATGTAGGAAGGGTAAAAGGTGAAAATCCATGTTGCGTGAAAAATATTTATATCTGTGATATCAAACTAACAAAGAAGTGAATGTAATTATCTGTATGGTATAGATAATGACATATAACAAAAGGATCTGACATGTGTAGATAAAGTGAACATGAACTATGACAAGTAAGAAAGAGTAAAAGTAACCATAATATACAATATGTTGTGGATGGATGGAATGAAAATGCAAGATGGAGTGATAGGATCCGCATGCCCCTGAGTGAATGGAAATTTATGCAATGAGTATCATTTATTTTTCCCCCTCAAAAGTCAAGAATGAACCATAAACAAGAGTGTATCATCAGGAAATGGTCAAAGTGTATGTTGTTTCTAACATGTTGTGATGAATGTGTATGTGTTGTGATGAGATGTGACCTAGAAATAATGTATGTGTGTGAACCCTATAGCAGAAGTGTATATCACGAAACAATGAATGTAAGAGTGTTTATTTAGCCTAAATTTTATATCACTAGAATATGAATAGTAGGGAGTGGCGATGTAGCCTTAACCATATACCACTACATGATGAGAAAGTAGGTGACCATTTAGCCTTAACGTATGTCACTAACCTAGGAAGGTTGCATGATGAAAGTTTGAATGATAAGAAAGTGATGAATGTAAGGTCAATTTGAATGGTAAACCATCAATAGTCAAGTATGGATCAAGGAACTAAAGTGAATTATAGGGTAGCTAGTGTAGCATTTAGAAAATGATATAGTTAGGTGATGATGATATAAGACCATGTGATTAGTAGAATGTGAAAAATGTGTGATGTGTAAAATGCAATGTAAAGTGTAATGTATAGAGTGAAATGTAATGTATGTAGATAGACTACTAATGTAGTATGTAATATGATGTAATGTTAGACTCATATGTGATGAAGGCTAGTATAGTATGTATAAGATGTGTGATTTGAAAAGACGCGGTGTATGATTTAAGGGGTGTGAACACTAGATGTAGTATGGTGACACTATGTATGGAATACGATGCTACATGCATAGATAGTCTAATAGTCTACGTAATGTGTGATATGTATAATGTGATGAATAGTATGTAATGCTAGACAATAGAAGGATGATATATTCATAATGATGACTATGATAATGATATATGATGCATGATGTGTGATGAAACAAAATATGTAATTCCTATAGTGTAGTGTGTTGGGTTCGTGTGTAGTAATCCCTCAACAATCAAGTGTGAATTGAAGCACAAGATTGTGTCATTGAGCAATAACGATGCTAAAATGTGTGATGAATATACCTTTGTGAGGCTTTTAATGTACGATAATAAAGATAAGAGAAAATACTATGTGAATATGAGGAGGGCGAAATAACTGTGATGCCCCCCCAAGTGTACTATGATGATGGAGATATATGCATCGATGTGAGAGGTGCCATTCCATTTTGGGAGATCATTTTTTGTGTCATAATAAGAGAAAGGGTCAAAATAATGGTAGACCGAAGTGATGGTGGTATAATTTGAGATGTGTCTTATTCATTAGTAGAAGTTGTAGCTTTGAGTGATTGGTTTTACCTTATGTGGGGTTGATGAAACTGCAAAAGACTTGATAGAAAAATAAGGTGGACTTATTTTGAGAGGTGGTTGCATAATTTCACTTAGTAATGTTGTGGATTACTTGAGAGGAGGCCAAGTTTTGCTCACTTTTTAAAGGATGTCTCTTAGGTTGAATTGGTAATATTGTAGATGACTCGAGAAGAGGTGTTGTGTTGATTTTGAGGGGTGGTTTCTTAGGCCATTCCTTACTTTCATTAGAAATTATGTCATGATGCTCATTATACATCGATGAATCAGATTTAGGAACCCATTGAGATATAGCATTTGTATATGGCCATGTAACAAAATTTTGTGTAGAAAATGAGATAAAGCCTTGATGCTTAAATTGTTGAATTCTTCATTATAAAGCATAGAAATCATTGTAATTATACCCATTTATTCAATGATAATTACAATATGGATGACCTTGATAGTTTACTTGCCGATAAGGAGGATTGTAATGAGTAGGCGGTAAAATGATCAATTGACAACTAATGAGCTCAGTAATAAGGTCATTTATTTAGTAGTATAGTCAACGATGAGAGGCTCTGGTAATGGTATGACTTGAGGTTTACTGATGTGAGCACATGTAGTAGACGTAGACTCAATATTTGATGTAGAAGGAGATAAAATGTGAGCCTGAGAAGAATTCTTAAGATGTTGGATTTCAGATTTGAGAGAAATAATCATGGATTCCAGAAACTGAACTTTATTTTGAAATAAATAATGAAGATCTTGAATGGATATACAAAGAGATTAATATGATTTGGAATCAAGGGATTCCTTGGAAAGATGACCAAAAAGAGAATTGACTTAGGTAGGCAATATGTTGTTAGGAAAACACCTAGTCTCTAGGGTGTTTTTAAGAGCATCATTAAAAGAGAGGTGCATTGGAATAAATTGAAGCACCGAGACTTGACATAAATTATAACCCATGATAAAAAAGATGAGAAAATCCCTAGAATGAAGGTAGATTTGTAGATCAGGTTCAGCAAAATGATTAACTAAAAATGTAATTTTGTGTACTAGTTCATCTATTCTATGAGGACATACAAACGCAGTAAAGAAGCATGTAAATGAACTAATACATTAATAAAATAAAAATAAAAAACTTAATATAGAAGAGAAAATGAGGAAGTCACTCACCTAATTATAAATTCTCATGAGACTGTGCTGCAGATATCACTAAAAAATGAGGAAGTAAAAATGATTGTGCAGGAGCCTCGAAAAGGGGGAACTTTTTAAGGGACATGGGTGCCTACTGGTGCTCTGTTCTAAAAATTGGGAACCCTAGTCTATGAAAAATCTCTGGTTATAGTTTATATATGTTAGGTAGATGGTATGAAACCCTCGTTGTGTGTTTCATCAAGTTCATTGCACTGCTTCAAATGTCGTTATTAATCCAAGATGAATAGAAAGACCTGTAAAACCATAAGAAATTATCAATCCCTAAAAAATAAAACTGCATATTCAAGGTTCAGATTTACCTCAATTGGCACAATGCTGGCCTTACTAACTGAGTGCTACACTACATTCCAGACCTAAATGTATTTGTGTGTGTGTGTGTGTGTGTGTGTGTGTGTGTGTGTGTGTGTGTGTCAAACATGTGCTAGGTTGTTCTTGTGTCACTCACACTTTGTGATGTAGTGAGCTAAATATGTGTAGAAAATGTAATATAATGGTGCAAGGAATATAATAGAATCCTCCCTCTATGTTGTGTGTGATGCACATGTCCTACCATTATGCCTTGTGATGGAGTTATGTTGATGTAAATGATTTCCAATATGATAGATGGACGCAAATCTACGTGGATGATAGTAGTGATAGTGCTTGGTCCCTCATTATGGTCTCATAACTTTATATTTATAGGGTTCTCTTGATCAAATTTTTTAATTAACCCCAAAATGGCAAACCACCAAAAAGATAAGAAGCTAAAATGGATAGAAAGTGCCCAAAAAGTGATGGGAAAGTTCAAGAAGTATCCGAGCACTCATGTTGGACCAGGGTGCCCATGGACGCCCCAGTACCATCCTGAATGCCATAGTCTAGGCTAAAATGATGGGAAATGATGAAAATTTACTGTGTAGCTGTAAGGTGGAGGTCAGGAATGAGGTTATAAATAAATTAAAATGGCTAAAGGATGGGGGATAATTAGTACTTTCTTCTTTCAAAAACCCCTCTATTTAGTAGTATGATACTGGGACTAAATAATGTCTAAAGTGCATGAATTTTTGTTTACAGGTACATACATGTCTTATTATAAATTTATAAATTATTAAATGATAATACCTTAATGTATTTTGAATTTGACTTGAGTTTTAATATTTTATGCAAGTAATTTTTTTGTAGCAATTGAAAAAGTCTTTAATGAAGATATAATAACCTACTTCTTCTCTCATAGTGTTTAGGGAAAAACAGAAATTACTTTCCCAATCCTTGATTTTGAAAACCTTGAGTAACCTATTGGGTCAATGGTAATGACTAAAACTTAGAATTAATGATATTATATCAAAAATGAAATATTTAATTTTTTGGAAGACTACGAAGTACATAGGAAGATACTCCACTGTTCACATTTAGTTCTTTCTATAATTATTCATTTGATCAAATATTTAGGTAGGCCATCATATAAGAATTTGTAGAATTTCGTCGAGCCATATCTTGAAGTAATTATTTCTACTATAAAAAGTCACATCATATTGCATTCATTGAGAAAATAAACTAACCTCATTGACTCGGGGAAAATAATGGAAACATTTTGTTGAGGGTCTCAACGTGGAGGTGTAGGTCTAGAAAATACATTCGAAAGTGTCATTGAGCCTAAGAAATCACTCATTCAATTTACACCCTTTTTTTCCTAAAGGCTCTTAAGGGACAACACCTGACCGATGTAGGTGGGAAGGATTATAATCATTGGTGATAGTTTCGGTGTTGTATCTCCCTTAGCTGACGCCATCACGCATTATATATATAGATCCTCACCTATTTTGAAACTCATAACAAAAGGAAACCAAAATCATTGATACTTCCATTATTTCCACTCTTTTTCTCCATCTTTGCATCTTCTTGCCATGGTATTGGTTTATATTACATATTTTTTTATTAGATTGGATACTCTTCCTATTTGGTTATTGTTTGCACTATTAGGTCACCTTTAGTGAGTATAGGATAAGAACGGTGTTGCAGTTCTCCACCTAATAATCACTCTCTCTAAGTGTGTTGCTTCTTTGGAGAGATAATTCATTAGTGACCACCTTCAAGGTACAAGGTGAGTTCTCTAGCCATATTTTTTCATTTTTAATAGGTAAGTTCATTTCCTTCTTCATTGTGTTATGTTAGCTTAATATTTGACATGTTTGGATGTTACTTAGCATAATACTCTTATCCATTATCAGTTACTCGATTATCATTACTTTCTTTTCATTTATTTCATCAAAAATTGGTTCAGTTATTATAGATCCACACCTCGCCACATAAAACCATCGATAACTCGGTAGATTTTCTTCCTCTATCTTTACTTTGGTCTTTACAAACCCTAGGTTGAAATAGTGTAGGGATTACTGCCTTCTAGATATACAACCCCAATGATCATTATAGAACCTTTAAGATTATCCCCTTGTGTGTTGGTATATGTGTGTTTACTAATCATTTCCTCGATACCCTCGTAGAACACATCCTAACCCTCATACATTCTTTTGTGAAACTGAAAATAATCTTATGAACCATTTAATTGAGCACATCTCATTAAAATAATCCATCTTTAAATTTGACTTCATCTAAGTAACTAACAATCCTAAAAACCCTACAGATTTGTTAACACAGACACCATCACTACGGGGTGATTCTATCTATTCTAGCGACATCTACTTTTAGAAATTTTTGGTCTATGTATAGACCTTATTGCATGGGCAATCCTCTATGTCTTTGTTTTCTCATATCTAAACACCTTTGACCCCTATGCATACCTATCTATATGACTGATTTTATTTAGTATCTGAGATATGATTCTAGAATACATTATCCCATGTGTACATCCTTGTTTACATCTGATTGTGTTTATAGTGTGAAATTCTGAACCTTCTCTTAGCCATATTATTGCTCCACCATGGAGGATCTATGATTAGGGCCATCTAACTCTGTTATGAAAATTTTCCATGAGGCAAGTGATCTAGACTTTTATTTTCCATTTTGTATGGATTTTTACATTGTAGGAGCACTTAGAAAGAATCCTTCTACCCTTCGTAATATCCCGCCTGACTATGAAGAATAATAAATCATGAATAATGATAATTTTGACCATCCTCTTGAGATTCAGAAATTTCTATCTCAATCAATACAAATTAAAATTAGAAGAAGTCAAAAATGGCAAACCCAAAATAATATTCCTTCTAGAATTTTTCTCTAAAAAAACTGACCATAGAGTAGCAAAGGGGAAACCCACCAAAATATTGTCATAAAAAAATTCCTCCATTTATGACCCTACCAACCTCATTCTACAACTCACTAACAAAAAGCTCTAACACCAATCTGCTAAGATGTCTAAATTTATCCAAATGAAAGCCAATATGGCTTAGTTTGTAGACACCAATTTTTGGTATTGCTCTTCCCCTTTACCCCACATCTGTTCTCCTACATTAGGTTTCCCATTCAAATTTCTCTTCCCACCTAATTTCATTTGAATTCCATTTCCCACCCAAAAATACATAATTAATTAATTATTGTTAATCCCTTTTAACTGAAATTATGAAATTAATATTCCAAAGTAATCCATGTCAATCCGCTTGATAATTTAAAGTTTTAAAATAATCCACATGTGATGCACTTCTGAATTTAATATTAAAAAAATATCAATATTCATCTGCATATGAATTTAATATTTGAATAGTAAACCCATATTCATGCACTTTTGAATTTAATATTCATCCACTTATAAATTTAATATTCAAGTTTAATGCATGACAATCCACTCATGAATTTAATAATCTAATCATATCCCCCACTCTCTTAATCGGGGTTACTTTTCTAAATCAGGATTATCTAAATTAATCTCCTCTTCAGGCTATAAATAAGATCCTTGCCCTCCTCTTTCAAACAAGATAGAAATTAGAGAAAAAATATGACATTCTTGTGATTCGACTCATCATCCCATTTCTTTGCATTCTTTCATCCACAATAGAATAATTCACATGTTTTTTTTTCAGGTTCCTCTCATCATCATCATCATCTTGAGATCATTCCATATCTACATTTCCAACTTGTTATCTAGATCCATCCACTTTGGTCACCATCAACCTACCCTCTTTAGCCCGAGTCACCGTCAAACCAACTAGTTGCCTTTGGTTTGTAGGTTTATTGAATTTACAGCGTGGTCATTCACTTTTTACCCATCCATTTTCATCCACTAGATCTACGGGTACCTTAAACCTCGCATCTTCTAAATTCAGTCTTGTATTTATTGTTTCAATGTATTAATTTGAGTAGAAGGGTAAAAACATCTCTGAACATTTAAGTATGCTTGGTGGGAGCTTCCCAAGATTTGTTTTTGTTGGTTTCACAACTCATTATCTTATCAGTTATTTTCCTTCTCATGTTTGCTTTTGTAGTTTCATTTTCTATACCACATGGATTTCTTTGGTTAACCCTTACATCATGGGAAATCTTGTTGTTTTGTGTTGTCTTATGTTGTGTGTGTAGGTTCTACTATGGACGGATATGCTACTTGTGTCATTGCGGACTTCTGGCATTTCAATTATTCCATGTTAATTACCATCTTGAATCATCATATTGATACTTGTTTGTAGGGTTCTGGCATTATTCTCATCATTTTTTTGTTTATATTGATTTAGTTTGTTGTTCTCAAAACTAATTTGTTTGTCGTTTGCATTTTGTGGTTCATAGTAATTTTTCTATTTTATGGTAATTTAGTTTTTTCATTTATAGTTAGTATAAAGCCATGTTTTTATAATTATTAAATTATAATAATAAATTAAATTGAAAAAAAAAAAAACTTTTATCCTAAACTTCCCTTTAAACTAGCTCCCTCCTAATTAATCCCCACTCTCCTCTAGCTCGTCCAGCTCATTCGAGCTACCTCATCTCCCTTCCAATAAACCCACTACCCAACTCAACTCGACACCCCACAATAAGATCTTTCCCTCTCACCTGTGAGCTCCCACCTATTACCCCCACTACCTACAACCACCCTTACTCATATCTACTCGACACCCAAATCCACACCCCTCTCCAACTCATCCCCACCCTCTCTCAGTATTGGCGCTTCTAGTCACATAGACCCGAATCTCCACCATCTCCTCATCCCCATTCCACCATCCCATGCCACTCAGCCACACATCTTCCTTCCCCCCCTTGGCTTCAACCTCCCTATCCCTTCCCGCATCCCGGAGCTCCCACCTCCCTCCTCTCCATGAGCTCTCGCCTCCCTCCCTGTGCTACTCCTCATCCACTCAGCCATACATGTAGGAATCCCCTCCCACACAGACCCAAACCTCTTCCCATGTGTTTCTCCCTCCATGCCCACTCGTACTCTCCATCGGATCTATGCACATCCTCTGCCACTCACAGCCCACCCAATCCCAGTTGGCCACCAAATAACACCTTCTACACTCATCTCATACCTCCCAACTCTTACCTCACAACAAACCAAGCACCCTGAGCCCTCAGCTCGCCTCACACACACACCATCCTCGAGCCCTCAACTCACCAAACTCATATCCCCTCCTCACATGTCCTAGGCTCCCATGCACCTTTCCGACCTGACCCTACACTAGCCTTCTTCCCTGCCTAGCCTCTTAGCCTCGACACATCCCCTCTACACAATCCTTTCCCACACAGCCCTGCATCGGCCATTTCCCTTGTCATTGTCACCATTCTATCACACAACATGAACACATCTATAGTTTCAAGCCCAAATCATATGTAGTTTATTGTATACCTTCTAGTGTATTGTATTCATAATTTATCTTCTTTCTCGTTTAAGAAAAAATAAACATAACACACACGTTTAAGATTTAACTTATATATCATTCCACATTTATCTTCTTTATCATTATGCCAAAGGCCTTCCCCCTATGGGAAAGGCCTTTGTGGACGTTTCTGTGATGGTGGTAAATTTGACGGTTTGACGACCGTCTGGACATTTTCACATTTTCCTACTATTTTTGATGGTTTTTGATCCCTGGAGTGTTTTTGACTATATATACGCCAAATTATTAGATAAGAAATAAGAAAATAAGACACCCTAACATAACATAATTATCACCTGGTATTTTAGGTCACTTTATTTCACAATAACATAATAATTTTAATGATTATTCAATAACAGGTGTTCTGAATGATTTCCTCCTTTTTTGTCACAAGTGGGTATGTATAATACTCAAATTTTATTTCTTATTAAACACTCACAAAGTTTTTTTTTTTACAATAGCATAACATAATTATAGATTATTGTTTAGAATGCTTTAAACTTAAATAATTCCATGTAATAAAATAATTACAAAAAGTAATTCTTCAGGTGTACATGTCATCTCCCACAAATGCAATTTAACTGTGACGTAATTTAGTAGAGAATTTTTTTACCTTTGAGATCATCTTATTGTATGTATATCTTACATTCCCTGATAATCCTAATTGTAGTGTAGTAAGTCATTACATTATTCATCAAATTTAAACTCAAGACTCTCTCAGTGCCCAAATTGAGAAAATGGGAATCTCTTCCTTATAGTTAAATAGTCTTTGGATAAAATTATACAATTTCAACTTTGATCATAATTCTGTGTAATGTATTCATGTTTAGTTCAAATAAAATAATCCACAAAATACTACCACCTATGATATAAGCTTTGTAAATGTATATGTACTATGGGAAAGGCCTTTGCGGACATTTCTTTGATGGTTTTAAATTTGATGGTTTGACGGCCGTCTAGATGTTTTCACATTTTCCTACTATTTTTAATTATTTTTTATCCTTGTAGTGTTTTTTGCTATATATACGCTCAAATCTCTTTGTTTCCCCAAATCTTGAGTTGGAGACTAGAGTTCAAATAGGTGAGAGAAAACATAGCAGACACGTCGAGGAGGAAGAAGATGATACTTATGTTTGTAAGGGTTTTCGTGGGCTCATCCATATGCTGGAAGATGAAGAGGAGGACCCAAATGTGGCTGACGAGGAGGTTGTCTCCAGTGTCATGAAAAGTTTGGAGGAAGAGATCAGCTGCTGTTACTTAGGCTCTCGGGAAGACGCAGTATCAGCAGATGGTGAGATTCGATCCTGCGACGTCGAGGAGTGTACGGATGACTTGAATTACTTAGTGAGTGTGTCGAGTAATGAGTTGGGCATCCCATTGAGCCCGTCTATGATATATTCGGCTCCTCATTCTACTTTTTCTTAGTCATTCTTTCCAGAGCTTTTGGGGTGTGGGTTGTGGCGTTTCATAGATTATGAGTGTAACTCTGCGCCATGTGTGTATGACGAGTTGTAGGAAAAGGATTTTGGTAGTTGTGGATTGAGTTTATCTGATGTGTTCGAAGGAGATCTGGGTCCAACCTTATCCTCCAGACAAGATATTGTTTGTGCAATGTAAATACTTATAAACGTCTTTGGGTACATACTCATTGTGTATGTAGGTAGGACGGCGTCCCGCCTCCCACCCTACAGTGTGAGTGTGGTAACGTTTAAATATATAGTTTGCTACAATATATTTAAGGAAGAAAGTCAGTATTTAAATGAAGATTGATATGTAGTTGTCATATATTTTATCTTCAAAATGGTAGTACGTGTATTTTACTATTGGAACTACCCATTATATTAATATAAATATAAGTTGTCCAGCTTTTATTTTATGGTAACCAATAATACTAGCAATCGCATGTGTATAATGCAATGTGAATGCCGAATGGTATATGTTATTAAATTTAGAAATACAGTTATTACTTTTGTAGTTGATGTTGATAAGGGGTGTGATTGACAATACTGATTTTCTATTAAAGCCAGAACAAATGTTGCGAAATACATTAGAAGGGATGTTAGATAACACTTAGTTGTGTAATATTTGAATACAAATTCAAGTGAGACATTTAAGTTTGCTAATACTCACTCTCAAGAATGTAGTGGATGTGAAGTGTTGTTGTCAAAGTAGATTGAAAGAATGACTAAGTGCTTTAACATATTATCTCTCCATGAAACTAAAATGAGACAGAATATGCAATTATATATAAAAAATCTGAAATGGTTATGGTACATTCCAATTTTCTTTATTACGTCAACGAGTTTGAGTGCATCATTGTTAGAGCTATTTTGTGCATATCTTACAATCATAACATTCCATGAGACCACATTTCTTTGAGGCATTTTGCAAACAAAAAATGGTATATGTTATGTGTTATAGGGATAGTTTTTACTTTTGTAGTTGTGTTTGTTTAAACTATGGGTGATTGATTTTGTATGTGTAGAAATATAGATGAGTCACTTCATTTAAAAAGTGCAAACATGAGGTCCAACCCTTTAAACTATTCAAAATGCAAAAAAGTGATATAATGTACAAAGCTTTGGATGGAAACAACTATAATTTGCATTGTCCTTTCTCGGCATTTTAAATTTTTAGGTATTTGTGTGCAGATGAAGACATTAAAAATGTGTTGTTGTTGGTTAACATAAAGAAACGGACAACAATAAAAAGGAAAAATCGAACATGTATGTTGAAACGTGTAATTTTGTAATTGTTTGAACTCTTTTTTCATCTAAACCAGTCTACGAGCATAGTCGCAGATTGTTGTAGCTGCTGGGCATATGGGCTCTCGCAACAGTTGCACCACTCCTTGTACTTGTTGTTCGAAACCTTTTCCCTAATAATTGTGACAGCGTCACTCTTTGCCTATGCAAATTGCCTTGGTGAAGAATGCATACAAGGTGACCCCTAGCGTGTGACAAAGAAAGTGATTCCAGGGCTCATGAAGCAAAAAAACCAACTAAAAACCTGTAAAATTAATCGCATTGAAAAACGTCAAACGGACGTTGAAAAATATATCCTCTTCACACACAGATCTGGCATAATTTCATCGTTTCAAGGTCAATCTCAGCGAAAAGAAAGTTCATTAATCCAAGAAATCTACAAATAATCAAATGTTATAAAGTAATTACCTTCTCTGCGCCTCATTCAACTTTAAATACTCAGATTTAACGAAGACTTTGCAAATATTTGCAACGGATTCAACAAGCTGGCAGTCAAAATAGTTCGTATCTTTGAGCGAGTGAAGAAGAAACTCATCGGCAAACCTTTAAGTCATTATCTCGTACAACAAAATGAAACCCTAATGAAAAATCTTTAGCAGCTTAAAACTCAAAACTAATGCAGCCGAAAAGGATACAATAAATTTCGTTCTTTAAAGCTTTAGAAGGCAGTTCATGCTGGAGGTCTTTCGGCCTATAATACCTGCAAGAAAACAAAGAAAGCCATTATTCACTATTTCTATGCAAAAGCTTAATATTGCAAGTTAAATTATATTATTTTGCATTGTTATCACTCCTATATAAAATGAAAAAAGATTAAAATTTTATCATCCTGTAAGGCCCTGAAAGGATGTTTCCAAGGCTATAAGGCTATCTTGTTGCAAAAGGTGCTCCCTGACTGCCTACAAGAAAAGTTGAGACTAGAGGTTTAACTTTCTTCATGGGTGAATTTTTGTTGTTAAGTTCTCCTTATGCAATATGCATAAGATGTGTGCCACATAATTATTTGGAAGCAAATGATTGAGGAACAATCCAATTAGGTGAGAGTTCCAGATGGAGGCGAGCAGATCGGCAGTCATTGATAAAGCTATTGCTCGAGAAGACACATTTTACTTTTAGTTTCTTCCTTGGGGTGATCTTTGATGATGAAATGCATGGGGAATTTATTACCATGAAGGCCAATGTTGGATGGACTCATTGCTTCCCTAAACACCCTTCCCTCTCTAGCCCAGGCAGGACTCTTGATCTCCTGTCTGTCCATATGCACATAGTGAGGACTACATGTAAAAGCATTGGTTCTTAACAACTTGAAAACATTATAAATTTGGAGGCAATACTTCAAGTAGTCTTTTACTCTTCTGTGAAATATTACATGGGATATGACTCATATGAGACACCTGGAAATTTGAGGATTTATTATATGGTTGCTCGAACATGTAGAGCCATCATCTAGCTGGCTTGAGTTGAAATCTTATTCTAACCAAATAAGAAGTTAAGTTCGTTCATCCTCTCAATCATGCTCAAAGATCATCAAGTTGAAAACTTGGAGGATGAATCACTTTATAGTCCCATTTCTAAATTATATACATATTTACTTTCCAATAGTATAGACAATTACAGCCTAAACCGTATCATGTTGGTTTATAGGTGAAGAAGGAACTTAATAGAAAAAATTATTGTTTAAGCTTTGAATGTGGATGGCTATCTGACTATCTCAAATAAATAGACTCATATTTCAGTTTTTAGTTTGGGAGCTGATTCGGTGATGTGTTCCCCACAAGCAGTATATGGCAAGATGGAGCACAAAACAGTGTGCCTAATCAAGCTAAACAAGAATAAACTCTGAGTGCCTGCAAATAAGCTTAGCACGAAATATCCTGGGTACATTAGATTGCATTCAATATTATTCTTCAAAGAAAAAGAGTCTTAAAAGACATCCACCCACCACATAGAAGCAAATTGTGGGTTTGGGACGCAGGTTCAAATCCCTCCACCGCAATAAGATGACCCATATCACCAAAAAAGATGAGGCACAATTTTTCGTATAATAACATAGGTATATTCAAGTGTGGCAGTGTTCACAAATCTTAATGATGTGGTCCAAGAATATCCCAGCCTGTGATACAAGCGGGCACACTCTGTTCAAAAATATGCCAGGTGCTTTGGTAATATTCTTTAGAAAAAGGGTTCAAAAAACATCCACCATATACAGGGGTTATGGTGTAATGGTAACAGGGGACTCTTTTAAGAGGGTGATCCAAGTTCAAATTCCTCTGACTAATAACCCGTTGTTAACCTCACCCAAGATTTACCAAACAAAAAAAACATCCACCAAAAAATTGAAGCATACCTGCACTATTGTTAACCTCACCAGATTTACCACTGCCAAAAACAAACATCCACGAAAAATTGAAGCATAACCACAATATTATTTACCTCACCCAAGATTTTCCAAGAAAAAACATCCACACCCAGATTTTTCCAAAAACATAAACATCCACACCCAAGATTTACCCAACTAAAAATCAAAGAAAATCCTCGTCGCATCGTACATACATTATATTTGTGAATAGAGTTGAGAGCCACAAAAGGAGAGCTTTAAAAAATTACAAAAAGGTTGCATACAATTACTTCGAAGGTTTTAGATGTACAAGTTGTAATCAGAGATGAATACAAATAGATTGAGCATACCCATATGATGAAGTGTTATTTAAAGGGATAGGCCTGATTCCTCATCTTCATCAAGATTTGTAGTGTAAATAAAGTATGCAAATTCTTGATTCTTGATGATGTTTGGGAAACAAGTGCAAATTCCTTGTTAGCCGAGTTATGTGTGCCTCTCATCTCTCTGCACCACAACTCCAACATCATCATTGCCACTTCCAGAAGTAGCAGTGCGCTGTTACAGGTGAGAGTTCCAGCTCCATCCATCATCCAAGTGCAAGAGTTGAGGGAAGAAGACAGCTGGCAGTTGTTCTGTTTGCATGCCTTTCGACACAGTGATGGAATTTTACCGACGAGCATTGATGAAGAAACAACAAGGCTTGTGTTCAACGAGTGCGGTGGACTTCCCTTGGCTCTCAAAGTGATAGGGCAGGTGATGGCAGGTGTCACTGACTTAAATGAATGGAAATTTTCTTTGAAGAGGTTGCAGAATGCAGAGATATATGGTGATGTTACAGACAAGCTCTTTGTTAGGTTAAGATTGAGCTATGACGCTTTGGCCGATTTTGACGTTGCTTTGCAGTTGTGCTTTCTCTACCTCTCTGCCTTCCCAGAAGATGAAGTTATCTTTACTGGATATGTCAGTCAGTTATGGATTGGAGAAGGGTTTGTGACTGGACAGGATCCTCTCCAAACAGGACAACGATTCGTCAATTTGTTAGCCGATCGCTGCCTTATTGAGCCGCTCCTGAAGGATTCTGACAGAAAGGTAGTCTTTTTCAGGGTGCATGATATGTTGCACAATTTAGTGCAACAAATTGCTGAGAAGGAAGAGAAATGCTTCTTTCGTGCAGGGAGAAATTTGCAAGAGTTTCCAGCTGATGATTGTTCGGCACACTTCAGAATTTCATTGATGGGTAACAATTTAACTAATGTTCCAAATACTTTTGAATCTTCTCATAACCACTCCTGGTTAATGCGTAACAATCCTGATTTGACAAAAATTCCCCAACAGGTGATTGGGAGTATGATCTCTCTGAGGGTTCTGGATTTGTCCAGGACTACCGTCCTGTCTGTCGTTGCCAAAAAGCATACGATGTTTGAAGCATTTAGTTTGCCTCAGGTTAGGCTCTATCGCCATCAAGAGACTCCCCAACTCTATCCTTGCTCTTACAAACCTTCAAATACTTGATCTTAATAGCTCCCATATTACAGAACTCCCATCCAACATTTCTAAGTTGACTTCCCTAAAACTTTTGGACATCAATAATTGTGAGCATCTGCAGTCCATACCTTATGGGATTTCACAGCTTTCGTCTCTGGAATACCTGAGTGTCAATGGTTGTCTGAATGGTTTTGGTGTAGAGACGGGAAGGAATAAGTGTAGAGGACGGCTAGACTCTCAATAAATGATCTAGGCACCTTAAAACAACTCAAAAGGTTGGAGCTTGAAAACAATGGCGAAACAATTCGATAAGGAATGTTAGAAAGCATGAAGGAAATGGAGTCTTTGACCTTGAAACTCACACAGATGGAAAGCCAGTCTCATGACATGATTACCATGTCAAATGTAAGGAAAATCCGCTTAGTATGCCCTCAATTACTTTCAATAGATGATTCATTTTGTGGATTTCAACATCTGAGCTACATTAATTTGTGCAAATGTGACGCGTTGAAACAACTACCTGCCTTGCACAAACTTGTGAGTCTTAAGCACCTAGATATCCTTGCTTGCCCCAATATAGAGAAGTTACCAGAGGATTTTGGCGAGAGTGGAGCATTTCCTAAGCTGGAGGTATTTTCAATGTTTCAGCTGGATAAACTAGAGGAGCTGCCAGTAGTGGAGGAAGGAGCTATGCCTTCTCTTAAAACATTGACAATCATGGAATGCGAGGCTTTGCAGATGCTGTCAGAGAGTTACTGGAATTTGAAGAGCGTGGAAAAGATAAGAGTGTATGGTTGCACGATGGTTCTCGATATAATTGAAATACCAATAATGACCAAGGTGCAAACAGTAGCATTATCTACCATAGACACTCAAGCATGGCAAGAGCGCTTTCGAGAAATGACAGACAAGGATGAAGATATGCTTTACAGTGAATTTTGGAGTAATGAGTTGTTGCATGAATGGAAGGTCTTTGCACAACTTCTTCTGGGAAACAACACGAGTCTTGATAGTCTTGAAATGTTGGGGAAACGAGATTTCAACATACACAATAATTGGAACATACCTGACGTTCCACCTGATTTGCAGATAATTGGTTCATCATTCATCGAGAGAGAAAAGTCAAACATAATTAACACCAACATATAGGCCACACCACCATCTTCCACACTACCTTTGTCTTCAGAACAACAACTAGCTCTTGATACCATACTACACCATTCAACAAACAAATCCCTTCTACCACCACTAAGATTGATAATTCAAGGAACAACTGGCACATGAAAATAATTTCTGATAAATAAAATACAGAATTCATTCACAACAACATCAACCACATCTCCCTCACATCTCCTTCTGCTCTCCCCTACCGGTGTTTCAACATTCAACATCTCTGCATCCACAATCCAGGCAGGCCTCCACATTGCAAATTTTTGGGTTGACATAGGCCTCATAAATGGTTCTACAGGAAAAATCAACGACAATGTCTACGACGCATCAATGCCACCACCAACATTACCTTTATTTGTTGTTGTCAAATTTTATTAATACAACGACCCATGTTGGGATCCCTCCAACCCGTTACATATTCCCATACCCTCTATTTTGAGAGGGAATCAAAGACAATTTCTGATTAAAATGGCCTGGGGATTAACTATCCATAAGTCTCAGGGTCTTACTTTGCATAGAGCAACTGTTGACATTGGGACCACTGAAAGCCAAGGTCTGACATTCACACCTTTCTCCAGAGTTCCCTCACTTGCAAATTTTTGGATTTCACCTCCTTTTTCATTCAAAAGATACTAAAAAATGGCGCACGTAAAAACACTTGGAGCAAGAAGAAAGGAGGATTCAAGACTACTATCACTCATCCTGTCGTAAATACTACCATCTACTTTGATAGCACCTCCACTACTACTCTATTCAAAACTTCTTATATCCAAAGTGGCAGTGTCATTCAAGGGGTATAAAATGTATTCATGTTTAGTATAAATAAAATTGCCCACAAAAGGCTACCATTCATGATATAAAATCTGTAAATGTACAAAGGTCTTCATGTATACATGTTTAGATCAAATGTAGTGATATAAGATTTGCAACTATACATGTACGAATTTGTAACAAATTTAAATGTACACATAGAACAAATCAATGTAATGTTTCATCTATATTCCTACACTACCACTATCAATCCCACCCGTTATCGACTATACAAAAAAGGTTTTTTCAACAAAAGACCAACCAAACAACTGATGCAACACTAGCATAATTTCCCCGAAATGATTACAAACCACATCAACTATAAAAGTAATTAACTATCCAAAAAAATATAAAATGTATTCATGTTTAGTGCAAAAAAAATGGCCACAAAAGGCTACCACTCATGATAAAAATCTGCACATGTACGAAAGTCTAAATGTAATATGTTTAGTACAAATAAAATTGACAAAAAAGTGCTACCACTCCTGATATGAGAATTGCAAATGTATATGTACGAATTTGTAACAAGTTTGAAATGTAGAGATGGAACCTTTAAATGAAGAGGTTCATCTATATTCCTACACTTAACAAATTCAATCACAACCATTATCAACATCAACTACACAAGTAATAACTATCCCTCTAAATCAAATAACATATATCGTTCGGCGTTCACATTGCATTGTACACATACCGCTAATCTATTACCAATTCTAGCCATGGAATTTGTGAACTTTCCATTCGTTCATACCCTTTCATTGTTTGATGTTTTTGGGACATTAATATGATGGTCCTTGATCACAGATCTATCACGCCAAGACCTTTGAATTTACAATGGTCTCTTGAATAAATAGGAACCACTAGACAACTAATGCTAGTCAAAAAGTACAAATTGAAATGACTTGTTTGCAGGTTAACCATTTCCACACTCTGTTTAAACAGCTCAACAATGGTCATTAGTCAACAGCCATGTCACAAATTTATGCAAACGTATACATAAGATCTAATAGGCTTCTGCCCAAGATCTCCCATCATACAGCTCATTAAGCACTGAAGCCCCTTGTTGAAGTCCTTTGACATGTATCATTAGGGATGTACCTAATTTGTTCCAACTGGCCATGCCATTAGATGGAGCACATTACTCAAACTAACCAGCTTTCTAGGAAGCACACTTCATATACAAAAGTACCGACGTGATTTTATTTTTATTTTTTGAAAAGTTATTCGCAACCCGTCGCAATTATGCTTTTCTCTTGTGCTTATCAAAAGTGATCTTGAGAGTCAAAAACATGATTTTGGTATGATACATCATCTTATTTTTCATTATCATATAAAACTACTAACCACTTCAGCAAGATCCTTGACCACATAGTAGTTTTCCATTTTTAATTAAAATACTCACATTAATAAATCCATCTTTTCTTCTATAATTCTATTGTACTAACTTCCCAGATATTCTACCATGTTTGCGTTCTCACATCAGGATTACTTGGAGCCTACTCTTTAGTTGCATCAACTTATAGCTAAAAAAAAAGAAAAGCGTTACCGATGTATTCCTCATTTTTTTCTGTTTTTCCTTTTACATCACAAATTCCCTTTTCCTGTGTGTGTCCTTATCAAAAGAACACACTTTGATTTGGTTTTAACAAAAAAAATTCCTTTCTACATCGTTCTTGCTCATATAATTTAAGTAACAGGTTAACTTGTTGCATTTCACAACCATCACACACAACTAAAATCTCACAAATCAATTAACACATCAAAAAAACATTCTACCTAATTGACTGATTGGGATTTCATCACCCAATAGGAATTCGTATGAGACTTTCCAAGTCATAACAAACCTAAAACCAAACATAGACTACCATCTCCTAGGCTCCTTCATTATCCATATTTTTTTCTTTCTCACTTCCTTCAAATAATTAAAGATAACAAACAATGAATATTGACTTATGTATTGATAAACTAGAAATCATTGCATTACTTCTTTCTTTGTTATGCCCATCATCACATGATCCTACGCAAAGAAAATGAAATAAAAATTCTCCTCCAATAACACCACTTCTTTGTCTCAACTGATTCCAACATTACTTACTACTTCATCAATGCCCATTAAGACCTCTTTTGTAGTCAATCAGTCCATGACCCACCCCATACAAACCACTTGCATTAGATAGTCAACAACCCTTTCCCACACCATCATGTTATAACATCCACATCTTGTCACCCCTCAATCTGCTATGTCGGTTGGCATGGTTTTGGGCCTCCCATTTTCCCTTGTGGAAATGTGGAGTTCCAAGAGTTCCTTAATCGCTAATCTCTGTGGTCCTTCCATGATTAAATCCTTAGGAAATCCACCCAACTTCCTATCGATGGGCCACTCATTCAATAAATTTATGCCTATCACTTCCAATACCTGAAACCACCCAAGTGCTATCCCCGCAACTTACAACGTGTTCTTTCCTAGAGCCATGAATAAGCTATCTATGGCCCAACATGAGCTTTGTCCTATCATCCTTTCCATCAATCCTCCAATTCACCAAACCACACAACTTGTGACATCTATTCCACCCAATCTACATCCCATCAACACTCATTTGCTTATTTCTTTATCATCCACTTTTGTCACTAACACACCCATCCAACCTGCTCAACCACCCTAATCATTGCCTCACTTATCCAAACAACATGACTGATTTTTACCCCTCGCATCTCACATACACACCAATGTAATCATTTCACAACCTCACCCACTGAGATCTACTCATGCCCATAAACCTCTTGGGGGCATTTACCAATATGTTATAAAAATCCTCCTCCACAATCTCAACCCATCGACACTTATCAAATACCTCAACAAATTCACATCCCCATCTCACAAAAACCTATCTAATCGCAACAATCACATCATCTCCCCGTTTCTCAATATCAACCACTACAACAATTTTAACCCATGACCTACCAAGCAATACCCTAAGTAGCCATCCATTCCCAACAACATTATATAGCTATTTCCCAAAACATCCAATCATAACTATCTTCTTCAAATGATCTCCTACATGATTTGATGAGTAGGTTGGCTAATCTTGAAGCCGTGACCTTGGAACCAAAGGTTACATTCTCCTATGATCAAATTTGAAAAGAACCGATTAACCCATATGTCCATGTCAAGCCTTATCCTCCTCATTGGGAGCTTCCTAAATGTACCAAATTCAATAGTAAGGAAGATCCCTAGCAACACCTATGTGCATTCAATAATGCGTGCTACCTCATAGACCATGATCAAGATCTAATGCTACGCACCTTTCCTATGTCATTGGCAGGTCCTACCCTGGATTGGTACAATGGCATCCCACAACACTCCCACTTTTCATTAACCCAACTTACGCAAATATTCTTTGAGCATTTCTCCATTAACATAGCTCGCAAGATCACCATGACAAACTTGTACACTATTCACCAATATGACGATGAGTCCATTACAAACTTTGTCACATGCTAGCGTGGGATCATAAACCAATTTTCATATTTTCTTCCACAAAATGAGCTCATTGAGTTTTTTTCATGTTCTTGCGTGAAGCACATATCATCTACCTTACAGATTCAATCTTTCCACACATTTTATGAAGCATTTACCATGGCTCAGAAAATCGAGACTCGTGCCCTTGAGCGAGGCCAACTAAAATTTAGATCAAATAAACCAAAACCCAAGTTTCTCAATCCATAAACCCACATGGATAAATCCAAAAAAATGGCCAATACCATAGTGGTCAAATCTTCTCCTTCACCCACTCTCAATGTGGGTCCTCCAAAAATAACCCCTAGAGCATCACCTAGCTACACTCCACTTGGAGAGCCATATGATGTGGTCTTTGATAAACCGATGGCTAATCATCTCATCACACTTCCACCCATTTGACCATTGGATGATTCATGACCAAAACCGGTTTGGTATCATGAGGAATTAATATAAGTTCCATCAGGTTCAAGGACATGACATAGAGAAATGTCAAACTTTTAAAGGCCTCATGGTCAAAAAACTCATCGATCAAGGGGATCTTCATGTAGGTAACCTAATGCCTTGCCTTATTAGCCACTTGATGTCTTTAAACAACTTTTCCCAATCATACTCCACAAATCAAACTACCTCCCACATCCCAACCTCCAATGCACACATCATAAACACTATGGACCACTTTTTGACACCATATCTGCAACAAATCATCCCAATGCCACACCTATCATACCCCTCTCCAACCATCACCCAACCACAACTTCATTGGAATTGGTTATAGCCACTTCTTCATCTCCACCTTTTATGAGTTCATATCTTTCAACTTCTACCACATCAACCTCCTTCACACAGATGTCAAATTCTATCCACAACATTATTAAACTCACATTGATATCTTAGACTCCACCTATGGTTACACCTCTACCTATGACACAAAACTCCCATAGTCAAAGAAAACATGAGTGACACACCAACAATCCCTACAACGCAAACACCCATTGATCCTAATCCCACACAATCAACCAACCCTTGCTTCGAAAGAGGTAAACACATTATACAACGACCCCTCCCATCATATATATCACAAGCACCTAACTAGTGAGGCCACTACAATCCACCAAAGACAAGTTCCACAACCAAAAAACTACAAACCTTGGTGTCCCTAATCAACAAGTCTCTTACACATCCCCACAAAAAGATAGACATTCCTCCCTCTCAAATCAGCTCTCTTAAATACCCTTCATCTTCCTGATTTTGGGACCAATGACATCATTCTTCTTCTATTTTGGGATCACCCCCTTCAACCTCTTTTATTTTGGGACCACTCCCCTTCATTGAAAACCTCTACCACTGATAAGACAACATGGTACCGAACTTCTTCCAAATCAACTTCCTAGTACCGAATCTAGATCATCCACATCATCAACAAAAATCCAAACACAACCCTCTTCATCCTCCCCCAAATCTAAAACAAGGTCAAAAGTTCCCATGAACCACCTCACACAAATTCATTGTTACATCCATCTCTTTTACCTCTTCACCCATACCCGCGTTGTCACCTACTCCCTTGGGGTATTACATGACGATATTTTATTAATTACTCTAAGCATCAACAATCAACTTACCACCCATCAAATCCTTTGATCCAAATTGCCATGACCTTCCTGGTTCAATTCCAATCTTATTTGTGCATACCATCATGTACCAAGGCATGATACAAAACATTGTAAAGCCCTTCGAACAATCATACATAACCTTATCCATAACAATGACCTCCTTGATGAGGGAGAATCAACTCTTCCACTAACCCAATCATCTCCCTCATCCCAACCTTCATTTACAAGAACATCTAAGCCACCCCTTTCATCGAGGATCTTGCCAATATGCCACAACCAAAAGAAGATGCATCCAAGGACATCACTAACCCACCACCAAAAGAGGATATCCCTAGGGATGGTCCCCCTCCTTTTATCAACATTGTTTGGATAACCACCCGTTCTGGCCCACATGACCCTAAATCCACCACACAACCTAAGACAAAAATTTGTTGCCATTCCTCCACCTAGTGAGCTTACATCATCCACACCTTCTTCAAGACCAAAGGTAGTTGTTTTCACTCCTTCCAATACCCCAACTTCATCCTCACCATCCAATAGACCCAAATTTTTAGTCCTAGCCACACCTCGACCTCTTGAAGAAATTATTGTAAAACAACTTCAGGCCCTAGTTAAGATGTTTCTTTATGAGCTTATCCAAAGCTCCCCAGACCACCGACATGCTCTCATTGAAGCCTTAAAACACATTCCAACATTCACTCATGAGACTCAACCTTTCACTTCCCTAATGGGAGCACTTGCTATTTCTTCCATCTCTTTTGACAATGATGAAATCCTAGGCATCCCTACTGAACACCATGAAATCCTTCTATTTATCATGGTTCAGATCAATGACACATTTATTTGACAAACCATAATAGATAATGGAGAAAGTATCAATATCATCTCATCACATACCTTTGAAAAACTTTAGATCCCAATATCACATGTCACTCAAACACCCACGTTCCTCCATGCCTTCAATGATGTTATTGCTCCCACTTTGGGGACTATTGTTCTTCCTATCCAAATCAGTGAGAAACTCTTACATGAATTCTTCTAGATTATAGAAGGATAATTTCAATACAATGTCCTTATTGGGAGTCCATGGATCCATGTCATACGTTGTGTCCCATCCACCCTTCACCATTACATTAATTACGACCATGAGGGAAAGATCTTGACCCTCCCTGCTAATGCTCCTCCATTGAAAGCATGCAATGTGATATATAGACCCAATGATGTCCTTATTCCCAAACATGATTGATCACAACCATCTACCAGCTCAACCATCCCTTTGCCCAAATCACCTGATGATGCTATTTTAGAGAATCTTTTGGACAATATCACGCTGGGGGAGTATCGTCTTGATGCCCTCCCCACACCTCATTGCCATGGTAGACCCAAAAAATCTCCCATGTATCAACATAACCTCGGGGATATCATTTCTTTTGGTCCACCTCATCTTTGCACCAACCTCATCTACAAGGGTGTTGATTCTCCTTCTTCCCATATTGATGATCATTCTCACACCCAATTATATACCAGTGATTTTGACTTCCTCAGAAAACCATCCTTTTCCTACACATACCTCCACCGTTGTGCATGGAAGGGGTTTGGTATGGGACTTTATGAACAAGGTCCCCATGGCCATGTCTTCAAACAAACCCGTCCACCACATGAAAAATTTGGCTTGGGATACCAAGATCCCTCCATCCCTTCAAGAACTTCTATATCCTCGTCCATCAAGGTTGACTCACCCCCCTTCTCTCCGTCTGACTATCTCATAGATCTAGATTCCCCATCCTATGCGGCCATGGATACGGATGATACCATTTCCATCCCCTCTATAGCTTTTTTTTAATCTCCACGATCACCTTGGGATCACTCACCTATCAACATCAAGGTGAATTTAGGTCCCTTCCCCCTTGCTTTCTGATATGGTAGAAGAAGAAGACTTTCCTACCATAGACATTCTTCAATGTACTGATGATGATTCTATCCTCTCCTACATGGGGGTTAAAGATTCTTCTCTTCATAATACCTTATCACCTGACACATCCACTCTCCTCAACAAATCCACTATATAAATCGACATTGGGACCTCCTAAGAGATCTGCATCCTCAAAGTGGATCAATCTCTAGATCCAAAAGAATTATGTCTTTCATTACCTTCCTCTCTAAACATATCCAAGCCTTCACATGGTCATACTCTGACATACTGGGTCTCAATCCTACCATTTTTGTCCATAACATCATCACTTTCCCCAACGCCAAACCGGTTAAGTAAAATCTTAGCCGCATGCACCCCCGCATTGCCCTCCTTATCAAAGAGGAGTTACAATAACTTCTCTCAGCCAATTTCATCATTCCCATTGACTATCCCCAATGGGTCTCTAATAATGTACTTGTCACTAAATCATGTCAAATTTTGAATTTGCACAGATTTTCAAGATCTCAATCTCACTTTCCCCAAAGATTATTTTTCCCTTCCCAACATTGATCAACTCATTGACCTTACCAGCTGGTCATGAGATGCTCTCTCTCATGGATAGTTTTTCTAGTTATAATCAGATCCTCATCGCCCCAGAAGATCAACATAAGACTTCTTTCACTACTCCTTGGGGTACCTTTTGCTATCGTGTCATGCCTTTTGGGTTGAAAAACACCAGATGCTACTTATCAACGGGCTATGACTTATATATTTCCATGATCTCATCCATAAGACCAGTAGAAGACTATGTTGATGACCTTTTGGGTAAGTCCAAACATCAATGTCGATCATCTTATTTTTGTCCTTGAAGTCCTCTTTGAAAATCTTCAAACATTTCTTCCTTTGCCTTAATCCTGACCAAATGTTGTTTTTGAGTGTGTTAACTGGGAAAAATCCTTAGTCTTCATCATTTCTATTAGGGTATTGAGGTTGACCCTGCCAAAATTAAAGATATCATTGAGATTCCTCCTCCTTCCAATCTTAAACAACTTCAGCAGTCTTTAAGGCCGACTTTAGTCCATTCACTGCTTCATATCACAACTTTTGGAAAATTTCCAACCCTTCCATCATCTTCTTCGCAAAGATGTCAAATTTCACTAGGATGATAACTGGATGATCTTAAGAGTAATCCTATCTCTACCTGTTCTTACACCTCCACATGAGGGGGAGCCTTTTTATCTATATGTTTCTACCATTGATCATGCATTAGGTGCCATGTTGGCACATGTGATGGCCGTGTGACAGAGACAGGTATCTATTACATCAGTCATACCCTTCATGAAGTATGAAACTCACTACACTAAACCTGAAAAGATGTGTTCACCCTCTTCTTTGCCACTTCCAAGATTTGCCACTATCTTATCAATCAAAAAATGTATGTAGTTACTAGCTTTCATCTTCTCAAAACCATGCATTCTAAACCTTACCATAATGATCACATCACTCGATGGCTCATTCTCATGATTGAGTTTGATCTAGAGATTCATCTCTCAAAACTCTATTAAAGGGCCAAGTGATCGCAGACCAATTAGCTGAAGCCCCTCTTCCTGACCACTCATCTTCCTCATGACCAATTTCTAGATGAATCAATTAATAGTTTCCATCATGACGCCTTTCCCTCTTGCATGACTCTTTTTTTTGACAGATCTAAATGTCAACAAGGGGGAGGTGCTAGTGCATCATTCTCATTCCTCCTTGGGAGGCTCCCATCCCATTCCCTCAAAAACTTGAACTTTGAATGCACTAATAATATGGCAGAGTATGAAGCCCTTATCTTTGGTCTTGAAACTTCTATCCTTTTTGGTGTTCAATTCCTTGACATCTATGGGGATTCCAAACTCATTATCAAAAAAATTATAGGCAACTATCAATGTAAAAATGATATTCTTAAAAATATAAAGATATCATCCTATTTCTCCTTGAGTCCTTTGATTATTATACTATTCAATCTATCCCTCGCTCATCTAATCATTTTGCTGACACGATGGCTTCCCTTGCATCTCACATCCCATGGATAACTAATGAATACCAAACTTTCAATTGTTGTTTCATCATGATCAACCATCTCACATTCATGAGTTACCTCATGTCAAATGTTGAACTAACTCATGAACTTTGGTACTCTCAAATCTTTGATTATATTATCCAAATCCATAATTCCCTTTACCTATCTAAGAATGGTAGAAGTTCATTTCTTCAATGTGGTAATCACTATGTCATTCTTGGTGGCATCCTCTATAAATGGGATTCGACGGTATTCTCCTTTGATGCCTTAAATCCTATGAATCTACTTGCGATATCTAGAAGTCCATGAATGCATTTGTGGTGGACATTTTAGTGGCTTATCTGTCACTAAGCATGTTCTTCGCCTGGCTATTATTGGCCTTTTCTCAATCACGATTGCTACAAATATGTTAGTGAAATGTGTTAAGTGTCAGCAACATTCCAATCTTATCTGCATCCATAGCCAGGCCTTAAACTAGTTCAAGACCTTTGGCCCGTTTCATAATGGGGCCTTGATCTCATTGATAAAGTATGCCATAACTATCATCTTCACCTTCGCTTCACTCTTTGGGCTTACACAACCAGCATTCATACCTCCATAGGCACTATTATCCAAAATTCACCCCTCGAGGTAAATTTTGATAACATGCATCAGATTGTTGAGTCCCAAGCAAGTAGATTGATTCAATGCCCAAAATCATGTTTTTGGGGTGTCTTTTGCTTTTCTCTAACATTCCCCATCCAAGGAAAAAATCCAAAAATGAAGTCGCAGGCTTGTTTTAATGCATTTCAGCTCTGGAGGCCATGGTTCATACAAGTATGGATTATACCAAGGTTCATCATACTGAGTTTGTGGCCGAAATACAAAGGAATTGGCAAATTTGGAACTTTTGTCCAAGGTCGTATGCGTGATAGTTGGGATGTCGGGACGTGTGGGACACGCAAATCTGAAATGGCTACAAGTAGTGAAAATCGGCAAAAGTGGAAGTTTTTGGTCCGCGTGGTTGGGGATAGCTGGGAAAAAAAAGTACGCACAAGACGTGAATCGGTCGATTTGCCACAAGTCAGTCTATTGTGAGTGGTGTGGAGATTTTTGTCTAGGACATTCAGGACAAAAGTGGGTGTAAGACACATCACCAAATAAGGAATCCCGAATCTGCTGATGTGGAAGAATGTGTCTGGGATAGTCGGGACACGCGACCCTGATTTTGCCACAATACCTATAATTGAAAGAGAAAAGACAAAGTTTGACCTCTCGAACTTCAAACGGCCATAACTTTTGAATCCGAGCTCTGATTTTCATAAAATTGGACTTTCTTAATTTTAAAAAGGGTAGATATATTTAAATAAAAGAAACATATTTGGCCCCATTCAATTAATGTTCATTCCCGTCAAATGACAGAAAACACCTACTAGACCCAAAATAGCTACTCGCACTCAGAAGGCCATAACTTTTGTATTTCTCAATGAAATCACACAAAATTGGTACCATTGGAATTGTGGCTCTGAACCCAATGTACAAAAATCAAGAAATTCTAGATTTGATGAGAAATTAATGGTTATTTTCATAAAATGTTTTAGGGTTCATGATAGTGTTTTATTTAGTAGTTGGGACTGCAATTAAGATGCATGGTCATCATTCTTTCTCTACTGCAGCACATAGGACAGTCTGGGGAGCCTTTTTCATGTAACATGTAATCATTTCACTCCATTTAGTGCCTTTGACAAGTGGTTGAAGGTTAGATTTTGGGATTTCCATTTTCCCCTTCTCTCTCTCTTCTAATTTTCCTATAAATTGGAGTGTTGGTATCATTGTAAGAAGAGGTAGTTTTTGTAGCAAATCTCTACCAAAATTTCTTTGTGAAGCCAATGTGTTGCAGGCCCTTATTATGGACTCCTTGTATGGTGATCTGGGCCCTTATCTTGTAATAGATTGAACTGTGCATTTTATGAAACAATAAAATATAAGTTTGTGGATGCATCTTACCCTATTGTGTTTTCTTGCATTCTTATTGCCCCTTCAACCTTGATTACAAGTGTATTGTGTCTATCTTTATGCTCTTGCAAGGATCTATTATTATTGTGCATGTATGAAACATTGTTGTGAATGCATTTTCAAATTGTGGAGAACTATTATCACCCCTTCAAGTATGCACTTTACTCCTAGTTTTCACACATTGGAAGACTACTCTCACACCCTTATTTTCTAGTGTATCACCGCTTTAGTATAGGATTTAATTTTATGCATTCTCTCTCCTTGGTCCCTTGGAAAGTTAGATTAGAATAGTTAGTTTACCCTGCATTAGAGTAGATCAGGGTAGGAGGTTTAGGAGAAAGAACCAGCTTTCTCTAGAGGTCTATCTCAAGTAGCAAGTCCCACAACTAGAAGATAGTACCCATGTTATCCAATCACACCATTAGTTCAAGTATATGCACTTATGTAAACATAAGGGTGCTATGATTCGGTGATAACGTGCACTTCCTATGTTTTCACTCTTATATGGTTCTAAATCCATTCTTCCCCTTGAAGTTAAAATTTCATTCTTGCATGTGTTTCTTCGTGACATCATTTCTAATGTAGATTATCACCAAGAGCTTCTAGCAAAACTTGATTTGTTAAACGAGTGTTGTATTCTTTCTCTTGAGTATCATTGTGTTTATCAAAAGCATGTCCAACATGATTATAACAAACATCTCAAAGAACACTAATTTCAAACCAGTGACCTTTTCTTAAAAGAAAATCACATTCATTACTCCTTAAAGGAGGCAACGTGGAAATGTTTCTCCCAAATAGACTAGATATTACATTATCACACACAAGTATCGATCTGGGGCCTATCGTTTGGCTTCCCTTGATAGTAAACTGGAGAAAACCAGATAATGCATTACACTTATGGCCATTTTATTGTTAGCATATATACCACTCAGAAGATAGTATATCTTTACATCATTCCTCCATCATCAACCTCTTCTATCTATCATTGTAATGATATGGAACTATGTGGTCTATGGTCACTTTGTAGACACAACCTTCAATATAGGAACCATGGCTCTATCCATAGCATTTTCCTTATGGATAGGTTCTCCATTTTTGGTGAAAACTCCATCATCATTACACTCATTACCTTCTTGTTTACCTATTGGAACCATGATAAGGGTCTAGGGGTGTCACTTGTACAATCATCATCCCCTCCTAAGTGGTCTACATAGCTATACTCAACTCTTCCCCATCAAGAGAGAGAGAGAGAGAGAAATAAAGTCAAAATTATGAATGCTCTTATAGCATGCTATCTTAACCAAAATTAGACTAATCCCTTAAAGGATATCTATTCATAAAAATAATATAATAAAAATAGACTAATCCCTTGAAGGATAAGTATCATGCATATATTATTATGCCATTTAAGAAAAAGTCAAACATCTAAAGGAAAAAGGAAAAACTAGGCCATACCCTCGAAGGATGGATACTCTATTATATCATGGCAAAAAAACTTCCTGCATTGATCAACCTTCTATATATCATAGCATCCTACGAAATATTCCTGCATCGATCAAATTTCTCTTCATACATTACAGACTTCCCGCATTGATCACTTTACATCTTCCTCATTCGAAGAGCAGGGGCATATTCCTAAGAACAAACACTTATGGAGAAACTTCTCCCCACATACAAGTAACTATTCCAACCCCTTGGTCATGAAGACATTAGGTTTATAAGATTATTTCATCCATATTTCCCTCGTGGTATTTTCATATAACTAATTATCATGTGTTATGTGTTAACATCTAGTATTGGTTGCAACTACAATGCCTTCAGTGATTCTTTTTTGTTTTCCTCCAATCCGGTTCAAAGCATGGTTTCCTCTGATGATCTTTTGCTACGAATATGTGTCATTTATCTTGTTAAGTTCACTTTTTATCAAGATTGCATTATTACATATCTAATTTCTAACAATGACATATTCATATGTTTACTTTAAGGATGAAATCTATTAACATCATCCATAAATCCATGAAATATTTTAACGTCTATGAGCACTTTCTCTAATACACTTTTTGGTTTGGGAATTATACTTGATCTTTATTGTAGTTTGTGAATCCAACTTGAGAATCCCTCTTAAGAAGAGTCTCTTATCATGTAGCTCCTTATCCACCACCATGGGCAACATGTCCTTTCTCCATCCACCCTCCCGCATCACCTTTTTCTTATCGTTGATTATCCCCACATCACCCTTCTCACCTTTCTTGTCCCCTTATACCACATGGCATGAACATCACCCTTCTCAAAATTCCTTATTTTTCATCTCAATTTTGTCACATTTATTTAACTATTCCAGCAATATGGAAATCCTATTCAAAGTAAACCTGTCATTATGGACAATGTCTCATTAACATTTCCCCCTATTGACCATTCTTTCATCCTAGTTCCCCGTACTAATAAAACTTTTTCTCCTACCATTACCCTTTATTATCCTATCAAATCATAGAGTACATACATCATCTCTCACTTACAATTATACATTTTTTCCACATTTTCCCCATGTTATCCATCATCCTTCATACCACTTTCTTCCATTATTTTGATGTCTTGTTTCTACACCACATCTATCATCATCATCTGCGCACTCTCCTTGCCTTTAATATTTTCATAAATCTCCTTCCATCCCTTGAATTCTCCCACATAGTCGCTCTCATGTCTTACATTTATTGTCATTTGTCTCACCCTAAAATTATTTAATGCTCATATTCAGTTTCGACACTAAACTATTATTGTTGGTCGACCACTTAAAGTCACTCCAAATCACTCTTCTCCACCTTTCTCACTCTTTTCATCCTTCTCCATTCCTTTTCAAGTCCTTCCTCCACTTTGTACCAACAATAATTATTGTCGGTCTTCTCTCCCTTTACTGGCATTTCCTCCTTCACTCCCCATTACCTTTTTCTCTTATCTAAACCTTTCCCTTCATCCTTCATAAATAATAATTATTATTTTTCTTCCCCTAACGTCCCTTTTTTGGCATTACCTCTTCGATTATCCATTCCTAATTTACCCTCCTTCACTCTTCCTCTTATCCTTCACTAACAATAATTATTGTTGGTCTTCCCCTAACATACTTTTACTAGAATCACTTCCTCCATTATCCATTCTTTCTTTCCTCCCCTTTCTTGTCTCCACTTCCACTTCTTCTCTGCCTCTCCATTTTGAATTTTCCCTTTTCAATATATTTATTGTCTTCATTATACAACCCTCATATCTTCTTATCCTCATCTCATTCATTTCTACAGATTTTTCCCTTGTTCCCTCGTGCCTCCTTATTACTTTCTTATTGTTCCCTTTTTCCTTACATACTATCCCATATTTTTTATCCTCCCACCTTCCAAATGCATTTCCATGTGGTCTATACCATATTGCTTACCTTCGGATCCACTCTGTCATCTCTTTGTTCCCCATGATTTTAACCTCCACATTCCCTTGCCTTGTCTTCTCTACCAACCCTAACTATTCCTTTCTTTGGTATTCTCCACATCTTCACGAGTTTCCTTCTTTTCTCTATTTTATAGTCTCTTTAAAGTATTTGTATTCCTCATCTCTTACATGTTTTCATCATCTCATCTTTGTTTCCATCATTTCTCTCCCTTCATCTTCATCACCTCCTTATTTTATCTTTTCTATTCCACTACTTAGATTGTGCACATCTCTTTCTCTTTTATATAATTTCACCCTCTCCTCTATTACCCTTTCTCATCTTGTATTCTCCTTCTTGTTTTCCATTCTTCATTACCTTCTTATCCTATCATCCTTCTCTATTTATTTTTTCTCCAGACCCCTCATTTTTGCTCTATTTTCTAGTCCTATACTTTCTTTATTTTTATTCCTATTATTTAAATTCTTCATCTTCCTCATCTCTTCCATGTTTCTGTCACTTTTTTCTTCCTCTACCACATCCACTTTATTCCATACCCTTGTATTTTTCACTCCTACCATAATTTATTCATCTTCTCTATTCTATGAATGGTATCTTGCATCTTCTTTACATTCCGCACTTTTCTCATTTCCTCTATTCTCTCCATCCTCTCTCTCCATTCACCCATTTCTCTCTCCTTCTTTTTAGTATTTTCACCCTCTTTTCTATCACTATCTATCCTTATCCCTATCATCCTTCCACCTCTTTCATTCCTCTTTTTTTTCCTCCTTCACCATGTCCACTTTATTACATTTCCTTGTCTTCTTCACCTCTCAATTTTCTTTTCTTCATCAACCAATCCTCCTATCCTTTTCTCTCTTCCCACACTCACTCGTTTCTTCACACTTAACATTAAAGGTTGACAAAAATATCTACCCATTTGAAGAACATAACATCTCCATTCTATTACACTCCATTTTCATTCCTCTCTCTACAACCTTAACCTCTCCTTCTTTTTTCATGCTTCTTCTATTCTTGTATGTCCTATCAAGGGAGCATCATCACATCTTCCCAAGGAATTTTTGTCTTAGAGGATACCATTACGATCTTCCCTTACAATCCTCTATTTTCCCTCACAAATGTTTTCTCTATTGTTTTCTTACAGAAAGTAGATTGAATTCTTCCCATATTCACATGAGAAACAAGGATGCTTTCTTATAGAAAACTAATTCCTTAGGAAAGATATCTTCAACACAATAATTATTCCCCCCTTGGGGCATTTTATCCTACATTGGAACTATCCCTTTCTATTCTTATCATCCACCTTTGTGGCCATAATTATTTACTCTTGTAACATTTTGTATCTATTATCTAATTTTACTCGTCAGAAAAAAATGAACAAACATGAACATGTACACTGAGAAAATGGGGTGTATTCAATCAGGGGAGCTTGCATTGTGGGATCAGATGAATAGGTTGAAGAAGGTTGAACATTGTAGAGGAATTCGGGAAATGAAAAAAAATTGAAATTCTAAAATTTTGGATTTCAAAGGGTCAAATTTCGGGACTAGGTGGAAAGAAGTGTGAAATTCATAACTTGAGTTCTGAAATCACAAGTCCAAAATTTGGACTTCGGTGTTTTTCAGAGGTTTCGGTGAGCACAGAAAGGTGAACAGTAGTAAAAGATCCCCAAAATTCAAAATGTTTGAAACCTAAAGTTTGAATTTCAAACTTTGGGATTTTGGAGTTTTAGAGGTTTCATATGACCAAATCCATAAACAATTCCCAAAAACCTTAACCCTAAAATCTTGAAAACCTGAACCCTTAAATCCTTGAAAACCCGAACCCCAAAATCCCCAAAAACCCAAACCCCGAAATCCAAAAAACTTTAAAAATGTAAAAGTCTAAAACCCGAAGTCCAAATTTCAGACTTCAGATCTTCGGTGGTTTTGTTTACTTAAGAGGATGAAAAGTAACCCGATCTTTGAAATGGAAAGGACCAAAGTTATGTATTTAAAACTTTGTGGTTTTGAAGTTTCAGAGGTTTTGCATGCTTAAGCCGATGAACACTAACATCAACCTCTGAAGTCAAAATGCCCAAAATTCTGAAATTTTGAATTTTGGAGGTTGCGATGCATTTCGGAGTCCGAAGAAATAGAGCCAATCACTCGTAATTAATGTAGTATGGAACCCCAATCTTCATATGGCCATAACTTTTGACTGGGAGCTCCGATTCACACAAGGTTGGACTTTTCAGAAAGCTCTCACGGCATCCTCTACACTAACTACAACTGGATATCTTTAATTGGAAGGGAGACAAGTGTCTTTAATATGAATCAAAATACAGTTTGCCACTTTTGGGGTCAAAGCACAATAAAATGGTCCTCACCTACCACCATAATGAGATGTACCTTAAATACAACCTGAGGTGGTTCAGGGTCATTGATTTTCTAAAGGTACTTTCTCTCAAAACTTCGTACATCTCTCATGAAATTCCTATAAACTAATGTAAGGAGGGGCTTCTAGAGTTCTAGAAGGTATGGACATTCTTGTAAAAATAAAATTGGCCCCTCCCTATCTTCTCTTTGGCAGGTAGAGTTGTGGAGCTCAAACGTTGTTTCTTATGTTCTGAAACTGTAATGCACCTTTGCCTCGGGTGGTTTATTTATTTGAAAGTGTATTTTTTGACCATCGAGACCTTCAGATGTATTTTTAAGATGCATGAATTGTGAGATGTTTCTCAACCCTCTATCATGTTTCATTTTGACTTATCCTCCTGATCTTTCACTGTGAATATGTTTATCTGTGCATGATTTTGCAAATAAATAGTGTACATACGTCTGTGCCAATAAAATGTAAGATTTATATTGGCAAAACGTATGTTTCTTCATTCACAGGTATGAAGAAGACATCACCTCCTTAGCTTAGGTTTCATTTTTATGCAATTTCTCTCAATCCCTGTCTCCTATGGTAGTTCAAGTTTAGGTTGATTTTGGGTACTATTGATTGTCCTACATTTCATATGGTGCATCTAAACATGAAGGAATAGGATAACAAAACACATTCATCCGGAGATGAAAATTCCGTTTTTCGCGAGGTAAAAAAAAATCCACACTTTGTGTCAAAAGCTCCATGTTGTGCAGTCACACTGAGACTCGTTCACCCCATAAGTTGCAGAGTCACCAGGGGTGGCTGTGATTCAACACCAACAATTGTGTTGGGAAATAGGATATAGAGCCAAAGGATCTTGCCACCTGATGATGCCATGTCAAAACACACTCAGAGGTAGATTGAGATGAAATTTGTTAATGGCATAAGCTTGCCACGCCACCAAAGTGCCACCAAGATCGTCATCCTTCTAAATAAAATGGTTTACAAGTTACTTTGGTCAGGAGTATCATCATATTTGTTAGCATACATTGAAGGATTTTATCAATGTAGTCATCAGGAGAGTATGTGCTGTTTTATCTCATTAGTAAGTGGCTCCTAGATTTTTTAAAGATGAAGGGAATAACCGTGTCATCCATAATCGTACCTCCATCAATTTAGGAAAATGTAGTTGATTATTTCTCCTGATCTACATTGTCGATTTTGCATTTGGTTCATAACTAGAAAATCCAGTCCATGAAATAGAATAATTCCACTAGCCAGCAGTGGATTCTCAAATATCTACATCCTGATAGTGTGGTAATGTAGAAAATATCCTTGGATCTAAACCTTATTAAGCGTCACAAAAAATATGTGCAATCAACAAAATCGGCCATCTGGTTTGGATAACTAGTACTGTTTGATTAGACACCCAGTTCAGGATAGATGTGTGTGGACAGGAAATAAAACCAACATCTATGAGTTGTTGTATTTCATCCTTGCGCTAGTAGAAGTGAACCTTGGGATGCGTTTTAAAACGTGGACATATTTTTGTTGAACAATGCTTAGTTTTTTACCAGGGTGCGCAGGTTTAATCTTGTTTGCATGACTACTGAAAAGTGTATCTATACCACTTGCTGCATGGATCACTGTGAGGAGTCCTAGAGTGGAATAACCATTGGAGAACTTGTGATATTGAACTTGTTGTTGATATCCTCTTGCTAGAAACTAGCGTGAGAAGACAAGTGGTCAACAAAACCATTTATGGGTTGGCGTCAGTACCAAGGTTATATTGGATGTATTTTGTCTCATTTAATAGTAGTCGAATAATCCTTTATATAAGGGCTAGTATGGGATTGTTGCTCAGGATCATCATGAAGCTTCATTAGACATAAATAATTCCCCAAAGTCGGAAATGGAGACATTCAAGATATGTGGTGCAAATTATATTCTTGTGCATGGAACGAAGGGGAGGCGATCAAAATTCCCCATGTATTCTAAGAAATATTACATCAGTAGTCAATATTGTCTAAGTCAGAAGCTAATCCATAGAACCTAGTATGGAGGTAATGATTTCAAGATGTAGGAGTGGAACCTGACCAGAAGTTATGTAGAAGAAACATAAGATTTGGAATCATCTCTGATTCATTTCTGTGCCTAAACCAGTCACTTAGAAAATCCATAATGAAGCGTATACTGTCTAAGCAATACCATACTTGGAGAAATGTTGGTTAATTACATAAGAGATGGGGGTTTCTGCATGGAATGTTAAAATATAAATTTACTTGAAAAATTACATCCAAGGGGGGGGTCTACTAGAATATTGTAAACTTTCTCCTCTGAGGAGGAACAGGACCATTTGAGCCTTGTGTGTAAGAGTGGAGGGGACTACACGAGTACATGACACTTGGAGATACTTCAAGTCACTGCGCCAAGAATGTCAAGTACTATGATTAACTATTATTGGGCATCACATGGCATAGTCGTAAGGTAGAGTACACAGACCAAGAAGCTAATAGGAAATGCTAATCGGTATTCTAAGACCCTGCTTTGTTGAACGAGCTTACCAAAACCACTGGAAGAGATAGAGGAGGGACCCAAAGAGGCTTTAGTAGGGGCCAGGATTTGGTTGAATAGTTACAAGATCACAAATGTTAAGTCCTGATCGGATTGTCAACTAGTATGGGAAATGTTAGAACCCAAGTACAATGATTAACTGTAATCATGAATATAAAGATGGGGATCATGATCCCTAACATATCCATATAAGGTAACTCATAGAATGTGAATATCGTGAGCATCTATGAGCAAGTAATTCTCATTAGTGAGTCAAAATTGTAATAACTCTTCAAATAAATAAATAAATATTTTTTTTTATTACGATCTTTGCTCCAAATTTACTTATGTCTGATGCTTAGCTGCTCAAAGGGTCCAATTTTGTAGCCTGAAAGACAAAAATGAAGACAATCCTTCAGTTTGAAGGATTATGGGGAATTTTCATAGGGTTTGTGTCGGCTCCCATAACCCCCAATGAACTAATAAAATATGAAATGGCTAGTGCTAAATCCTTGATGCTGATAATGCTCAGTATCAGTGATGATGTGTAACCACATGTTCATAATGCAAACAAACCTAAGGAGGCCTGGGACAAGTTGGCAACCATTTACGAAGTAAAAAAAATTAGATGAAGATACTTCATCTTTAGTCAAAGTTACACACCCTCTCTATGGAGTCAGAAAAGAAAGTGGAGGAATTCTTACGTCACGTGGCTGAGCTGTGATCAGAGTTATTAGTGCTCGGTGAAATGGTGGACAATAAACTTCTTGTCACAATTACCTTGAGAGCACTCCTTTCTCAATTCCGAGTGTTTGTTACGACATTGAATGTGTTTAAACAAACAGTGACATTCGAAGAACTTGTGAATTTATTACAGCAGGAAGAGGCCATCACTTCATCCCCATGAGGAGTCTCAGGATAAATCCTTGTTCTCAAAGCCTTACCATGGCTAGAAGAATCAGAAGGGTCGCCTAGAGAAGTAAAATCTAACGCAACCTAAATAAAAATAGAAAGATCAAAAGTCAAAGAGATGGTGTCACTTTTGTAGAACTAATACTCACGACACTAGTCACTGCTAGCATAATAGCTTGAAACAGGGGACTTCAAGCCATACAAGCACATCTGGGTGTGAAGATTTTCAAAAGTCTAAATGACGTCCCCACTAGAGAAAGCACAAGGGACATCTCATAGCCCAACAAGAAGATGATGAATCTGATGAGGAGACATTAGAAGGAGCCCATTATAGTAAGAATCTTGTACTTGTCTCTCAAACTTCTCAGCCCATGAAGAAAGTCTGGTTGATAGACTCTGGTGCAACCAAGCATATGTCAGGTGACAAGAAGCTATTTGATTCACTACGTGAAGAACCAACTGGAGATCAAGTTCAGATAGCGGATGACTAAGAGTACATTACAGAGGAATAGGGAATGTCCCCATTCCTCTAGGACCACAAAAATGTACACTTACAAAGGTACTATATGTTCCTGGCTTGACTAGCAATCTCTTGTCAGTTACTCAGCTCTTGAATCATCACCTTAAGGTTGAATCATGCTTAATCTCCCAACAAGGTACTGTTCTTGTTAAAGCTTTTGTAAAAGATAAGTTATTTGCTTTAGATATTGTTTCATCTTCTGTAGTAGCTTTATTTGCTTATAAATTGGAATCAACTTCCCTATGGCATTTTAGATATGGACAATTTTCGGTTAGTTCATTACACCAGATGAATTCAAAAGCAATGGTCCGTGGACTACCCAAATTGTCTAGTTCCTTTCCTATTTACCCAGGCTATCTTTTTTAGGAAAACAACACAGAGATCTATTTCAAGCGAGCACCTTCCATGCCAAGAAGCGTCTTGAGGTGTTCATACCGATATGTGAATGACCTGCATTTCTACTTCCTTTTTCAAGATACAATTACTTCCAACTATTCGTTGATGACCACTCTCGTAAGACATGTGGGTGATATTTCCTAAAGAAGAAAAGTGAAGCTCTTCAACATTTTCATAACTTCTATCATCAAGTGTTGTAGAAAGTGACCAGACAAGCCACTTCTTCTACTTGGCTCAGATCGAAGGGGGGAATTCACATCAAAGAAATTCTTAGCCTTCCTGAAACCAACATGGTGTTTAATCAGCACCTAACTTCATCCCTATACACCCCAGCAAAATGGCATTGTTGAGCGTCGCAATCGCACAGTGATGGAGATGGCTCACTGCATGCTATCAACTGTCAAAGCTTGGAGAATAGCTATTGGGCTGAAAGTAGTATAAATAGCTATATATCTTCTCAATAGGGCACCACGAAAAATATTCTACAGTAAGAAAACACCAGAAGAGGTATGAAGTGGTAGAAAGCCATCAATTTCTCATTTATGAGTATTTGGTTGTACAGCATACATGCATGTCCCAGCTCAGAAGAGAAAGAAGATTGAGCGAAAGACACTCCCATGTATCCTTCTTGGTGTATACAGTACTACCTCGAAGGCATACCATCTCATGGATCCTGAGACAAAGAAGATATATGAGATTCAGGATATGTGGTTTTTGATGAGTCATCATTTGACTCAATAGTGATCAACAAATAAGAGTCCACTTACCAACCACCTCTCATCGATTAGTCTCTCAATCATATGATGAGCCAAGAAGAGACTACTCAGAGAAAATGAAATGCTGCCAGGAGAATATTTGTTGATCTTGGAGAACTAGAAAATGTTACTCCACATCAATAACACGAAAATAGCAAATCAAAAGCACAGTTCTCGTCTGAAATGGGGTCCAAAGCACCGTCAAGGACTCCCATTTGCCAACTCTCTACCAGATACTTCATTCCGGAGTCAAAACGAGAAGTTACAGTCAAGAAATGGGTAAAATAGCACTCAAGTTCACTGATTAATAACTTCAATCTAGAAAATGTTCATGAAGCACTTAGTCAACCTCAGTGGAAGAAGGCCATGGATATATATAAATATGACTCCCTCATGAAAAATTAGACATGGGAACTTGTCGAATCTGCCTATAGGAAAGAAAACCCATAGGCTGCAAATGGATTTTCAAGACAAAATATAAGGCAGATGGATCCATCGATAAAACATAAAGCATGACTTGTAGCAAAAGGATATGCTTAGAAAGAAGGCATTAACTATGAAGAAACCTTTGCACCCACTGTGAAGATGAAGACCATCAGATTAGTTTGTGCACTTGCAAGCACAGAAAGGATGGACACTTCAGCAGATGGACATCAAGAGTGCTTTCCTAAATGATGATCTAAAAGAAGAAGTATACATGACCCAACATGAAGGATTTTTTGATGAAGAGCATCCTAAAAAGGCATGTCATCTCATCAAATCACTGTATGGACTGAAAACAAGCTCCAGGGCATGGTATATCAAGATCAATGATCACGTTTTGTAGCATGGGTTCACTCGTAGCCCCTCAGATTCAAATTTGTAAATAAAGAAGGTAGGCAAAGAAATTTTCATTCTTTTTGTGTATGTAGATGATCTTGTGATCACTAGCAGTTTAGAAGAATCAGGTTGATAGATGTAAAGAATGATCTCAAAAGAACCTTCGAACATGACACATTTGGGGCTACTACATTATTGTCTTGGCTTGGAGATATGGCAAAAGAGCATCACATTTTTATCTCCCAGACAAAGTATGCCAAGACACTCCTGGAAAATTATGACATGACTAATTGTAAACCTATATCCACTCCCATGGAAAAAGGCTTGCAACTTTCAAGATTCCAGGATTCACCTCAAGTAGATGCTACTCTCTACAGGACAATTTGTTGGAGGGCTCATCTATTTGACATATACCAAACCAGATCTATGTTATGTTGTCATCTATCTTTCCAAGTTCATGCAGGATCCAAAGAAATGTCACTGGAATGCAGCAAAGCATGTTTTGAGATATGTCTGAGGAAAAACTAATTATGGTCTGGAATATAAGAAGAATGATCAATTCTTCTTACAAGGGTACATCGACTCGGACCATGCTGAATCTGTTGATGACAAGAAGTCAACTACAGGATACATATTTCATCTCGGATCTGGACCTATCTCGTGGATAAGTAAGAAGCAAAATGTTGTTTCTATCTCATCCACAAGAGGCAGAATATCGCACCGCACGAGGAGTTATGTGCGAAGTGATATGGTTATGTCGCATTTTGGATGACCTGGGAATTTCTAAAAAACAGTCACCTATTCTCTATTGTAACAATCACAGTGTGTTGAAGCTCATGCAAAATCTAGTCTTTCATGAACAAAAAAAGCATATTGAAATTGACTACCATTTCATTCGAGAGAACAAGTCTTGAACCATCACATTCAACTCTAGTACTGTCCTACAGAAGCACAAGTAGCCAACATTCTCACTAAAATCTCTTGGAAAAGTGAAATTTGAACTTTTCAGGGGTCACATTTGCAAGAATAATGTAATAAGGGGGGAATGTTAGCATATGTAGCATATTTTATATTTTTTAGGAGAGTGTTTGTTCTATTTTTATCCCTTTATTCGTCTCTTCCTTGTTTTATTCCATTATTCTCTCACCTTCATCCAAATCTTCCTCCTTCAATTTAGGGGAATATAGTTTATTATTTCTCCTATAAAATGTATGTAAAAGCTTCTTCATAATAAAATAAGATGTGTTGAGAGTACTTCACTCCACATTCTTCTCATCCTGTTCTAGTTTTGTCCTACAATTATGTTCATTTCAAATGTTTTAAATTTAGTTTTTGAACATAATTTGGATTAAGAATGCCTATTTTAAACTTCCAGTTTGTTTTAAAAAATATGTAAATTAAATTAGAAATCCATGGAAGATGATTTACAGGCATTATAAATTCTCTTGGTGTATAGAAAAGTTGTTTTAAAGTTATAAAAAACTAAAACAATGCAAAATAACCTAATTTCTATTGAGATTTGTATATAAATAGAGTTCATGCACATATAGTTTTGTATCGAGTTTACTCTTAGAATTATATCTATCATGATTTATGTGTAGGTGAAAATTATTGAAGTGGATGAATCATGGGAAATGCAAAGAATGAGAAATGAAAATATATTGTTTGAGGAAGAGAATGTAGAGAAGAATGCTAGAAGATATGTTCATATCTTGGAAATATGTTCATAGGAAGGCACAAAGAGAGAGAGAGAGAAGACACAACAAGTGAAAGACAAGGCTGCAAAAATTGGTACATATGTATAGAAACCCTTGATAGATCGTAATTTTTTTTTAGTTCTAAGGTTTAAATATGATAATATGTTTTTTAGATTGGGTAAAGGCAAGGGTTTTGATAGGATCCCATAACCTAAAACAATAGAAATAATACATGTGAAAATAAAATCATTTGACATAAGAATGATGTCAAAAACAACTAAAAAAATAGTAATGGTTATATCATAGAGAACACAATCATCATATGTTTCCTTTAAACTTATAATGGCATCCTCTAATTTGTCTATGTAGAGAATAGACAAAGTAGGAGAAATTGGACAACCATGTTTAATACTAATGATGATATTGATATCTTGTGTAAAACCAGTATGAGTTCGGACCTGTCCAACCACCTTCTCATCAAGTGTCATCACAATAATACTCAAATGCCTTGGAATATGTAAATCTCAAAGATGTTGGATTAGAATCTATTTGGGAATTCATATTGTTAAATTCCTTCCAACAATGATCAACAAAACAACAATAAACCTTACATGTATTTAGTTTTTCTTCTTTGATTATAACCCTAAGTACCAATATATGGTATATTATATAGTGATTCTACTTAAAACCAATTTTCCTTATTTTTTTAAGTTTCTTGAACTTGCCCTTAGAAATATTTGAAATTGGATTGAAGTGCATTAATCTCGTCTAGGTGGGTCACTTGGTAATAAATGTTCAAAACATTTGTTATCATGGGATTCCAAATATTACCCCTTATTTTACGATTGACCACTACATCCTCCCATTCTAGAGGGGCACCTTTTACACTACTACACATTTTCTACCAATACTATGATACAAAAGCTATACATAAAAATTACCCCCTATACAATTGCACATGGTATGTGTCATCTTAACAAGGTTAACCCCCCCCCCCCCCCCCCCCCCCCCAAGTGATTAATCTAGGGGATATATTTGATGGTCTACCATACCTTTCATTAAAAAAATTGTTACGATTTACTCTCTAATATTGACCTTCACGTGATAGTTGATTTTGAATTTCAAGAGTCATTTTTTTAGTTTATATAATATATGTCATGTATTGGATTAATAATGATCTCATATAGGTGTAAATTGACAAAATTTAAATATAAGGTTGTACATAATATGACATTTGAAAATAATTTTTGTTATGAAAATTTATAACGATGTGGTTTTTAGATTGATCTATGGACATCTTAAGAATAAACTTAGTTTTTCATATGACCCTTCTATTATAAATGAAATATTTCAAAACATCAATGTTTGAAAAAAAAATGTAGTCTATGTTGAATAATATCATAGTTGTACACCTGATAGGGAACTTGGTTTTTGGTTTCTTCAATATTCATTTGTCACCCTATTTTATGGTCTCCTCCTAAGGCTAGGGTAGTTAAGTTAATTATAGATGATGCCTCTTAAGGAATCCATGAGCTAGTTGGTTTTGGTAGTAGACTTTCAAAAGGATCATGTGGCTCATCCTAAATCTAATTTAGCTTGGTCTCTTAAACATAGGCTACTATACAACTAATAATGTTACATAAGATGGTTTAATTATTTTGCAAATTTTGGTGTACCTACATGTGTATGTTTATGGACATAGATCATGATGGCAACATTATGCTGAAGTGATAACAAAATTTATGGAATTACTTCCCTAGAAAAATTGAAACACTTGGTGAAGATGGATTTATGAATGGAATATTAAAATAATTTTCCCAACAAAATAACTATCTCAAAGTTTGAAACAAGTTTAAGTGTCAGAGATAGATATATGGTAATTAGTTAATTTGACTGAATATGTTGTTAATAGTGGAATTTGTTTTACATTCTTGAATCACAATTTATAGGAAACATTAGAATTGTTGGAGTCACCCCTTCACGGAAAAGGATTTACATACTCTACTTGCGTTGGGAATGCTTCCCACCAAATTAAGTAAGATTCTTTCAAAAACTAGGTCTCTTGATAAGAGTATCAACCTTTCCCTAGTCAAAAGACTTAGTTTTGCTCCCTTGAGTGGAACCCTCTTTTTCGGAGCTCGTTATGAGTAACTGAGATATATAGTGCCAATTATAAAAAGGTAAAGGTATTAATGAGACATGTGACATATGAGAGAAATTGTCTCCACATTTTTTATGGTCTCTTGCCTCACATGAGCAACACCATCACCCAATTGATTTACGTTACCACCAAAATTGTGCATATTGGGTATAAAATTTGTGGTAGAGCTTGGTAGCATTCTAAAGAGGACATCAATTTTTAATTAGATCAATGCAAAGTATGTATTGATTCTACTTTACTCTCTCTTCCCTATTGAGCTGGTATATAAAAATTTTAGTGATGTTTACTCAATGTTTTAAATATAGTCAGATAAGATTTGGGTTTCATGAAGGTAGGAAAAGATTTTTCTAGGTTTTGTGAACGTACCCTATGATCTTGTGCATCCAATTATACCCTTATGTGTTGCACACATGAACCTCAAATTTTCTTGCATATGTATTATTAAAGAATGATCTAAATTAATTCCTTGACAACTGATTTGGGGCTAATCCACTTTCTTGTGATTAAGTATTGAAGAAGAAGAACCATGAGCATGGTGCCAAAACTTGAGAAAACTTATATCATAAGATCATTTTGTGAGAATGATTAAGTATGATGGATAATCACAGGTAGAGATCCTAGTCAAATTAAATATTAGGTTTTATACCAGGCCATCTTTCAAAAATTAGATAGCTATCTAACACCAAATTTATAGGATATATATAGATAATGTCATATGGATATATAAATATATGTTAGATATTTCTATAGGTACAGAAGGACCTCATGAAGCTATCTAAAACAACAGCTTGTTCAACTTAAGGGATTACAGACTCGGACTATGCAGGATCCGTTGATGACAGGAAATCCACTTAGATATGTTTTTCATCTCGGATACGGGACCTATCTCGTTTTAGCAATTAGCAAATTGTTGTTGCTTCTCATTAATGAGGCTGTAATCACATTTGTATGTTATTTTTTTTTTTTTGCAAATAATTTGGTGTAATCACATGTGTATGCAGATATGGACATAGATCATGATGTGAAACATTATGTTGAAGTGATAACAAAAGGTATGGAATTACTTCCCAAGAAAAACGTGAAACACTTGGTGAAGATGGATTTACAAAAATTAAAAGAATTTTCCCAACAAGAACCACTATCACGAAAGAAGCTCCAACAAAAAATGTAGAGATAATATACGGTTGCATTTGTTAATTTGACTACAGTTGCTAGAGCACATTTTTTGGTTACATTCTTGAATCATGTTGATATGAAGGAAACATTAGAATTGTTGGGTGTTGATTTTGGATGGAAAAATTCAAAACGTATAGAAGAAGAATTTTTTGGGAATGTTTCTAAAGGAATAATTTTTTTGCGTACAAAAAATAGGTCTACTAATAAGAGTATTTCTTGTAGAGAAATATTAACTTCAGTTGTAAGTGAAGATACGAAAAAGAATCATCATGTTACCATCATTTCCAAGGGATTGGGTTTATCTAGAAAGACGGTCAATAGGTATGCAAAGAGGAGGAAGACATTGGATGACTCTACTATGGAAGGAAATTGGGCACTAATGTGTAGAAATCCACGTTCTGATAAAATAGAGGATAATATTGTGAAGATAGTTTCTGATTTTTGGACTGAGAGGACTCGTCCTTCTCTGAATGTGAGGGATGTTTTAAAACACAGGATAACTGCAATAACTATGATGAACATATAAAAAATTGGCTTGAAATAACTCAACATGAGATGTACATAAAGTTTATAGAAGAAAATCTAGATGTTAAGATTGGACAACGAATGTTTGAAAATTTGAAGCCTTGGTATGTGCGAGCTGATAAAGTCCTTGACACATGTTGTTGTCACTATCATGTTGAGTTTGATTATCACTATCAGGTACAAAAAAAATTTATATATCATGTATATATATTTTGAGGTGTGCTTTCATTTATATCTATATATTTGAAATTTGATTAAATATCATTTTTTGAGATGTGATTTAAAATTAATGTATTTCAAAATCTATGTTTTTTTCAAGGTGTATAGAAAGTTACGGGAAGAATGGTCCTGAAAATGCCCCACCTACACGTGTCAGTGAATTCATAACTTCAATTCTTTGCACGATATCCGATGATCATGTCAATGATCATATGACTTGCATCAAAGGTGTCTGTGACAAGTGTGGGGACTTGAAATTATTTCCAAAAACAAATGAAGATTTGGACACAGTTAAAATGGTTGCTTGCAAGAGGTGATATATATATATATATGTTTTATAATTTGGATGTTAGATTTTATTTTGATTTTTATGTTTACTGCAAATGAATACATGACAATTTGTCCATTATGAATTGATTTTGTAGGTTCAAATACATAAAATATTCAACAAGGCTTGGAAAAGATGTAACCAGGTTGGATTTGGTAGAAGAGGAAATCCCCATTGCTACATTCATGTAAAGTTTCCAAAGTTTAATTAGTCCGTACATCAAACATTCTCACTATTCAAAGTGGCAGGCTACACAATTCAAGACTAATAGAGACACATTCCCTATTGGTTCCATATTGTTCGTGGTTGATTTTGCTGAGAATTACTCATTTTCTCATCAAAAAGAAATTCAGACACAATATTATCATACTGACCAGGTTACTATCATGGTTCAAGTATTTTATAGGCATGCACAATTGGATTTGGATGGGGTTGAAAGTACATATGTGAAGCGAATGATCAAGAAGGAGTATCACTTCTATATAAGTGATGACAAGGAACATGACACCCACTTTGTGCAACATTGTTTTGGTTTGTTCTTTCAATATCTTCATCAGCGAGGAATACAAATAGATCAACATTTTGTTTGGTCAGATGGTTGCACATCACAATTCAAATCCTCTCACCCTTTCTTTGCACTCAGTCGTTATCATCGTCATCACAAAATTCCTCATTTATGGAGTTTTTTTTAGAGTGTTCATGGGAAGGGAGAACACGATGGTGTAGGTGCATGCATCAAAAATGTGCTCTAAAGAAACAAAGCTTTGATTATGAGGGAGATCGATTGATTGATGCCCACACCATTGTTGAATGGTGTAAGAAACATTTTACAGTTCAAGTTTCAACCTCACAGGCTTCAACATCACATGCTTCAACCCCACAGGCTTCAACCCCCACACAGAGTGTTTTGGGAGATAACAGGTACATGCACATTTAAAACATAGATATGTAGATCTTGATGTGATTTATTAAGTTCTACAAGTTACTAACTTTAAATTTTTTTATTCTAAATTTTGATGTTTGTTTTAAACTTTATTGATCTTTTGAGCATGATTAAATGAAGGTATTGATCAAAGGACAAAGTATGGATGTGAAAGGATTCCCAATTCTAGGTCTTTGCACTCTTTGATGACTATGGATAGTAATAACTGGACAATCTGTACAAGAGATTATTCTTGTTTTTGTTATGAATGCATGAACAAATCATATTCAAAGTGCAATAGTAAAAAACATGGGTATGTAGGTGAGTGGAAGCAAGTTCCTTTAGTTGTGGATGAGCACATATGTATACATTGTTAGTTTCATTATGTGATAGTATTTGGAGATGTGCCATTAATTTCAACTTCTATGACCGCCTATATCTAGACTCTTTTTTTTTTTATTGAATAATAGTTTTGAAGGGACTCTACCTCTGTATACAAAAGATCTTGAATCTAGTCATTGGTATCGGAAGTGAGAAAGAAATAGCCCAGAGAAGGGAAAAACAACTAACCTTAGAGGGCTCATTAGCATGATAAAAAGGTCAAATTCCCATTGAAGAAAGGATCTAGTCATAGAATGATCCAAAACATAGCAGAAGAGGTCAAAAAGAAAACTATAGATATCTTCATAGAATATCTTCGCCAAAAAATAGATCCAGGCATATGCTATAATACCAAATTAACAATCCAGTGAAGTAGACAGCACCATGTTACTTGATAGTTCAATCTTGGTTTTGATCGCTTACACCAATGATTGAGAAGGCAATCGAGCTATGTCTGAGAGGATTCTTTCACTATCCATTGAAGAAATAAACAAAGCCAACTAAACCTTTCGCTTGTGGATATTTATAATGTCTTCAGATAGGAAAAATGGGTACTTAGGATGCAGACACTAGTGGTAGTTGTTCAATGAATTCTGAATGTTTTTAAGAGCAAAATAGGAAAAGTACATTAAGAATTTTTGCGTTTCCCATTCTACCTTTCAAAGACTGTAGCTTCTTGAAACGTTGGGATAACCCCCTTCAAATTTTGTAGTACTTTTCCAGCTTATCTTTTTCCAATTTTTGATACCACAAGCTCTTGTATCTCCATTTCCATCCTATCCACTCTAACCATGTCCACATTTCCTTGGGAAGGAGGATGGAGGATAATGGAGGCTGGAGGAATTTCCAATGACCTCTTGTAAGCTCGCAAGTGATGAGGCCACCGATAGAGCATTGTGGTGAATAAGGTATTGAGGATCTATTCCTTCATTCCCTTTTTGGTTCGTGTTTATTTCACTTTCTATTTCAATCTCATGTTTTGTTGTTTTGTGATCAGATGCTGAAAGCATGGATTACGAATGGAGCATAGTGGGTTTGCCACATGGTTCTTCATTTTGAATTGATCCTATGAGTGTCATTAGCCCTTAATGAAAAGAATATGGTTTTCTTGTGAATACCTAATCACTTGCAACATGAACCATGTGTAACAAGGGATAATGGTTATGAGATACAATAAATAGTATGTTTCTTGATGCTGTCTCTTTCTGTGGTATTCACATTTCACATTAAGGGTGAAAATGACTTAGTCAAGGGAAGCATCCAGTGGTGGCTATTTGCTTCCTTTGCTGTTGGATATTGGCTCGAAGCAACAATCGACATGCCAGTGGTTACAAACTAAGAACATGATTGTCTATGATTTCTTAGAAGTGAATGTGGAATATTTGTCTACCTTATTGTTTGTTGTTTTTCCTATGTCGTCAAGTTGTTCAATAAAGTGCAGATGGTGGATAAGTTTCCGTATTTGGGACCTCCATGTTGTTGATTTAAAACTGATTCTTCCATCCCTGTGTAGGTTAATAGAAAATCTTGTAAAACCTTGAGGTATCATTTCTATCAAATTCTGGTAAGCCCCCCAATGTGAAGGTAGTTCAAGAGTAAAATCCTCTTTCCATGCCAGATTGTGGGTGGGCTCTATTTTGAACCATGGCGTGAATAGTCAAAAAGTTCCTATTCCTCTGTTTTACTCTCAATTAGATGTTAGAACCATGTGTATCAAGACCATGTAACTCATGCTTTTTAAAGACTTTCCTCTTTTGTGAAGATGTTCGCATTAAGGAGCGTACTTTGTAATTATTAGGCCTAATGTATGTTCTCCCTATGACAAGTAATGATGACTGGGAATGTTCAGCACAAATTTACATCAATCACACAAATCTTAAATGATGGACATTTTGTACAATATAACTGAATCCTCCTCATTAGCATCAATATTACAGCCGTTATGCTGATTTTCGTTTACAATACACATGTAGAATACATTCAATTATGTCTTTATTTGAACTCTGATCTATCATGGATGACACATATGGATCAGATCATGATGATAGTTTTGAATATGTGCCATTAATTTCAACTGATTATGACCACATATCTGGACTGGTTAAACAAGGTATGTTTTATTTAAAAGGATTGTATAATTTGATAATTAAATATATATTTATACTATACATGGATCATTGAATTTTTATTTGCATTTTGTTGTAGGTGATGTATTTGTAGTCATTGCTGAAGAAGAAAATGTTGAGAAAGTGGAGTACTACTTGTTGCGTTGCACAGAAGAGAGAACAAAGCTAACATGTGAAATAACAAGTGAAGAGACAACATTTTATACTGGCTTGGTTGTAGTGCAGGGAACATACTTACAACAAGTGAAATCCCTCCAAAGTGGGATTCACTTTGTTGATTACAAACTAGAAAAAAGGTGTATCATTACACCCATCACATAATTGCTACAGGGTTACAATTGCAGTAGGTGAAGACTAAAACTAGTCAACGCAAAAAATGGAGACTAGATGTAGAAGACCATGAAATAATTTTACAGGTCATTGAACAACGAGCAGAGCCACTTGGTATTATATAGAAGGACATGGAATATTATATATTCATGTCTTCCAGGAATTTAAAATATTTTATCTATTTTATTTGTCATTTGGCATACATATTTGACAACTTTCTTGCTATGATATTAAGGATGGGTTCATTAATGATGTAATTTTGTTCCCTAGTATCTCCAATAATATTATTTCCATTTATATCTATATATAAAAAATGAGTTTTAAAAACTTTTTTAGTATTATTTTTTCCTTCAAAAATTTTAGTTTCTCTTTTCCAACATATTTTATAACAATTTGAAACAAGATCTCTTAGTGTCAATAAATCTAACTTGAATCATTTAAAATTTCATGTGAGAAAAATGATAGACAATTAAATTTTGATATAGACAATAAAGAACTACATGACTCTTGTATTAATAAATTTTCTAGAGCTTGTATTTATCCAAATATAATCATTACATGTTTATAAGATCTTTATATCAATTATGATTCATATATCATCTTTGCACATAATATATATCTTAAGTAGAATAAAATCCTAGTTTGGATATTACAAAACCCTAGATCCTTACCAGGTTATAACCTAAAAAAGAGTTTAGTCCAATTGGCTTAAGATTCCTCAACCCCCTCTGAGACAAGCATCACCTACATATCTATAATATGAAAATTCCTCACACCTATGTGGTTATCCCTCCCACTAGATGTGTGTGCATATATGCATAAATAATGGTTATGATAAGACCCCAATAAGGCCTCCAACACTTGGTAACAATCCTTGAATTTAGTTGCATGATAGTGCATGGGATTATGTACACTTGTAATTTGTTGGCATGCTCTAAGGATGTGATTATGTGATATTTTAATTATTAGGGCCTAAAGTCCTTAGAGTTATTTAGAATGAAATCCTTTAGATGTCTAAGGAGTTAAGAGATTCCCTTAATAAATAACATGTATGTGTTTATATACATACTTGTGTGAAATATTTCCCACTCAATTGACCGTAAGATGATTGGTGTAAGGTGTGTATTTGAAAATGTGACCATTGTAAGTGCATGGGTCAAAATTTTCAACCTGGGTCAAAAACATTGGTCATTTCTACCCTTGTCACTTGATTCTACCCAGGTTTAACTTGGTACCTAGTATCATACATGTGTTGAGTGGATATGAGAGTGCAGATGTGTTCATTGTAAGGTAAATTGGTTCCTAAAGTGCTAAACTCAATGAAAAGTGTTGATTTGATGGAATCATAACATAGGAATTGAGCGGGGTGTTTTTACAATTAAGTCAATTTATGTGTAAATGGGAATATGTTGGGGTAGATGCCAAATAATTATTTCCAAGTTCCTTAGGTCCAAATTTTGGGTCCTACATTCTACTAACAATTGTTTGCATGATTTGGATGTTATGTGAGTCCACATACCTTAAGACAACTTCAGGTACATGTACATCATTAAACTAAATATTAACATACCTAATAGGGTCTATGTCACACTGCCATTAACACTTATTAGAAATTTTATTATTTTGGCTAATTATTGTTTTGCATTAATCAAATACCCTTTGGGAAGGTAAGCCATTTATAATGTTCCCTCCTCAACTCTTGTAGTCATTTTTGTAAGAGAAATTAATGGAATTTTGGAGTTCAAAGGCACCGAAGAGACAAAAAAATTCCATGCCAAAATATTTTCATGAGCTCGTGATCATAGCCCTAAAAATATTCTTGATGTTTTACATTTCCTTAAATTCAATAAATTATGCAATTATTTGGAGCAACTTACTTTAGTTGCATATTATTTTAGTTGAGTCCCCTTTGAGAGAACCTTCAAATCATGGGTTCATGATGCATGGATTATGCCTCATGGTGTCAAGCTTTACAGAAATAAAATCTTAATCAAGTGTTTCTTTTTGTTCTAACTATAACAATGTTGACCATTGTAGAGATATCATAGCTAATGGACCTTGGTTTATTTGAAACATAATTATGATTTTTCCCATTAGAAATGGTATTTTGTCATCATTGAGAAAGCTAAGCTCAAAATCCACATTTGGACAATCTTTGGTCTTCCATTTCCTCTATGGAATTTGTGTATTAGTCGATCAGATTATTTAGCCACTTCATAGGGTTTGATAAACCTAATTCGTAAGGACCTTAAATTATTATTATCAATTCAATTTAACTAATCCAAAAAAATAATATGATTGATATTAAAAGTAATAAAGAGTTCTGATATAAATTAATGTGTAAACTAAACATTCAATACACATACATATAATTAATAAAAGATGCAAAATACATTTATTACTTGTATTGAAAGATATTATGACTCAAGGTTAATAATACTACAAATGGTGGTAGAAATGCGAGTGAACATATTACAAATGCAGATGAAGACTTATTACTCTTTATGAGGTAGGATGGCACGAGTTATATCTCCAAAGAATTTTACGTTAGGTGTTTTAATAGTACAAATCTCCAAATAAAGTCATATTTACAATTACATTAAAATAGTACAAATCATGGAAATGTATTGCATTACATTTACTTCATTTTCCATCATTTCGCACACCTGTAACAACACATGAGTTTATATTTCCCGAGTTTAAGAGAGAGGATAGATAAAGAGAGGGAATCTATTATTTTCACAAGCTTTTAAGTTACTATAGAGTTTTAGAGAGATAGTTTAATACTAACAATGTATTTTGAAAAGATTTGACAAGTGCATAAGTAAAGAAGCATTCACTAAGCCATGGAAGGTTTAATGTAACATAAAGTATTACTAAAATATCAAAAATCATGTCTAATGAGTATATACATGTCTAAAATCTCTAAAAGTATGTCTAAAATGTCAAAAAGTATGTCTAAAATAAAAGTATGTCTAAAATATCAAAAATATGTCTAATGAGTATATACATGTCTAAAATGTCTAAAATCTATAAAATATCACTGAAGTCTCCTCCGTGCACTAGGGCGAGTGCCAGACCCCTCACTACGCTCTACTGCACCCTGCATGTTAAAAAAAGGAATATACACGTCATAAACTATATATAGCATGTACCATATATTAAAATATATAAGCAAAATTCTACAACAATTTCTTGATTAATTCAATACATCATATAACAGATATGTACAATTGATTACCTCAGTATCTGTCCCTGGGCGGATGTTGGGAGTATCTACACTATGTGTAGATCTCTGTCCCGTAGATCCCTGTGAAACAAAATAAATAAAATGTAAGAAGTTGATAAATAAGTTTTTTGAATAAAGTTCATTAATTTCTAACATTTCAATTTAGATTAAATATTAATTCTATTAAAACACAAGCTTCTATACCTCTGTGGAACGCGTCTCCAAATCTATGGGATTGCCACCCACGACCTCAACACCAGCAAATATGTCACCAAGTGAGCCAAGCTGACTCAGGCCCAGAACATCAAGATCCATGTTGTGCTCCGTCAAGAGTTGTGTGTATGTCACATGGGTAGATGGTGTGGGCTGTGAAGCTCCACACACTGGAGCAGAAGCCTAAACACAGAAGTACATGTTTAATTTTAATATTAATAAATTGTAAAGTAATGATGAAATAAAATAAATTTTAATTATATTGGGTGTTTAATTTTCACACCGGAACAGAAATGTGCTGAACATCAGGTGTGACGATCCCAGCAACAAGAAGTCTATCTGTAGCAGCGGCAGTAGTACCCTGACTAGAAGATACACTCCCACTCTACTCTATAAAATCTAAAACCCCCGATAGTGGAATGCTGCAATGCCATGAAATCACCTCATATGCATGCAACAAGTCAACAGCCATGATGTGTCCTAGCCGACGTGCCTGAGCGGGATCTGTAACTAGCTCAAAGTCATCTGGGGAAATCAAAGATGCACGAGCGTATACCTCGTTGCATGCATCACTGCTGCTACTAGCACCTCCACTGCTAGTATCACGTCTCTGAAGGTACTGACCCACATGGTCAGAAGATATCAATTGGGTCTCGCGAGTAATTCCAGCAAGACCCTCGATAGCAGCCTCATGTGCAGTCATAACGACAGGTGCTGCGACATCCTGAAAGCCTGATAAGAATGGTTGTGGCCTTGGTACAAGCTTGCATTGTGTCAAAAACTGCATGAGCTCCCTCCTTTCTATATGCCTCCATGTGGCTAATTAGGCCACGCCCCTGCCCCAAATAACTAGGGATGTCTAAATAGTTCACCTTTAGGTTTAAGTGAACCTCAACATGTAGCATCATTATGAAGTATAAAGGTAATTAGTCATTATTCGGAAATTAGCCTTGAGAGGCCACAAATCTAGGATAAATCAAAAGGGCACATAGGAGACATGAACATTTGTTTACATGATATGCCCTTATTTTCCTTTTGTCTGCATAAAAACTCCAACAAGACCTCTTAATGACTTCCTTATCGGAAAGTCGTGATGTAATCTCATTATAACCTACATCTCCTGAGACACTTGATTTTAATGAATCCATAAATTTTTTTATTGACTCAGAATCAAATGGGTTATATGTTTTCAAACTTGTCTCTATTCTACGAAGATCAACCAATATTTTTTCACAATGGGCTTTATACTGCCCAACTGTAGTTGGATTTTGGAGAATAGATTGCAATTTTGCAATCTCTAAATCGGTCCTCTCAAACAAATTAGGAGCGGAAGAAGCCATGACTGTAAAAAAAATGAAAGTAAAATTCAATTAATAGTACTTTTAATTAAAAAAAATTCCTAAGATATTCTCCTATTTTAATGAAAATAGAAACATGATTTTCAAGCTTCAATGCAAATAATTTAGAAAATAAGAAATTACATATATCTTATAAGTCAGTCATGCATGAGTGTATGGCATAGATTTAATGGAACTAAAGGAGGAATTATCTAGAATGTAACATGCAGTTTTTTTAGAATCTAATCAAATGCAAGAAACATATTGCACATATTGTTGAGTTCCTATGTGCAACATCACACAATAAATTTTGGTGCACGTAATTAGGAGACCAAGACATTATATTTTAGGTTTCTTATTAACAAATAAACCAAGACATTATAAATATACATTTCTTATTAACAAATAATCGAATATAAAGCACAATTGAACTAACATTATCAACAAATGTAATAAACCAAGAAATTATAAGTAGGTTTCTTATTAACAAATAAACCTTTCATTTGTCTTTAGATTGTTACTGTCTATGACTCACAACCTTTGTCAATGTTTTCATTGTACCCTTGAGGTGCAATAGTTTGTTTTATTCACTATGGTATTTGAGAATACATCGCGCCAAGACCTTTTTTTTGTACATTTTTTGTTTTACTATCAATTTGAGTGTGATGCATTGTATTATATGTGGCTTACAAAAGGGTTCTTTATAAAAGTAACTTGTAAATATTTAGTTGTGATCAATTACAATTCTTTTAAAAAAGAATGCATGTTATAAAAGATAATAATCATGGTAAGATACGTATGATATTAACACAAATATTTCTATATAATTATAATGACTATTTATGTCCTTGAGGCTAAGTTGGTTTGTATTATCAATGTTGATATACTTTGTACAAAGATTGTTTCCACCATTATAAATATTTATAATAAAAGTTCGTGACTTTATTTAAATGTTTTCGTTTAGAGTTTTTTGGTACTAATCTATATAAAACTTAATATCATTGTAAAGTAGCTAGTAACCACATTTAAGATATACAACCTCCACCCACAACCTCTTAAAATTAAGGACACAAAAAAGATTAGAAGAATGTTATTTGACATGATGCCTACAATTGGACACAACCAAAATTCTTATCAAAAGTTAAAAATTAAATGGAATATAAACATGATAACAATCGAAATGAGTAGCTCACATGATCCCTTATTTAAAACAATGAAATGGAAAACTCCTATAGAAAATTGGGAAGATAGGAAATGTTAATTTCCCCCCGTATGTGTAGTAAAGACAAAGGAGTTTAATGATGGGGTGCATAACATTATGTGGACACATTAAGAGATGATTTTATAACCCATACTTTGATTTAATTAAGAAGTATTGTGTCAAACCCACATGCTAGTACAAATAAAAATAGAGGTTTAAGCTCATTGGGGTTTAAATATTGATAGGTTACATGGAAGTTATTTATAGGGATTATCATCCAAACATTAAAAAGAGATGCTACAAGGTCAAGGACTCGATAAAAAGGAAAATCTAGGTTGGTCGACAAATCGATGCTTTATGCAAAGTGATGGAAACCACAACTTTATGTATAGTTGTGGATGTAAAATTGCCACAACCGAAACATGATGATTATTCCAATCAAATGTTATTTCACCCATACGGGGAAAAAGGTTAGTAACAACCGAAACATGATGATTATTCCAATCAAATGACTCATGAGGTTCTTTAGTGCACATAGAGAACATTCCAAACATGTTAAATAGGGGAGTTGGGCTTTGAAGGAGGAATTAATTATCAAAAGAAAAATTACAAATTGTACTTGGTTGTCTTAAGTTAAACCATTTTGATTCACCATATGAGAGAGTATATTTTGACACTCTTTGCAATAATGAAACCATAAAAAATATTTTGGAACTAATGTGGATTCACCTACATATCATCATGTAAGAATAAATTCCCTTTTACATTGAGAGATATCATGCTTATTTGGGGAAAGTGAGTCGTTGTATAGTGATGAAGAGATTATATTGGACCTTTTGGATTCCTTGTGGGGAATGTATCAATATTATTAAATGAAATATGATATTAAAATTGGCATTGGTGAGGCATCCAAAATGTTGAGTTAGGTGTCTCATCGACTCTCATAGAGAAAAAAGTTTATATTGGGTTATTAATAAAATATCAAGATATTGTTACGTGGTTATGTGCATATATGTTTAATATGCCTACTTTTATTGTGGTGCATAATATTGTTGTGAATCGTGATGTCAAACACGCAAAGTAAAAAGATACATCCTAAAGTTGCCTAATAAGAAATCCAAATTTTTATTTCAATTATGATTTTGTTAAACCTATCGATAACTTTGATAGATTTCCCACATTGTCCCAATCGGTAAGTCAACTAGGGGCATTAAGATATATACAAATTTTTGAGATATTAATAAAGTATGCCCCATTGATGATGTCATCTTTCCCTATACTAATATGATTTTTAATTTCAATGTTAGGCATAAGATTCCTTCTTTCATGGATGGGTTTTATTCGTTACAATAAAATAAAACAATAATACTCTTCAATCAATTTCTCTCATACTCAAAGTTGGCTCTTTTAAAGATGGTAATACTCATTGAACTAAAATTCACTCAAACCATGATTTTAAAAATTATTGAATAAAGGCTATTATACCAAATTATGTAGGTAATTATTATGGAATGGATTGAAAAGTAGATATTAAATATACTATATATGAAATTAGTGTTCATTGAGTCATGCCTAGAATTACTAGTCTATCTAGTATCGTTGTAAGAGAGATTTCTATCAAATTATGAACTCCATAAATTCAAATGGAGTTCTCTATTTCCCTTCCATTTTACTACTCTCATTGAATTTCACTTATCAAGATGAATGGATGACTATGAAATAGTAAGGACTACTGATATTAGTAATGTCATAAGGGATATTAGATCCTAAAATAAAATTTTAATTATTTCACTTCAAATGTATCTAACTACCATATGAAGATAGGTTGGAAAAGATGACCTATAATCCCATCAAGGGGATTCTTAAGTGTAGGTCATGTATTGATCAATAAAAACATCATAGTACATGTGTTGGAACATGTGATCCTAAGTTTACATTGTGTTTTTGTTTGTTTTACTTTCTAACTTACTTATATATACAAAAACTCTTTCATAAGATTATTTAAGCTTGAGTATGAAGGAAATTAAATGTAATGGAGTATTTATTAAAGTTGTAATATATTCTTATTTAATACATTTCTTCCATATTAGTTGTGCAAATATTAGTACCAATGGTATCACAGCCCAATGGTTTCTCATGATACATAGGAAGGAGAAAAATAGAAGAGACGTGAAGCTACAAAGATTTACATGAAGTTGTGAAGAATTTTCTTGAATTTTTTTGGTGAAGTTATTTTAATTTCTTGATTAATTTCCAGGGAGAAAATTTATAAAGAAAATAAATTATTGAAGTTTTATTGGATTAAATTTTCTTGGAACATGTCATAAGAATCTAAAAATTAAAAAATAATGAAAATTAGAGGCATATATATTACACCATTTATTGAATGTTCAAATGTTTTAGATAAGCCCTAGGAGTGTATGAACATTTCAGAAAAAGGGGTCATGATGAGAGATGATTGGTAGAGAGAAAAGAGGGTAGCTAAAGGGGTTGAGAGTACGGTTAGAGACCACTCAACATCGAAAAAGTGCCAATAAAACATATTTCAAAACAATAATCAAATATATAACTATGCTAAAATTATACACTTTAATTACTAATAAATGTGTGTGGTGTCTACATGAAATGTCTTTTTTTTAAGATTGACCTAAATAAAAACTAGCTAAACATGAAGTTTTCACATGGGCTTCTACAAAATGTGTTTTATAAGAATTTTTCCATGGTTTGAATGTTTGTGATTTTTTAATTCGTCTTTAAAAACAAAAAATTAAAAAGATGTTTCATTTTGAATTTTTCCACACTTACAACGTTTTTTATTTTGCAATTGCTTAATAATATTTTCAACAATGAGATTCAATCGATCACCAATAGGATCATCCCAAGACCATATGATTGTCTGGTAATATTATGAATTTAGTCAATTGTAATTTAAAAACCTCATTCAAATTTGTGCGCTTTCACTCCAATCACATGTAAAAAAAAACTTCTTTCCCTTACTAGGTGAAAATGCTACATTGCACTCGACACAAGATTGGAAAGAAACAAGGATGATTAAAAGCATAAGGAGAAGGAGGGTAATGTGGAGCATCTTAAAAAGAGAATTGAGGCTTTAGAGGTGAATAAATTTTTTTAACACAATATCATGAAATGCTTAATGATGGAAAATGTGAATCTCAAATTGATATGTCAACATGTGTCTACACAAATGCCCAAGGGAAATGAAAAGAGTATGATGGGTGGGTGATGTAGGGATGTGGTTATGGAGATTAGGAGGTTCAAGGAGAGGTTAGAGATGTTGGGGTGGGAGAAAAGAAGCTACAAAGAGACCCTTAATAAGGTGGTAGACTTGAGTAGAACAACTATAAAAAATAGTACTACCAATATTTTCATAATGAAGGAAAGTATTAAGAAGAGAAAAGAGATGGGTGAAGAGAGAGGTTCAAAGAAGAGAATCAGACACAAGGGTGAGGAAAGAATCAACAAAACCAAGAGATAGACATGCAAATGTTGGAGGATCACTTGAAATTCTTCAACGAAGAATGGAACATGGTATTTCTTTATTATGATTTATTTGCAAAATAGTTGTAACTTTGTTGTATATTTGTTGTTGGTAGTAAGCCTTTTTCCGCATGGGATATCATTATACCCATTTCATACTTTTTTTCCTACTTTGAATCGTGTAATGTCTTATTATATGTTTTTCTGGATGTACAAGGGTTAGGGCCCTTTCAAAAACCCTCCTTTTACCCTTATAATAATACATTTGGGTTAAAATGTTTTAAACCTTCGGGAAAATTAAAAAAAAAAAATTGGGCATGTGTAAACTAGAGAATAATGTAATTACCATGATATTTTTCCGGCCCCTAAATAATAACAATATTGAAAACACTAAACCTCAATTATTATAGTATCTCCAATAGCATGTAAACTCGTATTGTGGTGTGTTTAATCAAAAATTTGTGGTATTCAATTAAGGCTCTAATGATTGCTTGATTTCTTGAGAACGATTACAAGAGCTCAATAATTTATCTATAGAATGCCCATATAGGTTTTTTGTTTTTTGTAGAGTATTTTCTCAAAAATCATTATTTATTATGATCCTGATTAAAATTTTAAAATATGAGAATCGAAGAATTTTTTTATGTATTTACTTGATGAAATAAATTATTAATTAAAATTGTGAGAACGGAATCCACTTCACTTATTGCATAGTCACCTTTAATCCAAGTCTACATATTTCATTCATGAGTTAGCAATTCATTTTTTGATCACTACCATATGCATCTAAGAATGGTGATATAATCATATATGCTTACTATCATCTTTAGGAGTCTTCATGTATTTTATTTTTTTGCAAATCATCTCATCCTTGCATATCGATAAAAAATAAATCAAGAAGCTCGAGCTCTTGCTACGTAGACCTATAATGAAAAATTATTACAATAGATGGAACAATGAGTTCTACTTGAAGAAGTGGAAAATTTCTAGATTTCCTCCACATTTTCAAGCATTTCACAGACCAGCCATGTATTGACACTCTACCACTACAACACAAACTATTCACCGTCAACATCTCTTTTGATAGGTAAGTCTAGGAGGTAGTTTAGTATAAAGTCTTTTTTGATAGGTCTAAATAGCTTGTAAGTGGTTCAATATAAGTCATTATTTTTCAATAAAAACTATTGATTCTATAAAAGTGATGATTAAGTGTCACTAGGTCCTTAGGCATAACATATAATTTGTTATTTAGAATTCAAATTTAGTCAATATTTTTATATCCAAGTTATTAGAGATTATCCAATATTATCAATTTCAGATAGAGGTCACTCCATTATCTATAGTTATGTTTATATTGAGTTTATTAGCGAATCAAGTTTTATATGTCAAAAGATTCAAAGTCAAACATCTATCTATTTGTAATGGATGCATTTTCAAGTGAACCAAACATCCAATTATCATAATACTATGAGGATAATTTTTCTAAAAATAACAACATACAACGAAATTTCACAATCAATCTATCTATTTAAACTACGTAATTTAGAGGATGGAGGAAACAAATGGAAGGAATTCAAATAGAAACCTCTTTTTAGCTACTAGTGATGAGGCCACATAGAGATTTGGTGGCATTTTTCTATGTTGAGATTTCAAATGTTGGTTTGCTAAATAAATCCCTTTCTCTAACATATGGTAAAAGAAGCATATTTAATGAATCTAGCTCTTTTGGGAAAAGATAATATTTCGAGGTAGCTTGGTATGGACACAGTATGGATTGTTTTCTAGCTAGTGAGGGAGCTCTAGGAAATTCTTGGAATCAAAATGATTCAGAATTTAGGATTTCAGGGTAAGGGGTTTGGGAATAGTCGCAATGGAATTCTACTCTTCAATATGTCTTTCTGAATGTAAAGAGACTACTTGATGGAGCGCACCTTGTCTAAATATTTCTTGTAGAGAGATGATTTTGTATGATTTGTTTCTCTTCTCCCATATTCACACTACGAGGAAGGCATAGTGGGGCAGTGGGGGTGTGGGGACTGTTAGGGAATCTCAGTATGAATATTACATATTTGTAATGTGTGAGTTAATGGTATTTTGTAATGTGAGGTGTGAGAGTGTAAATGAGTTAATTAGACAACTCATATATTAGAGTTTATGTGTGAGGTTATTTATAACAGTTCAAGTAAATAGGAATCTAGGAGTAATTATAGGGATGTCGATTAGTTTTTGACTTCTTTTAATAGGAGTTATTACTTGTAAAAATGTAGTCATGTTGCTTCCGATTACTTCATGATTCTTAGATATCCAAATGAACTAGAATGTATGTGTTTGTATACTCAAATTGAATTCATTGTTGTCCAAACCAACCTCTAATAGAGAAAAAATGAAAAACACGTGACCAAGAAGAAAACAAAAATTATTTAATGAAAAATTAGATAGCAATATGTAATTGTATAAAACTCTTTTTTAGATTTCAAAAATTAACTAAAACCTCATGTAGATCAAATTGCAAAAAATGAGCAAATGTGCCAATGTAGAGGTAGATCAATGAAAAAAAACGAACAAAGCTCTATTAAAAATGATTACACAAAAAAATGTCTGCAATTTGCTAGGGTTTTGCAAATAAAAAACTAGGGTTTCATTTTTTTTTTGTAATTTGCTAAGGATCCTCCATTTTCACTAAAAAAACAACAAAATGCATACCTAAATGGCCTCCTCACTCCTCAGTGGGCTTGTTGGGCATGGTGGGTGCTTTTGGGCTCAGCCTGGTCTTTTTTTGTGGGTTCGTTCTAGTCTGCATTGTGGGCTGTGGGCACTTGTGGGCTTGGCCTGGTCTCCTTCAACAGTATCATCTCAGTGGGCTCTGGTCCGTGAGCTCTGGTCTAGGTAAAGTTCACGCGAAGGAGGTGGGGTAGAGGAAAGTGATTTCCTCCACAGCACCTCCAATATATAAACGGGGGTGTTCGTGCGAACTCCCTTCACGTAAAGGGTGTTTCACGCGAACACCCCTTTCGCATGTGAACCCTATTTAATGTTGTACATGAGAAAAAAATAGCTAACATGTCAGCTCACACAAACCACATTCGCGTGAAGGAGTGTTCGCGTGAACCATTTATTTTTACCACCAAAACTTACTCCTCGCTCACATTTTCGGGACAACAAGTGGGACTCAGCACCATGCATTGACCCAGTCCTCCATTGTAGAGGGTTTTTTCAGATTTCTCACCTACCCAAATGATGAGGTATGTGCTTCCTTTCTTCTCCAACAAGCAAAATTACATGGAGATATGGGTTTTTGGCAGTGCCACCCATCATTGTTGCGGGATATTTTAATGCATTTTAGGGTGGTTGAAGCAAGATTTTGAATTCTTCTATCTCCTTTCTCTCATTCTTCCTATATATTGTAAGAAGGGGCATTGTTCTAATGTTGGATAATTTTTCTTTGCAACCTCCCTTCTTCTCTTGTCTGTAAGTGAATTTTTGAAGTTGAAACCTCCCATTCAAGTTGTGATCCAATTTTGTGCCTCTAAGCCATTGAAATGCACTGTATCTAATTTGTGGAGCAATAGTAGAAGTTTGTGGATGAATTTTAACCCTATCTTGTGTTCATTGTTCTCTTCTGGTATCTCATTTCAATTTTGTTTATTCATACATGGTTATAGTATTACATGTTTAATGGTTTGTGTTTAATGGTTAGTGGATTCTCATAAGTGAATTGATCTTCAGTGTAGTTTCATCCTTTTTAATATTATTGTGGTTTCCATCTCCATGCAAAGCAAGTGTTCATCATTTTGTTTGGTGCATCATCTCTGTTATTTTAGGTATAATTTCCTGTAATCTTCTAAACCATGTCTCTTTGGCAAGTTAGAGTAAATTTTATAGTAGATCCTCTATAATTTGGATGTGTGCATCAAAATAAAGGAATAGGAACTGACCTTCATCTGGAGGGTTATCCTAATTTCAAAGTCCCACACATTAGGATAGCTCCATGTTTGATGAATCACACTTAATGCCTTAACCATTCACTTGCAAGCAATCACGGGTGTTGTGATTTCACCATAACAGTATCATCATTTTTCTCATCTCTCTATTTGACCATATTTTTTGCATCATTATTTCACATCCTTGTCCTTTGTAGACACATACCTCTCACTCGAATCCTCACGTATGAAGGATTTTTCATTATTTTCATAGTTGGTTGTGTAATGTTTGACATTTTCCTATATGACCCATTAGTCTGCCTAGCTTGCATCCATTCAAGAGGTTTCCCATTAAATTCCCTCCATTCCGCAGTGATTTTTCTCCCAATCAATGGTCCATGCAACATTTTTTCCACATCCATTGACACTGCCCTTTCATCCCTAATAATGTGATATCAGAGTTATCGCGATACTTTTTTTTCTTTTTAAATACTTTTTTCTTGAGGAATCTTTCCCTGCCTCATCATTTTACCCATTTAACTTCACCCACTTTACCGTAAACATATATCTCTTTCAAACTTGTGATTGACTTCCTTTATTTCGTGAATCCCAACACAAACAACTCATCAAAAAGGGGAAAATGTAGAGACCGGATTTTTATATCATTCCTCCCCTTTACCCCACATCTGCTTTCCTACATTAGACTTACCCATTCAAATTTCTCTTCCATCCTAATTTCATTCGAATTCCATTTCCCACCAATAAATACATATCTAATGAATTAATGTTAATCCCTTTTAAATTAACTTATGAATTTAATAGTCCAAAGTGATCCATGTCACTTCACCTATGAATTTAATAATCCATATCACCCCACTTCTAAATTGAAAATTCCCAAATAATCCATGTCAATCCACTTGATAATTTCAAATTCCAAAATAATCCACATGCAATCCACTTTTGAATTTAATATTTGAATAGTAAATCCATGTTCATCCACTTGTGAATTTAATATTCATCAACTTATGAATTTAATATTCACATTTTATCCATGATAATCCACTCACGAATTTAATATTCTAATCATATCCCCCACTGACGTAAAAGGGGTTACTTTTCCAAATCTCGAATATCTAAATTAATCTCATCTTAAGGCTACAAATAAGAGCCTACCCCCTCCCTCTTTTAGACAAGCTATAAATTAGAGAAAAAATTTGGCATTCTTGTGATTCCACTTATCATCATAATATCATAACAATGCCCTTTTGATTCCACTCATCATCCCATTTCTAAATATTCTTTCATCCATAATAAAATAATTTGGAAATTTATTTTGTAGGTTCCTATCATCATCGTCATCTCAAGATCATTCCATATCTCCATTTCTGTCTTGTTGTCTAGATCCATTCACTTCGATCACTATTGACCTACCCTCTACAGCTTAGTCATCGTCAACCCATCCACATGCCTTTATTTTATAGGTTTGTTCAATTTGCAACGTGGTCATTCACTTTGCACCCGTCCATTTGCATCCATTAGCTCTATGAGTATCTTAAAGCTTACATCTTCTGAGGTCAGTCTTGTTTTTATTGTTTCACTACTTTAATTTGAGTAGAAGGGTAAAAACATCTTTGAATACAGTTGGTCAACTACCATCCAATGTGATATTTTGGGAAACATGACCCCTCCTTTTCCAAATGGGCCTAATGGGGTGCCCATCACTCAAATCACCATCTAGAACAAAGTATTGTGAGAATTCTAACAAGATCCTTTCACACCCTATATTGGCAAGACTGAAATTGATGGGCATTGCTTCATCTGATCTCTTACGAGAACCCTACATGAGAATATGGATTCACATCATGGCCTTAGTTAACCTCGACATAAGTAATGGATAAGGGAAAATGCTAACATCATAAGTGTTACCGCGATAAACTCATAAGCAATGACACTTACATGAGATGATTTCGATTAGTAACATAGTGTATGTCCACCTGAATTCTATAGTTGAGCTAGTGTCCCTAAAAACAATCCTTAACTAACACCTAGTAGTCCCACTATCTTGAGCTAAGCCTGTAAAAACATCAACACTTTCATCAATTTTCATGAGAGTGTAATGAAATAAACTCCTTCAATAATGTATGAAGCATTTAACAAGAATCTATGTACACTAGCAAAGCATAACATTCCAAACTGAGATATTCCACTTCTCTAGATTTACTTAATGAGCAAAATGAACCTCACCTTCAGATTCTAATGCGAGGTCCTATTCACCTAGTTCCTTAGAAGTTGCCTTTTTCTCAAAAACACAGTGAAGAGATCTCTCTCAAGATGGCTACATATGAGCCAAGGATCATTATATCTTCCCTAATCTAAACTAGACTTGGTCCAAATCCTTGATGGATGTAAGATGGAGGAGCTTTCATCAAATGGACGGGATGTACCATAGACTCAAATGTCCTTATAGCATTAAAGCTACCAAAAATGAGGTCTATTTGCAATATTGACCAACAGTGTTATGATATCAAGATCAACCTATCTTTCATAAACCACTGAGTAAGTAAGGTTTAAAAGGGAGGGGTGAGCCTAAACTATTTACCGCAAGCATTTCAATCTTCATGACTTGATCCTAAAATTATAGTGCATGTGGGAAATTTTTTTAAGTGGCACAAAAATCACTTTGATCTATCACAGTGATAAGTTGTTTTATGCACTCCAGGATTAGAAGATAATTAGCTTCTTCTTAGGAACCAAATTTGACTGGGTCACTATCACTCGTAAGTTTTTTGATGAATGCTATTCAAATATCGGGAGCATCAGGGAAGATGGTTTGGATATGATTTTGAATGTTTTGGAAGCGAGAGATAATGAAACATATAAGAAGGTTCTATTGGTTAATCCTATGCACAGATCATGATAGGCTTAATCAACATGTAGTGGTCAATTAAGAGAATGCTATAATCAACATAGTTGTCATAAATTGACACTCCTAAAAGTGCAGATAGTAAACATAGTTATGATAAGGAACATGTCATTATTTTGACTGAGTAGAACCTTTAGATAGGAAGTATGCATTCCAACCTGAGAATCATAGAGTAATATATTATTGATTTACCTCAATATAAAACTACTCAAGGTGTCTACATTTTCCCCTCTTTGGGGTGGCATAAGTCCCCACGTCACTTCATCCTGATAGGACGGACAAGCACTAGAAAAATAATATTTTTTGATAGGGGTAGACCATCGAAAATTGTAGTAGAATTAAGGATTCAGGGCCCTTGAGCCATTGACTGGGGTGATGGATAGAGGTATGATCGATGTATCTCTAAATACTGATGGGACTTTTAGATAGAATTTTGGAAGTCAAGTAAGATGCCCTGAGACTACTAGCAGTAGAATAATCATGAAAAGTGGGACCCCTCTCGAAGGAACTTTTCCATATTTCTTTTATAGTTCTTGTTGTCAATTATTGCCCCCCAGGCAAAAATGGAAAATATGATAATACACTTGAGACTAATTATTCTTCCATAAATATTTCAAGGTTATTCATGAATAACTTCAAGCTTTGAAATCCTTGTGTGTTATTCCGGAAGGTTTCAGGATCCTCTGGGATTGTTCCTTCTTTTTTCATATCTTGGAGGTTCAAATTGGTCTTAGAATGAGAAAATTGCCTTTGGAAGGGCCCATACTTTTGCTCAACTCAAGCAAGACATAGTTAAAATTGGCATATGTTTTTTTCAGGTGTCTTATCATAACCTCATGTCCCATTGTTTCAAAGAAAATTTCAGAAGTTTAAGAAATGACAACGTAAGGCTTGAAAATCTTTCGACACTAATGGGCAAGAGCTAAAAGTGGCCGGGATGCTCGTTGAGTTAGTTGGCATGTGTTAGTGTGATTTTCATAGAGCAAAGCTTTGAAATGAGACTCATTTTGGTTATTGATTCTACATTCAGAAATCAAGAAATCGGGACAGTGAGCAATGAAGGTTGTGGAGTCATCGCAAGACCAGAAGCTCAGGAATGAGGCAGGCCGAGTTGAATCAAGCTTTCAGAGTTTAATTTTAGGGATTATTTTCAAACAATTTTGTTTCAGAATTTCAAAGATTTTTGGGATTAAAAATGTTGAGTGAGTTGAAAATTCTAAAGATTTCCCCAAAACCCTGAAACTCCGAAAAAAAATTGATAAAAACTTTTTTTTGGAAAAAAAATTCGGAAAAAATTTTCAAAGAAATTTTTGGAGAAATTTTCATAGAAATTTTCGGAAAAAAATTTTCAAGTTTTGGAAAACAATTTTTCGGAAAAAAGATTCAAAACTTTCCGTTTCGGAATTTGGGAACTTTTGACTTCGGAGATTTCTTTCGAAACTTTCCTCTACAGAATTTTAGAGATTTTTCTTTCAAGTTTTTCAAATACTTTATTTTCAGAATTTCTCCAACTTCGGCTTCTGAAACACAGAGCTTAATGTCTACTTCCACATCAAGGGAAAAGAGAAGATGAAGTAGGCTTGTTGAGATATACAGTGAGTTGCAAGGTGCAAGTACCACCATTTCTAAAGTGGATGAGTCACTTTCTAAAGATAGTAACAACCTGAATTTGAACCCAGATCAAGTTGAGTAGCCATGAGAGGACAGATTTGAACTTTGAATCAGTCAAAGCTGCAGGGTTGACTTGGTCAAAACCTTTTGCAATCAAATTTTCTATTTTCATGGGAGCATGTTCCCTTAATATTAATGACATTTAGTATTTTTAGTTAAATGTTAGTTAAGGGCCCAACTGTCATGGCTCAGCCTAAAGGGACTTATAAATAGTTGAGTATATTGGGAGATATATTTTTTAGATATTTTTGGTGAGTTTCTCTTCAAGCTTGGAAGAGTGCTTTCAGAGATTTGTTGAAACCATTTTAATTATATTCATAGTTACACCTTGCTACTTGAAGATATTTTTTATTGTGTTGAATGATTAGTCATTGTATGTACTTTGTGAATGCAATTCCTTGGCATTATTGATTATTTTATATTTCAGATTATCTTTTCTATTATTTCAGATTATCTATTTCATATTGTGAAAATAATAGTGTGGATTATCTTTCATCAGTTGTGAGAACCTTATTTTCCTTCTGTTGTATTAAGAGTTATGCATCATTATTATCACTCGTAAGTAGATGCTTGACATGTGCTTGTGATTATCCTCTTGATAGAATTATCAGTGTATCAAATCCAAATTTGATCTCTACTATTGTGTATGTTTAAAGTTTAACAGAGGAACGTGTGCTTCTAGTCTGTGGTATTTTATACCCTTTCCAAGTTGCAATAGGTGAAGGTGGCCAATGATGCAAGCATTACTACCCACATTAACCCTTCCAGAAGTTGAACATCCCTTTTTTTGGTGCATCACCAACTTCTAGAATAGATTTTATTTATTTGCAATATTTTTCCCTTAAATCCCATGAAATGTTAGCATAGGTCTAGTTAGCTATCTTTCTTACATCATAGGAGTAGTGTTGTGTTTAGTTTAGGAAGAGGAATTCGGCCTTCTCCGGAGGTTCACCTCAAGCGCAAGTCCCACAGCTTGAGAGGTGATCCCATGTGTCACCAATCACACCGAATGTCGTGTTCACATTCTCAGGCCATTCGGGGGGGTGCTGTGATTTGGTGACTAACAATACCTAGGTGAACATGCCCAGGTAAGGTACAATAGGCTACATCTAACACCCCCCTCAAGTGAAGTGTATTGTGTTCACTTCAAATCATTAAGTGGCATGTCCTCAGTATGAGTCCCGAAATCTCAGGCCTGATGAGGTACTTATGTACAATATATCCATGAAGAAATCTCGAACTCAAAAGAAGGATAAGAATCCTACTCTAGAAGGAAAGACTTAAATTAGAAGAAGATTGGATCTAGTGTTCTTCACGATATCATTCCATTTTGTCCCAAGAATGAACTTCTGAAACCCCAAATATTTCCACAGTGGGACTCACTTGCAGTAGCGAGGTGATGTAAAAGGATTTGTAAAGATGCTATTACAACACTGCTTCTGAGTTGGAATGTACTCCATGATGAGAATAACTCCAGTCTTGAGCATGTATGCTGACGAATGAAGTGGATGTATATCTCAATATTCTTTGTCTGATGTTGCTCAACTATGGGTTGTGAAGAAATGATAATGCACACTTTGGTTATCACATCAAGAGATACAGTCGGTGAATTCTGTGGGAATCAGAACTCTGGATTGTATGGTCAAAAAATGACCTTCATTACCTAGAATAACAAGTATGTGGATTTTCCTGAAATAACAAAAATGTGGTATGACCCTATGCCCGTGCTTACCCCTGCCAAAAAAGAAAATAAACGTCTTTCCTAAAACTGCCTATTTCATGCCAATCAAGAATGTTGTAACAAAGTAGAAACAAACCTAGTACGGATCTTGAAAAACTTAAAAAAACCCAGAAATTGATTTTTTGATTTTTTGTTCTGGCTGAGGCAAATTTTGAGGCAAACCTGCGTGTTGCCATTCAATGCAGTTTCAACAAAAAAACCAAGAAAAGTAACTGCCTCCAGAAATGGTCGAGTTTACAATCGATCTTAGGGTTTTTCCACCTCCTATTTCTGGATTCCATCATGAAAGCCTTCCATGCCTTCCTTACATAAAGTTCATACGTAGCAACAAAATATGACCAAATCCAAAATATATGAATATATAAAGAATCTATTTGTCAAACAGTAAAAACTTACAGATGGATGTCAACAAAATTCTCTCACTCTGATATCATGTGGAAAGAATCCGCTGACTCGGTGTAACTGCTGCCCTATACTCTACCTATGAAGATGAAAGTGCAGGATTGCTATGTTGCTTTTTATACGCCCAAGAAAGTGGAAGAAGAGACCAAGATAAGACAGAAATGGGATAACCAAAAGTGAAATACCTACTATCAATAGAACCTACCCAATCTGCAGAATTTGTATATTCAACCAACTGAGTAGAACCCCTAGTGTTGTACCAGAAACAAAGTGGGAAGTTCCTTGCAAATAGCATAAAATCTACTTTTTAGAATGCAGCCTACTCGTGAGCTCACTATCAGAGGAGAATGTGCAATCACCAAAGGTACAAGCCCTACTGTAAATGAAATATTAGGGTGAGTATGGGTCAAGTACATGAGACTCCCAACCAACTACCTATACAATGTAGGATTACAAAGTGGAGTGGTACATGTGGAAGTAAGAGTAACTCCAAATTAAAAAGGAGATGGACTTGGCTTGCAATCAGCCATATCAAAATGCCTAAGAAGATCATGGGTGTAATTTTTCTGACTCAAATGAATCCCAGAATCTGTTTGAGAAATCTCCAAACCAAGGAAATAATGCAATAGCCTAAGATCTATCATGTCAAACAATGTAGAAAGATCCCTCTAAATACTCTGAATGTGGGAAGAAGAGCTATCAGTAAGTAACAAATCATGAACATACAAGAAAAGTATCAAAATATCCTCATCAACATGCTAGAGATACACTGTATGATTGGAGTGACAACGAACAAAACCAGTAGATAGAAGAAAAGAAACCATCTTCTCATACCAAGCCCAAGGGGCTTGTTTGAGACTGTAGAGAGACCTTCGAAGCCTACAAATAAGAGAATAATCCTAAAAAAATCCAGAAGGCTACTCCATGTATATTTTCTCTTGTAGATCTCCATGTAAGAAGTCACTCTTCATGTCCATCTGGTATACAAGCCACCCCTATGATGCAGCAAGAGTAAGTACAAGGCGTACATAATCCATCTTGGCAATGGGTGGAAAATTATCAAAGTAACCAATACCTTTAACTTGTGAAAACCCCTTTGAAAAAATACAAGCCTTATACTTGTCAATGGACCTATCAACTGTGTATTTGGTTCGGTATACCCACTTACACCTAACCATATTTCTTCCTTTAGGTAGAGATACCAAATCCCAAGTATGAGGAAATTCTTCATCAAAGAAGAATACTCAACTACCATCACATCATCCCACTCCTACATCCCATGAGCCTTTGAAAAAGACTGTGGATCCTCAGAATCTGCCTGACACAAAATTCTAGAACCTGAAGAATGTGCGTGATGATGCATAGTGGGTGGAAGATCCTCTATGAAAGGTGCTGCCTCAGAAATTGTAGTATGAGCCCACTTAGCCATAGTGACAATATCAATGGGAATAGGATCCTCAACAACATCTATAACCTCCTGATCAACCTCCTTAAAGAAATGATCCTCAAGATGAGATGATGAAGAAGATGGATGCATGAAAGAAGATGAAGAATCATGAGGAGTGAAGCGCTCATCAAACTAAACATGTGTTCTAAAAAGAACGTCATGTGTATCAGGATATAAAAGATGATAAGCTCTCATGTCTTCACAAATTTTCCACCCATAGATGAGTATTTGATACAAGGGTATTACTCTTGATTCAATCCAATTTGGCTTAACTCATTCCTCATGAGGGGCTCACATATTTGGGTTCACAGCTTGGCTCCCAAAGACTTTTTGTCTGACTACATCTGGAGCCAGTGTTGGACCAAGTTTCAATAGCATGGTAGTGGAAATGCTCAGGGTTAAAACTTTGTGTGGTGTGATGATTCATAAATGTCCAGTTAGCACAATGATATTGCTGATACTGCCCAATAGATACAAGGTAAACAAAAGCTAGTACTGCATTCATACAGTTGGCCATACCTTCCTTTAGCAAGTTCTATTCTTCCTTTTTGCTACAATGACTCATTTATAATCCTCTTGTCCCATGAGGAACAAAATGCTTGTGTTTTTAATGCCTTTGAGTCTGCATCATCAAAGTTAGAAAAATCATTGCAAGAAGTGACTCCCCCCATTATGAGGATGAATTGTTCTATTCAAAAATAAATGCTACTGATCGAAGATTGTCTATCTTGACCAAATTTAAGAATTTGACTTTTCCTTGTTTTCAATGAATTGATCACTTTTCTTACTTGTTCTCAATAATATTTCTAGTTGTTATGCATTCGACAAAATGGATGGTATTATAACCATAATCTTGACATGTTTTTAGCTCCATTGGGAAAGGGCTGGGGCAGGAAAAACCATCAAGTGAGAAATGCACATGGTTTCAAGTGGTTAATAAGCCTCCTTATCTTACTTCAAATGACACCACTTAAAGGATTGAAAGATTCAAAAATTTCCTATAAGATCTCACCACTTGATTCTTATAAGCTCCCTCAAGACATATTGTTTCTAGGAAGACCATCATATCATACCTGTTGACTTGGTGGATGACAACACCCCTGAATGTCCTGCAAATACTTACAAAGGTTGAGACTCTCAGTTTCTTTTCCCCAATCACTAAATCATGGATCTTTTTCCAAGTGTGGGACCTTGCTAGAAATACAAATTGTAGTTTGGAAAAGCTCTCCGGATGAAGGCCGGTTCCTATTCCTCTGTTTAGATGCACACATAAAAATGCAGAGGGTTTACTAAAAACATAATCTAACTTGCCAAGGAGATAGGGTAAGAAGATGCATAAAATAAAACCTAAACTACAAAGGTGATGCACCGAGGAATGAAGAACACCTATCTTGCCAATAAACACATAACCATAAAAATGCAATGCATGGATCATGCACAGATAACTGAGATTTGTAGTGAAAGATCAAGAGGATGCAAATGAACACAGAGAGGGTTGATAATCATCCACATACATGCATTATTTTAAATTCCAAATATTGATACAATACACTACGAAATGCCAAGAGGCAAAGTTACATTACAGTTTTAAATGGGAGGTTTGATCTCCACAAATTCGTCTGCCAAAGAGAAGAAGGGAGGGGAAAAACAAGAATTTCCAACCTTTAGAAAGAATCCCCCTCCTTACAATTTATAGGAAGAATGAGAGAGACCACAAGAAAGAGATGAATTCCAAATCTACCCCAACCACCTCTAGGTTGCATTGTAATTCATCTTATTATGGTGGTAGGTGAGAACCCTAGCAAACCCAAAAAGTGGCAAATTGTATTTTGTATTATTTAAGAACTTGTTCCCACCCAATTAATATATCTTGCATGTTGGTTTTATGAGGACCTTACGATAAGCATTATCCAAAATGTGGTGTTAATATTGCATGAGTCTGAGCTCCATGTTGAAAATTTATGGCCATCTGAATATCTGTCATAGGGTCTAATAGAGTTTCTGTCAGCGCTCAAAGTGTTGCGCATCCTGTAAGGCGCGCCAGTGAGCGCATCCAGTTCCAGTATTTGAGTGTGAGCATTTCTGTCTATCTTCAATTCGAATTTTTGCCTTAGGCATTTTGCAGGCTTGTGGGACAAGTTAAACTGTCCCAACACTCTTAAATTTACATACGCAACCTTTACCTGGCCATGGGGCATTATATTTAGACATGTTTATGCACTCATTTACATGTCGCTTGAATGTGCCAGGCGCATCCACTTTTTTACATGTTGACATCATTCTGTCCTGCGCCCTTTACCTACACCATGTGGTAAACTTCATATTCGTGTTGACACTGTTCGCCTTTACTTGCGCCATTGGCGAATGAAGTTTTTCATGTCAAACACTTGAGGATGTGTGATGTGGCATCCTACATAGATCCTTATACCTCTTCTGCCTCCCTAGGCGCATCCACATTTCATGTCGACACTTTTGGGGTTGCTTCCAGACCTCATGCTGGGGCAAATTTTTTCATGTTGACTTCTGAGCTCTACGCCATGGAGTGCAATAAATTTTGGGATTATTGATGTTTACCTATGCCAATTTGATTTCCATGGATTTCTTTCATTTGTCTATATCTACTTGGGGGGAAGATATTTACAAGAATTTGGTGACTCAACGGGATCACCTGCCTGCTAGGTAGAATATCAGTGGCCTTTTAGCAATCCATTGGGTATGTAATCATAAGCAATAACCTGAAACCAATGGCTGATATGGTGATCCCAAGCTTGATATGGCAACTCCTTCTTCGAGGCACAATTTGAACTGTAGGGAAATTCAAGGGTGGAGAGAAACAAAATTTGTGCCGAAGCACTTAGGGAAAATGAAACCTAACTACAACAAGACAATGTGCATACACACTTAGAGGAATTGAACCCCTAGGCTAATATTTACAAGGGTAAGACCTTTTCCTTTTAGTAGCAATGTTTAAGATAGATTCCGTTAACCTTGGAATCGGAAGTTCTTCTCCATCCAATGTAGACAATTGGAAGGCATTACTACTTTTACATCACACATGACCATTTAGGGGCCACTCCAAATGGCATCAAACTTGGAATGCCTTCCTAAGTTTTTCCCGATATGCATCCCATTTCAGAACTAGGTCCCCTTCCTGGAAGGTCTTTGCTGTCTTGCTAATCTTATCAAACCATCTTTTTATTAAGGCCTGATCAATTTCTCAAAGATGAGGAGGATGCAACTACATGTTCTCTTAGATTTCTTCCAATTCCATCAACTCTGCATACCTAGCCTCCATTGGTTCGAACTCAGACAACTCCAACTGCTTCATGAGCTCAAATGCATTGGCGTAGGAATTCTAATGATATAGGCAATATTGCCTCTTTCCCATAGACCATCTGCTTGTAAGTGAGAATTACCTGTAGACCTCTTTGGCGTTATCCTGTCAGCCCTAATGCTGATTTTAGCTTCGTATGCCATGTCCTTTGGTTTTCATCAGGAAGAATGATCCTTAGAAAATTCTTGAGTGGACTTCCAAATGTCCATTACCTTGCAGGTAATAATTTAAGAGGTGCTCAAATAGATATCCATTAGGTGAGAACCCATTAGCAATCTTGGAACCATGAATGCCAACTCATTGTCTGATATGATAGTGGCCGTAGCACAGAACCTGGTCACTATTCCGATATTTCATTAAAGTCTAGTATGTTAGACTCATTTGCTTCGTAGTTGAGCGCTAGAGGCCCTCAAAACGTAACTTGGTGAAAAGTCAACCTTGCTGTGAATCTGACTTGTGGCCTGTGAAAAGTTATGGCCATTGAATATGTCTATGATGAGGGTCCAATTCCATTGCATAAATGCTTGGTCAACTCAAAATGGGTGCACCTCCTCTGAAAGTGCACCTAGTCTTTCTTTGACACCTGTGAAGAGTGCACATTTCTTACTTTCTTATAATGTATAGCATTTCACTGTCGACACTCTGGGCTAATAATACCCTGCCTTCATTATCTTGAGAGCTGTTGACCCATCTTGAAATGTTCTCCAGCGCCTCCAACATGAAAATATGGCGCATAACACCCTCTCAATGTTGACCTCCTTCACAATGCGCCCTCAATAGAACCTATTGCCTTGTCATGTTTTTGAACAAAACACCATCAACAAGCACTTGTGTCATGCCCTTAACCTGCACCTTGGCGCATCCTTTTCTTGTGTCGACATTTTGCTGTGCACCTTATAACCAATGCCTTGTCACATCCTTGTTTCGATACCCTTTACATCCAAGTTTCCTGCGACCTTGTGTAACTCCCTTCAAAATTGTTCCGGCTGCTTGAATTCTTTTATTCCCATATTCTTCTGCTTGTCTATATCTACCTCAGGGGGGAAGATATATACAACAATTTGGTGACTCAACGGGATCACCTGCCTACTAGGTAGAAGATCAATGGCCTTTTAGCAATCCATTGGGCATGGAGTCATAAGCAATAACCTGAAACCAACCTGATATCTGATCCCGAGCCTGATACCGCAACTCTTCTTCGAGAGCACGCTGAACTATAGAAATTCAACCTGAGAGCAAAAAAACCTGTGCCGAAGCACTTAGGGAAATTGAAACCTAACTATAACAAGACAATGTGCATACGCACCTAGAGGAATTGAAAACTAGGCTAATATTTATAAGGGTAAACCCTTTTCCTTTTAGTAGCAATGTTTAAGATAGATTCCGTTAACCGGAATCGGGAGTTCTTCTCCATCCAATGTAGACAATTGGAAGGCATTACTACTTTTACATCCCGTGACCATGTAGGGGCCACTCCAAATGGCATCAAACTTGGAATGCCTTCCTGGTTTTTCCCGATCTGCATCCCATTTTAGAACTAGGTCCCCTTCCTGGAAGGTCCTTGCTCTTGCCTTCTTATCAAACCATCTTTTTACTAAGGCCTGATCTTTCTCAATGTTTGAACTGCATGTTCTCTTATTTCTTCCAGTTCCATCAACTTTGCATACCTAGCCTCCATTGGTTCAAACTTAGACAACTCCAACTGCTTCATGAGCTCCAATGCTGGCAATTCTAATGATATAGGCAATACTGCCTCTTTCCCATAGACCAACTTATAGGGAGAATTACCTGTAGACCTCTTTGGTGTTATCCTGTCAGCCCATAATGCTGATTTTAGCTTGGTATGCCATGTCCTTTGATTTTCATCCAGATTCCTTCTGATGATTCTTAGCAAATTCTTGTTCGAGGACTCTGCCAGCCCATTACCCTACGGGTAATAATTTGAAGAGGTGCTCAAATAGATTCCATTCTTGACAGCCCATTCTGTAATCTTGGAACCTATGAATGCCAATGCATTGTCTGATATGATAGTGGCTGGCACACCGAACCTGGTCACTATTCCTTCATAAAAGTCTAGTATGTTAGACTCATTTGCTTCTTTGAGCGCTACTGCTTCGGTCCACTTGGTGAAATAGTCTGTTGCTGTGAGAATCCACTTGTGGCCTTGGCTTGAGTTTGGGATTGATGACCCCGATGAAGTCCAATCCCCATTGCATAAATGGTTGGTCAACCAAAATTGGGTGCAATGGAAGTGCATTCTAGTCTTTCTTTTCCTGTGAAGAGTGCACATTTTTACACTTTCTTATCCATGTATAGCAGTCACTGAACACTGTGGGCCAATAATACCCCGCCTTCATTATCTTGAGAGCTGTTACTCATGGGGAAAAATGTCCTCCAGAATCTCCATTGTGAAAATATCATAACACCTTCTCAATTTGACCTCTTCCCAATGCACCTCAATAGAACTCCATTGATGTCTTTCTTGAACAAAACACCATCAACAAGCACATATGGAATGGCTTGTAATCTAAAGTATCTCCTCTTTTCTTTGCTCATTTCTGGAGGGCATAGGCCTATTGTAGGAAGTGTATCATATATTGAGTCCAACAAGGAGTGGGCACATCATCATTTTCTGGTTCTTGACCATCTTGTAGTACCAAGACAGTCTCTTTTTCATCACCTGCTTCAACTTTTGACTTGAGGCTAGTTGTTCACATAATCCCTTTCCATGGTACTCTTAGTGACCTTAATTTCTATGTCATATTCCATGACACAAGTGATCCATCCTGCACGTTTCTCATTCAAATCCTTGTTTAGAAGGAAGTCCTTGACTCCCGCATGAGAGAACAATAATTGGATCTTTGTTGTTTGAGACTAGGTGCTTGAATTTCTTTAAGCTCCTGATCACTGCAAGGACATGATTTTCAATGAAAGACATACCTTTTCGTATTCCTCCAAGCCTTTGACTGAAGAAAGCAACTGGTTGTTCTAATCCTAACAATCTTTGTTTTGTTGTACCAAGATTGCAGAAATTGTGTCTCACCACCAAAGGCATATAGCATGAAGTCCTTGGAGAAGTCTGGATTGATGAGAGTTGGAGCTTGAGATATAGCCTCTTTTATTGCCTCAAAACTTGCCTTGCCTTTAGATGTCCACTTAAATGTCATGCTCTTCTTTAACATCAGCGTTATTGGCTTTAGAGAGCTAAAAAGTTTGGAACAAACCTTGCGGAAAAAATTGATCCTTCCTAAGAAGCTTTGAAGAGCCTTCTTGTGACTTGGCAATGGACAACACTCGAATTGCTTCAACTCTTTCTGGGTCAATCGTCAATCCTTCCTTGAAACAATATGGCCTAGAAGTTTTCCCGTCGTGAGCCAAGAATATGCATTTTTTGGGATTTAATGATACCCCAAATCTTCTACACCTCTGAAATACCTGCCTTAGATGAAAGAGGTGATCCACTATACTTTTGAGAATACAGTGATGTCGTCAAGATATATCATAACTATTTTATTGATCAACCCCTTAAATGCCATATCCATTTCCCTTTGGAAAGTGGCTCTAGCATTTGATAGCCCAAATGGCATCTTCTTATAGGCATAGGTGCCCCATTTGGTGGTGAAAGCCATCTTGAACTGGTCATCTTCTTTCACCATTATCTGATTATACCCTGAGTAGCCATCTAGGAGAGAGAATCTCTCTGAACTGGATACCACTTGCAATATTTGTTCCATTGAAGGAAGTGGGTAATGGTCTTTGAGAGATGCCCTGTTTAGGTCTCAGAAGTCCACACACAACCTGATTTCTCTGCTCTTCTTCCTGACCGGAACCAAGTTTGCAACCTAGCTTGAGTGCTTGATCGGGAATATAATGCTTGCCTCTATTAGCTTGTTTAGTTACTCTTTCTTCATTAGAGGCTCAATGTGAGGGTTGACTGGTCTCTGCTTTGCCTAATGGGCTTAGCATCTGGATCCAATTCTATGGTATGACATGCCAACTTTGGATTGAATCCTCTCAAGTCTTCATAGCTCCAAGTGAAGACAATAGAAATTCTTGGCAAAGCTGTATGAAATCTGATTTCTCCTACTCAGTGGCCACTTTGCCAATTTGAAGTGTTTTCTTCTTCTGCAATTGGAATTGGCTCTAACATATTATCTCTTGACCTTGCATGAATCAAATCTCCCTATGAAAAGTTAAGGCCATTTGAATAACTGGGTCAGGGTTTTCTTTCTATCAGGTTCGGGGTGTCAACGCTCAAAATGTTACGCCTCCTAAAGATGCACCTTGAAGGTGTGTAATAGGTGCTGAAAATGTGGTGCTTGCGCCTTCTAAATCGCATGCCAAGACACAACATTTTTCATGTCGACATCTTCTAACATGCGCCTTCCAACCTGTGCTAGGGTGTAACCTTTTTCATGTTGACATCTTCTGACATGTGCCTTCTAACCTACGCCAGGGCATAACCTTTTTCATGTCGACATATTATAACTCTACGCATTCCAACCTGCGCAAGGGCACAATTTTTTCATGTCGACATCTTCTGACCAGCACCTTCTAACCTTCACCAAGGTGAAACCTTTTTCATGTTGACACCTTCTGATCTACACCAGGGCGTAACCTTTTTCATGTCGACATCTTCTGACCTGCGCCTTTCAACCTGCACCACAGCATAACCTTTTTCATGTCAACACCTTCTTATCTGCACCAGGGCGTAACCTTTTTCATATCGACATATTTTAACCTTCACCTTCTAACATGTGCTAGGGCACAACCTTTTTCATGTTGACGCCTTTTAATCTAAACCAGGGGTGACTTATGGCACAAATAAATATCAGCTTTTGAGTTTCTTTGATTTCCATATTCTTTTTTTTATCTATATTTACCTAGGGGGGATATATACAATAATTTGGTGACTTAACGGGATCACCTACCTGCTAGATAGAAGATTCAGTGGCCTTTTAGTAATCCATTAGGCATGGATTCATAAGCAATAACCTGAAACCAAGTTGATATTTGATCCTGATCCTGATACTGTAACTCCTTCTCTAAGAGCATGCTGAAATGTAGAAATTCAACCTGAGAGCAACAAAACCTATGCCGAAGCACTTAGGAAAATTGAAACCTAACTATAGTAAGACAATGTGCATCTCAACTTAGAGGAATTAAAATTTAGGCTAATATTGACAAGGGTAAACCTTTTCCTTTTAGTAACAATGTTTAAGATAGATTCCGTTAACCAGAATCGAGATTTCTTCTCCATCCAATGTAGACAATTGGAAGGAATTACTAATTTTACATCCCGTGACCATGTAGGGGCCACTCTAAATGGCATCAAACTTGGAATGCCTTCTTGGTTTTTCCCTATTTGTATCCTATTTTAGAACCAGGTCCCCTTCCTGGAAGGTCGTCGGTTTTGCTTTCTTATCAAACCATCCTTTTACTAAGGCATGATCTTTCTCAATCATTTGAACTGAATGTTCTCTAATTTCTTCCAATTCCATCAACTCTGCATACCAGACCTCCATTGGTTCGAACTCAGACAACTCCAACTGCTTCATGAGATCCAATGCTGGCAATTCTAATGATATAGGCAATACTGCCTCTTTCCAATGGACCAACTTATAGGGAGAATTACCAGTAGACCTCTTTGGTGTTATACTTGTCAGCCCATAATGGTAATTTTAGCTTGGTATGCCATGTCCTTTGGTTTTCTTCTAGATTCCTTCTGATGATTATTAGCAAAACAAATTCTTTTTCGTGGACTCTACTTATCCATTACCCTACGGGTAATAATTTGAAGAGGTCTCAAATAGATTCCATTCTTGACATCCCATTCTGTAATCTTGGAACCTAAGAATGTCAATGCATTGTCTAATATGATAGTGGCTGGGACACCGAACCTGGTCACAATTTCTTCATAAAAGTCTAGTATGTTAGAATCATTTGCTTCTTTGAGCACTACTGCTTCATTCCACTTCGTTAAATAGTCCGTTGCCATGAGAATCCACTTGTGGCCTTGGCTTCAGTTTGGATTGATGACCCCAATGAAGTCCAATCCCCAATGCATAAATGGTTGGTCAACCAAAATTGGGTGCAATGGAAGCGCTGCTAGTCTTTCTTTTCCTGTGAAGAGTGCACATTTCTTACACTTTCTTATCCATGTATAGTAGTCGCTAAGCACTGTGGGCCAATAATACCCTGCCTTCATTATCTTGAGAGCTGTTATCCATGGGGAAAAATTTCCTCCAAAATCTCCATTGTGAAAATATCATAACACCCTCTCAATTTGACCTGTCCCAATGCACCTCAATAGAACCCTATTGATGTCTTTCTTGAAAAAAACACCATCAACAAGCACATATGGAATGGCTTGTAATCTAAAGTATCTCCTCTTTGCTTTTCTCATTTCTTGAGGGTATAGACATGTCTGTAGGAAGTGTATCATATTTTGAGTCCAATAAGGAGTGGGCACAACATCATTTTCATGTTCTTGACCATCTTGTAGTACTAAGACAGTCTCTTTTTCATCACCTGCTTGAACTTGCTGACTTGAGGCTAGTTGTTCACATAATCCCTTTCCATGGAACAACTTAGTGACCTTAATTTTGATGTCATATTCCATGACACGAGTGATCCATCCTGCACGTTTCTCATTCAAATCCTTGTCTAGAAGGAAGTCTTTGACTCCCGCATGAGAGACCAATAATTGGATTTTGTTGTTTGAGACTAGGTGCTTGAATTTCTTTAAGCTCTTGATCACTGCAAGGACATGCTTTTCAATGAAAGAGTACCTATTTTCGTATTCCTCCAAGCCTTGACTTAAGATAGCAATTGGTTGTTCTAATCTCTCTTTGTTTTGTTGTACCAGTATTGTAGAAATTGTGTCTCCACCACCGAAGGCATATAACATGAAGTCCTTGGAGAAGTCTAGATTAACGAGAGTCAAAGCTTGGGATATAGCCTCTTTTATTGCCTTAAAACTTTCGTTGCATTCAGATCTCCACTTAAATGCCATGCTCTTCTTTAACATCGATGTTATACAAAACAACCTAATTTCTCCGCTCTTCTTCCTCACCGGAACCAAGTTTGCAACCCATCTTGAGTACTTGATCAGGAATGTAATGCTTTCCTCTATTAGCTTCTTTAGCTCTTTCTTCATTAGAGGCTCAATGTGAGGGTTGACTGGTCTCTGGTTCTACTTGATGGGCTTAGCATCTGGATCCAATTCTATGGTATGTTGTGCCAACTTCAGATTGAATCCTCTCAAGTCTTTATAGCTCTGAGTGAAGACATTTGGAAATTCTTGGCAAATCTGTATGAAATCTGATTTCTCCTACTCAGTGGCCACTTTACCAATTTGAAGTGTTTTGCCTTCTCCAACTCGAATTGGCTCTGAATCTTCTATCTTGACCTTGCATGAATCTGAGCTCCCTGTGAAAAGTTATGGCCATTTGAATATCTGATTCAGTATTTACTTTTTATTGGGTTCAGGGTGTCAATGCTCAAAATGTTGTGCCTCCTTAAGATGTGCCATAGGTGTTGAAAATGTAGTGCTTGCGCCTTCCAACCTGCACCAAGGCACATCCTTTTTCATGTCGACACCTTCTAATATGCACTAGGGCACAACCTTTTTCATGTCGATATCTTCTGACCTACGCCTTCCAACCCGTGCCAGGGCGTAGCCTTTTTCATGTCGACATCTTTTGACATGTGCCTTCCAACCTATACCAGGGTGTAACCTTTTTCATGTCGACATCTTTTGACCTGCGCCTTCCAACCTATGCCAGGGCATAACCTTTTTCATGTCGACACCTTTTGATCTACGTCAAGGCATAACCTTTTTCATGTTGACATCTTCTCACCTGCACCTTCCAACCTATGCCAAGGAACAACATTTTTCATGTCGACACCTTCTAATCTGCGCTAGGGCGCAACCTTTTTCATGTCGACATCTTTTGAATTGCGCCAGGGTGCAACCTTTTTCATGTTGACTCCTTCTGATCTATGCTAGTGGCAACTAGTGGCACAAATAAATGTCAGGTTTTGAGTTTCTTTTATTTACATATTCTTCTGTTTGTCTAAATTCACCCAGGGGGGATATATACAACAAAGCCTCCACATGTTTCGCTGGTGCAACTGCAAAGGTGAAGTATAGAGGCAAGTTTCCTAACAAACATGGGCCTTCCATGTGTTTTCCTAGCATAATTTGAAAGATGAAGTTTAGATGTGGGACCTCAAATGAGCGCAAGCTCTCCATGTGCCTTGGGCCCAAGAAAATTGCCTTTTAGCCTTTGAAAATTCTTAGTATAAAAGGAGCTAGTGGAAGCCTTCATGTGTCTCATTGGTGCACTTTTGATATGGTCCCCAAAAGCAGAGAACCCAAATAAGCACGAAATCACCACGTGTCCTAGTCTAATAGAGTTGTTGAAAATTTTTCAGGACCAGTGGAAGCTACCATGTGTTTAGGGTGTGAGAAAGTTTCTTCAGCTACATTGAAAATTCTAAGCAATTATAGAATGAGTGGAAACTTCCACGTGTCCTCCTGGTGCTCTTTCAAAAATAAAAATCAGGGGTAGGTCCCCAAACAAGTGTATGCCCTCCACGTTTCCTAGGCCTTAGAAAGTTTCTTGAAAATTTTAAGTATAGAGAGGAGTCTGTGGAATCCTCCACGTGTTTCCTTGGTGCAACTTTGAGATGGTGCCCAAAAGTGGATACCATAAACAAGCACGGGCTCACCACGTGTCTCCTTAGCGTAACTGTTAAGATAGGGCCTAGAGGTAGATCCTCAAATGAGCATTAACCCTCCATGTGTCCATGGTCCAAGAAAGCTACACCAGGCACATAAAAAATGCCTAAGTTTGGGTAAGGCCAGTTGTAACCTCCATGTGTCTCCCTGGTGCAACTCCAAAGGTCAACCAAATAGGCAAATTTTCGAATCAGCGTAGGCCCTCCACGTGGACAAGATTTGATTTTAAACGGCCCTTAGAGTTTCAAAATGCCCCATTGAATTTCTTCCAATCAGAAAGGACCACGTAGATGAGAATGCTGAGATATAAATTTATGGTGAAAACACACCCATCAAACCGTAAAATGCAGGGAAATCACCATTTTTAATCAAAATTGAATTTTTCTTCAAGGAAAAAGGATTTAAAAATGATATAAGGCCCAAATGTGATCCCCGAACATGGATACAGATCTTTCAAGAGCATACAAATGAATAAAACCTTTCACACATCCATTCAAGGAAGTAGAAAATATGACAGAGCCCACAAATTGAAGAATTTTTAGAGCAAACGGGGTGAAATCAAATTGAGCACCAACATACGAGAGCATACCTTTTATTTTTTGTGATCTATATTTCCTAACTCATGTAGGATCCATAAAATGTCATTGGGTAGTAGCGAAGCATGCATTGAGATATTTCCAAGGCACAGTTGACTATGGTATGGATTATTAGAAGAACTCTCAATTCATCTTATAGGTATATAAATAGTTGCACTATGTTATATCTTTTGATGAACAAGAAATTATCTATAGGTTATATTTTTCATGTTGGGTGTGGACCTAACTCATGGATTAGTAAGAAGAAAATTTTAGTTTCTCTCTCATCCAATGATGTAGATTATCAAGATACATGAGGAGTTTTGTGTAAAGTGAATTGGTTTCGTCTATATTTGGATGATATGGGAATTCCTAAAGAAAAGCCACCCATAATTCATTACAACAATTAAGGTGTGTTGAATATTGTGAAAAATCTATCTATTATGAGAGAATAAAACACATCGAGGTCAAATGTCACTACATTCAAAACCAATTCTTGAATCACCACATCTAGCTCTAGTACTACACAATAGATTCTCAAATTATAGATATACTCACCATGTCACTTGGCAAGGTGAAATTTGAATTTTGTTTACTGGTACATTTGTACAACAAATGTAAAAATGGGGGAATGTTAGATTGATTTATTACATTGTTTAACCAGTCAGTTATACTAACCAGGTGGTGATAGTTTTTGTTATCCATTTTGCCCCCAGGTGAAATGGACAATAAGAAAGCAGTAGACCTGAGCCAAACCAAGCCTTCATGGGTGGATCTAGGGTTTTTTGGCATGATCAAGGGTTTTTTAAATGATAGGTTATGAGGTGAGTAGGTTAGTGAAATGAGTCAAGTGCATTGCAAGGGACCTAAAGAGCTCGAGCTAGTAATGGGAATGAAGGAGCTCAGAAGTGTGAATACTTCAAACTTTAGAGGTAAGGTCATTCAGAGGTAGGCTGATGTGAATTTCAAGGACTCGGTAGAAGAATCCTAAAAAATGAAAAAGAAAGTCAAAAAACCTGAACTCCAAATTTCATAGTTCGTGGTTTCGGAGGTTCAGAAGTATCCTGAGCTCAATTGGGTGAACAATGCCACAAGCCCGAAAACACAAAGGTCCAAAACCTAAATTCCAAATTTTTGACTTTGGGGTTTTGGAATTTCGGAACATTTTGGATTTTAGTTGGATGAACAGTGTCACACAATATGAGCTTAGAGTCTGAATCCCGAAGTCCAAAATTAGGTCTTCGAAGGCTCAAAATTTCAAAACTCTTGAGTTAGCTCACTAGATTAATAGTGACAATGACCTCCAAAGTATAATACTCAAAGCTCCAAATCCCAAGTGTCTTAAATTTTAGATTTCGAAGGGTGTGATGTAGGGTCAAATATCTGAAAAGGAAGGTCATCAACTCACATTTATTGCAGTATGGAACACTCATCTTTATATGACCATAACTTATGACTGGGAGCTCAGATTTGCACAAAATTTGATGTTTTTATTTTAGTGAGGTTAAGTATTTAAAAATGGGAAAATACAGTCCTCCATTATAGAGTATTGTTTCCATATTTATCACCTACAAAAATGATGAAGGTATGGGCTTCCTGTCTTCCCCAACAAGGAAAAGTACAATAGAGTATGGGATTTGTAGACTTTCCCATCACTGCTGCAAGGACAATAATCGTTTTTGCAAGAGATTGGAGTGTATTTTCAAGTTTTCTTCCCTCTCTCACCTCATTTATTCCTCTATAAAATGTAAGGGGTTTGCCTGTGCCAACATGGTTGTTGATCACCTTTTTCACCCATGCACCCCATTTCTTCTTGGGGCTTCAAGACTTTTTCTTAGAATGTGTAATGGCTTCATGCCTCTCTCCCACATGAAATTTACTATGTATACTTCACCAACAATAAAAAATATGTTTTGTGTTTTTTTTTTAAGATTTACAAGGTTTTTGTGTCTCATTTACCTTACATTGAAGCAGGGTGTTTTGTGCATATTTCAATGTTATTACATGATATGGGTGTTTTGTGCTCATCCTAAATGAAGATTATTTGCATTTCGGGTCTGTTTGGTGGTTATCCAACCTTCCCTTAATGCATTGGTGGAATTTGGGTTGTGTTGCATTTGTCCAACCTCTAAAGGATTCACCCTTTTTCCATTTTACAGGGCTGGGAAGAGTGATTAGCACTCCTTTGTTTGTGTATCACAACTCTAGTATAGCTTTAATTTCATACAATCCTTATATCCTTGTCCCCTTGGAAGCTGTAGTTTAGGGTTAGTTAGTAAATTTTCATGCATTAGGAGTAGTTAGCGGCAGGTAGGTTAGGATAAAAAGCCATCCTTCTCTAGAGCTACTGCGTTTTGCATGTCCCACATTTAGGATAGTTTAATGTTGTGCGATCACACCGAATGCCCCATCTCAAACCAGACAATTTGAGGGGTGTTGTAATTCCACATCGACAATTTTTTCATGGCAGGTGGAAGATTATAAACTAGTCTCCTTGAACCCTTTTTGGTGATGTATAGATTTTTTTTTTTCCTTGAATAAAATATCAATTCATTTTTCTCTTCCTCTCTTCTACTAAATTATATGTTTTTCTCCCATAAAAAATACACCATTAATTTAGACAAGTAATGAAAAATCCTACATCCACCCTTCATTACTAGTTAGAAAAAGATATCATAGAATGAAAATACATTTATATTAAAGATTTTGCAAGAAAAAATGAAGTTAAAGCATGAGAGGTTTTTGTAATTTAGCAAGTAAAAATGTCTACACACTACCATGAAGCATTAAATTGAAAAACATGATCTTCACCTTAAAATTTCGCTATCCAAAATATAACACTTGCTCATGTTCCCACAATGCTTTCTCTTTTAACCAAGAAATATTATCAGTATTCAATTTCTTAGATAAAACGAGAACAAAATTCTCAAATAAGGAAAACCAATTAAAATCAATAGCCAAAATATCATTATCGATTTTTTATTCTCCAATTTATAAAATTTCCTTTCAAAATATGCACAAAAAAGGTACTCAAAATATTTTTTCAAGTGTAACAAAAGTATAGGAATAATCCATTTTTCAACACCAAGTCAAAACAGATATTTCACCAATGTGAGAAGATATAAAATTGTGCTTGGATCACTCTTTCTAAATAAACATTAAAAGAAACAGAAAAATTTCTTCTAATTAAGTTAAATTTTCCCTAAACATGACTTATATGGAAGCAAAAATAAGGATACATAAAGAGAACAAATGTTTATCTCTAAAATACTAGGATAATGGATTAATAGAAAATTCCCACTTTGGTTTAAAACTAAAACTTGGTTGAAACTTCCACTTGATTAGATTTTGTTACGTCCCATGTTCTAGAGATAGACCAACACTTTGATTCTAAAGAGTTTGACGGGGATAGTAAATAGAGTATATATATATATATATATATATATATTTCCATGGGGAGGATGTGGAGGATTGAAGATCAGACAAGGAGAATAGCTTCATACTTGGGGAAGATGTGGATTACAGTTCTCGTGAGGGATAGAATGTTGAGGAAGCGGCTAAGGAGACATGACTTGCATTGGAGTATGATGCCCTGGGGTACATGAGGTAGATATTTTTCCCCTCTCTAAATCTACTTTTGGTCAGCCTGTGGTGACCCCTTGGAACTATGATTGCCCCATTTTTGGGCCTTGATTTGATGTGGAATTACCACATTTGGTGAAAATAATTGAATCTCATAGTACTAATTGCAAACCTCCAGTGATGTTGTTAGAATCAGGGAACGAAGTGATTACCGTTGATTCATTTGAAAAATCAATATGGAAATTGGAAGAAGAGAGATTATCAAAAGGTAAATTACAAGTTTTTTTGAAGTTTGTATGTCATGAAGTTCCCAAACCACCTTCTAAGTTTGGTTGTGTTTCAAAACACACTTTGGTTGACCTTGACTCTCTTAAAATCATTAATGTTTGGGAGGTCCCTCATTATAAAGACTACTTAAGGATGACCCTTGGTTTTGAGTAGGATCTTAACGATCTATTTGAGGAAACTTGGTGGAAACTCATTTGACATTGGAAGTTTAAGATGAAATGATTAATTGGTGTTTGGTTCTATTTTGATGCCATAGTTGGGCTTCTTATCTTTTTTGTTCTCCTTCCTTTTGGTCTTCATTTCTATATATGAATATTTTTCCTTTTGTACCTAGGTAGGGCCCTAGCCAAAAAACCTTTATCCTTAAGAAAAAAATTCTCCACTTTTGGATCAATGCGTCATCTCAATTATTTGATCAAAATCTTAATTAACTTCTGAACAAAATTAAGTTTAGCCATGAAAGAAAATATTTCAAAAAATCATCTTCTAGAAGGAGTGATGACCACCCAAAATATTAAAAGAGTGACGTACAAAGCATTGGACTAAAAAATAGTAGAATAAGATCATCAAATACTTTGTTAAGAAATATATGCAATATTTCAATTATTTTCCCTAAAATTCATCCAATGAAAATATCTCTCCAAGAATTTCATAATTACATTGTTCATAGGCCAATTGGATCTCAAAGTGAAGCAATAGCTTTAAAAAAAAGATCTCGTTCATGTTTTACATGTGATGTACATGAGTTGAGTATAGAACTAGGGTAAACCATCAATTTTAAGCTCATGGTTAGTCAATTATATATATTTCACCAATATTTTCCATCTGTTCACCAAGTGCCACCTTTTGATCTCTCGTATCTTAAAAGATTCTTAGGGTCTCCTTATGCCTTTAAGATCTTGGGATCAATGTGCTTCCGTGTCTCTTCTTTGATTTCTACCTTCTCAGAGATCTAGTGGCATTTGGCTGGTCAACATGGATCAATCACATGATTGAAAGGTTAAGATGATTTCTTAAGGTCCCGGGCAACCTTTTATATAGTTCTTTATGAATCCTTGGAGGAATTCAGTTCCCTCTTATTTCTTTTTTTATAAATTAGATCATCTTGTGAATTTCATGGATTGACTTCATGCTACGTGGCTTCCATATCGTGGGATCGCATGATTTCCTACCTTAGTCATTGCCATCTAAGATTTTGAACCTTCAAAATCAAGGAATTCCCTCATCCCATGTGGAGAAATCATCGCATTCTATGACCTCAATTCTTCTTATCCTTTCGGGGTTTTGGGTATTCTTTTAGATCATTAAACCTTGGTGTTCTCTTCGACCCAAGAATTTAAGTCCCTTAGCTTTCATCAAATTTTGTAGATACCTTTAGACCCATCAATAACTTTCATTTGTCCATGTGGCTTAATGAATAAAAGTTATATTATTTTTCCTTTATATATCATTTAGGCTTGTGACAATTTTTTCTTACGACCAATCAAACCGCCTTCATGTCCTGAAGATTTTTCGTAAGGGAAAAAAAGTGTTAATCAATGGAGAATTTACTACATTTAACCATGGTAGCCACCTTGATTAAATACTAGATTATTTTCCCTCTCTTTTTTAATATGGGATAAACCTCCAAGTATAAAACCAAAGGAGACCAGTATTTACTAAGCTACAAACAAACAACATGGATCAGGGGAAAGTAAATATTTCATCGTAACTTCTTATAGATAAAGACATTTAAAAATATAGAGACTTGAATATAAACATGATAAAGGAATTAATTTCACCAAGGGATAACTATTAATTACTCTATAAATATTCCAAAGAAATCACCAATTGAATGTCTCCTCCATTAAAGCTAGTAGAGCTCACTCAAGAAAACTTGTCAACATCGTCCAAGCTAGGAACCTTATAAAATGAATATATCCATGATAACAAGATAATATAACACCTCGTAGTCACTGTATTTTATTGTTATTATACCTTGAACATAGAATCATATTCATATTCTCCCTAAAATTGAAATGAACAATTTTAGGTGTGAACACTTCAGATACCTTAAGGAATGTTAATTTGATGACATCATTTCTGTTTTGTTTATTCTTTAAGTATGAGACAATAGCCACAAAGTTTGTAATAGATGACTCCATCACCCAAAACTATCTTTAATTGGCCCATTTGTGGTACTAAATTTGTTATTGTCTCTGAATTCACAATTTATAGTAGTTTTAATAGGGTATCCTTTCATTTTTTTCATAACCTTGTCAGTGATTTCTTGGTCATTTTTATCAAATCAAGTTACTTGTCATACTAATCTAGCCAATGATTCTTGTATTTTTCTTGATACCATAAAATTTTCGTCAAGAATGTATTGTATCCTTACCTTTTGTACATCTGAAACAAATTTTTGCATCACCTCTTCCAGGGGCATAGACCACATAATCCATTTTTTGAGGGAGTTTTATTGTTGAATATTACCCATCTCGATCTATTGTAGGGGACTAATTTTATTCACATAAATAACTTGGAGCTCTTTACTCATGTGTCAACTAAACCCTTCAAAAGATATTTCGAACAAAATTTACATATTATTGTGAGAATCTTCTTTATTGTAGTTTTATCCTTGTTTCAAACCAGACTGAGACAAGATGAGATTTCAGCCTAACCCATATTCCCAATCATCCTGTGTCTAGATCATGCCTACTTTACTTTTAACGACCTTTACTTTCTCTTGTTATTCTTTTTTCATCAATGTATCTTTGTTTTTCTCATTCTCTCCCTTGGCATCTCTCTCTTGTGGTGTTGGTTCTTCTAAGGCCTTTATTTTTGTCTCTACAACTTTTTCTAGCTATTTTGTTTCATGCACTTCTTTTTCTATTGTTGGAATTTCGTTTTTTCCTCCCTGATGTTATTTTTTCCTCGTGATGTAATTTTTTATGGGTGGCCTTTTCATATATTGATAGTTCTTTCATGGCCTATATTTTAGCCTCTCTACATTTGACTTATTCTCATTTTTTCTTTCTACCTTCCATGTTCTTCATGCTCTAATGATTATCAAACCTCAACATCCTTATGATTTTTTCCTTCTTTGTCTATCCAATTTTGGGCCCATTCATTTCTTACATTTCTATCATATTTGTTGTTTTGCCTTTAGTGCATTTGATTCAATCTCCACCTTTATTATTTTCTTCTACGTAATCTTGTGATTGTTTTCTTAGTTTTTCTAATCAAATTCAATCTCCATCTTTATTGTTTTCTCCTACTTAGAGCCGAATTAAAGGTTAAGAGAGTCCTAGGAAATAAGTTAAGTGGGCACCCTTCATACAATTTTAGTTATTTTTTTCATCAAATAAACAAATAAAAGCTACGTATATTACCATATTATAAAAATTTTATAGAGATCATCATAAATCACTAATTTTGGGAATTTTGTATGCAAAAGAAATAAACATATCCTATAAAATTTTCAAATAAGGATAGGTAACTTTTCATCGCTGGAGAGAACTAATCCTTCGAGATGCTTAGAATGCAACAAATAATTTTTTTAATACAATGTTGGTTATTCAACTTATTTACCAATATCAAGTAGGTGGTGGGACTCAAAACTAAACAAAAAACCTCTTTTTTCAAAATAAAATAAAAATCTTACATAGCTGCTCTGGTTTTGGGAAGATTGATATATTTACAAAACCTACTAATTCTTCCATAAAAAATTGTTTCCCCTAAAATATTAGGAATAGAGAATTAAATAATTATTTTCTTCAATTATGCTTCACATTATAAAAATGCACAAATCTTTTCAAAAAAAAAATGTACACACTTGAATTATTATGAACTACAAATTAGAGAATGGGTAAAATTACAAAAACAATCATATGAGCTTCAAATTATGCATTTTTTTGCTTCAAAAATTATTATAGTACATTTTTGTGTGTGTGTGTGAAAATTATGTTACTTTATAATAATATCAATAAAAGGTCAATTATTATTGAATTCAAGTAAAAAATAGTAACGTTAAGTTATAATTATCACAAAAAATAATGGTTTCTTTTAGATTTAGGTCCCCTCAGACTTTTGGCGCCCTAGACATTTGTCTGTTATGCCTAAGGCTTAATCCCCTCCTTGATTATCCTACGTACTATTAGAATTCACCCTTACCCTACATTGTTCAAGAACTGTGCATCCTTATTTTATGGATTCATAGCCACCACTCATGAGGTTAATTGGACTTCGTAAATCTTCTTCTATAGGAAAAATTCCATGATCCTCCTTGTGTTCCTCCACAATGTTTCCAATATTTGGTATATAAGAGAAGAATTATATTTGAAACTGTGTCATTGATGTTTTTGTGGTTACTAGAATCCCATTATTTAGTAGATTACTAGGGGATTGTTGTGCCAGTATAAATAAATGAATAATTAAATATATTAATTAAATTAAATTATAAAAAATGGGGGGAAACAAATGCATTATTGGGGAAAGCAGTGGCTGAATTGAAATGGGTTAGTGAAGGACGGTGGTTTGTGTCATGGTGGCATGTGGAGGGATCTGTGGAAAGGAATGGGTAACCACACGGCACCTACACCTGTCGTTTTCCCTACATTTTAGTACGTGCACTCTATTAAAATCCAAATGCATTCATCACGCTGGAACCCAAGTTGGAATTGAAAATTTATCAGTAATTGGATAATTGTAGTGAGTGCAGACGTTGGAGATCAAAAGGAATTACCCACGCTGATACCAAGTTAACATTGTAAATTTATCAGTAATTAGATATATTGGAGCGAGAAAAATTTAAGGTGTCTATTGAAAAGGCTTAGAAACCTTCAAAAAATTTCTATTGGCAGGTGTAAAATAAACCTCCACAGCCTTTTCCAGCTTCCTCCCAGCTTGTACCAAACGGTAAATGCTAGAACAAGGTATGGATGTCCATCAAAGCATAATGGAAATTTTTTTTTTTTGCTAGCCTCCTGCGCAGCCTCTGTCAAAATGTGAGCTTTAGATAAGGGTACGATCTTCCTCATGAATCAGTAGTCAAATTAAGTGTTCTGTATTGTCATATGGAGTATTTTTGTCCACTGTCAGGGATCTAGCAGATGGCTGAGTGGAGGCATCTATTCCCTTTCCTTTTCTCTGTTAAAGATGTGTAGGAAGAATTTTTTTTGTAAATAATAAGCAGAACTGGGATAGAGAGGACTTGAAGAGATGCATTTTATTCCTGACACAACTGAGTCCTAGCCTCATTCCAGTCAATTTTTTTTTTGTGAAATCACCTCATCAAATTTCACAAACGAATGCCCATCAGAAGTGTTGTTTGTACTCCTTGTAACATTCTCTGTTTATACCATCTGTATATTCATCCAAATACCTCCTGTAATAATTACTAGGGGCGAGTTGATTCATTCATGTACTAGGAAGTTATAGTTGTAGATCTCTTAAAGGTGAAAATCAATTTCAATTAGGAAAACATCATTGGGAGTGGAGGCTTTCTCAAGAGCCCAACATAAAAAACTTGTGTCCTTGCAAGGGTATTTATTACGTGGGAATGATTGGTTGCTAATGTACTCTTACTTGGAAAATGGAAACTTGGTTATTGGTTCCATGAAAGGCCACATGGAAGTGTGATATTGGATCAGGATAGCGGGATAAAGGTATATTAAGGAGTAGGTAGAGGATTGGCATTTCTGCATAGGGTATGAAATCCTCAATTAGTGCATCAGGATATCGAATCGAGCAATATTCTTTTAAATGAAAATTTTGAAGCCATTTAGCATATTTCAGCCTTTCAAGGCTGATTTTTCCATATGACACACATGTGACCACAATCCTTGTGGGAACACTTAGATACATCTCACTTGAATACAGACAGTCCTGGATAGCCACTCTCAGAGGTGATGTGTACAAATTATTGTATTGTATCATTCCCAGGTATGGTTCATTTCACCTTGTTCTTCATAATTATCATACTTTACTTTAACATTTGCAACTAAATACATTTAAAACCTTGCGTAGCTCACATTCAATTAGTTTATATAAAATTGCTTTGCAAAACAATAAAACAAAATCTAACGCTTATGTAATCCAAATAACACTTGGTAGCCAAGCATAAACTTAAACCCCTCCTTCGTACATAATCTAGAAAACTTTGTTACAAGACTATTACTGAGAAACAAAAAATCTCCTTATGATTTACATTACCAACTTGTAATTTGATTGTCATTTGTGGTTGCGACCATAACTTTATTCACTGTTAGACCCACTGTATAGAAATTCGGTGCTCGTGTAATTGGTATTGGTGACAACTAGATGAGTCGTCAACTAAAACAACCTTTATGTCTACCTTTTAAGTTAGAATTATATAATTTCTAGAGAGATTCAAAACAACACTCTGACCCCATACCTGACATGTCAAGTGTCGTATGTGTTCCTTGTATTGTACAGAGCCACGTCAAGCATTAGCTAAACCTCATCTCACCATTTGCACTCTCTTTTTCGCATCTCTAGGGACCCTATCACTCTATTTTTCACTTTTAGGGAGCTATTAAAACTAAAAAGTTGGCTTCCGTTTTGCCCCGTTGTTTAAAACCTTAGCAATAAAATGTTTATCGGCCTTCATAAACCTCTAGTATTTTTACTAGAAAATTTATTGGAACCTTCATTTTGGAAAAATCACATTCTTGGTTAGTTTGGAAAATAGATTTTGTAGGCCTCTGATCGTAGTTTAACTAAACCAATTACAATTGGTGGCTCTAGAAAACCCGTCACCATTTGAAACCCGTTTACCAGTTCTTAGTTCCATGGACTTTAACGAATTATGCATATATAGGGGAACTTGTATGAAATTTCTCTTTGTGCGTTCATCCATCAAACAATAGTTTTGGACATGGTTTACTGATCCCTCGAGATAACTTTTGATCATTTGAAACTAGGCCAATTATGACCGATGGCCTTATAAAAATGACCACAAATCGTAAACAGCTAGCCAGTTCTAAATTCTGTCAGTTCCTATGAATTATTGATGTATAGTGGGACACATATAAATTCACGCGTGGTTAGTTTTCTCATCGGAAGATGATTTTTGAAACTGGTTTCTTAGCCTTCGAGCCTAAATTGAGTGTTTTGCAACTAGCATGATAACGTAAAAAAGAAATGTCTAGCACCCTTGTTGGGTTACCAAGCCACCATGGAAACTTGTTAAAACTTATAAATAATATTTGAAACTTTATCATGTGACTTGTATGAAATTGAAATTTTGCCAAAATAGTGTTTCTCTCTCTTCCCTAATTATTTCTCTCTCCTTGGTTAAGAAATTAAGTGAACTAAATTGAAATACATATGTGTCCCTAACCTTCTCCTTTTGAATACAAATTATTAGTGTTATTATCTAAATGAGAAACTAAAAATGTTAATTATGCTAGATTTGGGTTGATGCCATGCCAATGATTTATTTTTGATTTCATGCTCACATGGCTTTGCAAGGTGGAAGTGAGATCGTGAAAAGGCGTCGTGCAATCCATTGTTTATTATTGTAATTTATATAGGTTATTGAAAAATGTATATATGTGGAATGTATTGCCATGTTATAGAAATTTATATTTGAAATTCGGTAATATGTATGAGATGCTAGTTTTAGGAATGCCTCAGGAAATGTGCATTTAATCATGGGTACCTCTTTGATTTGGATTTACATATGGAAAAAGTTTTATATGTTAAATGAATTTGAATGCAATATCTTGTAGTGCATTTCCACTTTGCAATAGTGGATTAATTAATTGGTGGGTTGCGTTATTTACCTTGAAAATGCAATAAAAAAATCTAAGCTAATCAGTCAACCCTAGTACAAAATTTGTGTATAACTAACCCTTTTGTGTTATTATTTTTCCATAGAAAAGTAAAACTTTAGAATGAACTTAAACATGTATGCTCAATGACACCTTCTATATTAACTAAATAAGAACCCTAGTTGAGTTACTCTCATAGCCAGTGTATTTAGTGACATCATGATGAAACCATCAGTTAAAACTGACATGATCAAATGTTATCTATAGTAAGTGGTTCCCTTAGAGGATTGGTTATCATGCATGTAGTAAGAAGAATATATTATCTTAAGGTCTGAATTACATGTTAGGTGATAGAGATCACCAAATACACTTGAAAGTAACCTTTAGCACGTGGGAATATCTAATGAAGTTAATGTATAAACTTTTTGTACCCTCCCTCTCATTCTATCTACATTAGTTTGCAAAACGCTATCATCTTAAAAGATAATTAATCTTCACAACTAAAATTTATGGTACTGCACCTAAGAAATATATTCATTAGTTCATTTCTATAACATAAGATCCATTCTTTGAAGCAACAACTATCTTGTGTAACACAACAAGATCTGGAGTAAGTTGAGCTAACACCTGCTTAGTATCCTAGTCGACTACCAAGGTAGATCTAGAAATTCACTTAATCATCTAATGAATTACTTGTGGGTAGAAAATGCTAAGTAACTCCTTGTAAATGAAATTTATTTGAAATATGTTGACTCAAGAGAAACCAGGAAATTGAAAACTTACTTCCATAATACCTTGTTATGTCTTTTATGACATTAAGAATAAAAGAAATTTCTCTTGCAGAATCGTGAAATGTGAAAACATGGGACCTTACTTTGAGAACAAATATTTTGGTTCATGTGTAGTTCTGAATTTTACAATCATGTAGTTCTTCAAGATGTTAGACAAGTACTTTCATAACTCTTTTTTTTATAACTGATACCAATAAGAGACCTAAGAAACAATGTAAATGATATGAGAAAATAGACTATATGTGATAATGGTTTAGGAACAAAATTTCACTTGAAGTCCTTATGGTTGATTTAAGCATTGCCATTTTGTCAATAATGGATACTAATTGATCTTTGTGGGACTAGGCATTTGAGCCAATATAGAGTCCACTAAAAATAAATATAAATAAAAATTATGTCATGTAAATGCTAAATTGAATCAAACTAAATTTGGAACTAAAACAACCATAGTATGAGAACAAACATGCTTCTAATGGAAGGAATTTTATAGGAAAGGGAAAATTGAACCTTTACCTCCTTTGAATCATATTATTTTCCCTCTACAACTTCAGGTTGGTTCCCTTACATAACGAGGGTAAAATTAAACGTCAACTAAACACATTTTGAGAAATAAACGTTTAACAATTACCACATACTCAATGTCTGTGTCAAAATGGAGCTTTAAATCACGGCATGTGCATTCTCATGAAGTGTTGGTGTGGTCTCAAAAAATGTGACCAACATTTTTCTAAATGATCGGTTCACCTTTGCTAGCATATCCACCGAGCTCATGTTGAAACAAAAAGCTTCATGTTTATTATTTTTTGAGCAAGCTTCATGTTCATTATTTCTATTTTCTTGCTTGTTGTGTGCAACCCATTTTCATGGAGGAGGATGATAATGACTGTCAGATGTGAATGAAATGGGTCTATGTTTAGGGTCATCTAAACCTTCTTGAAATGTAATAAGCAAGATTAAAGAAAAATTCCTTAACCTCTATCGGCATTCTTGTGGCCTACACCTTATATGGAGCCATAAGGAAACATTTTAGAGCAAGATGTTGGTTATATGAAGGAATTATGTCAGTTTCATAGTTGCAAGTGCCCTTGTAGACATGGCTATCACATGTGGGTATAAATGTGGTGTATGTGGGATTCATTTTCCTTACACATCAAACAACTGCGAGCCTCCTTGATTTTGAAAAGGTATCAAGTTACGCACAAAATGGTTTTTTTGAAATGACTTCAAAAAAGAAAATGTAGTGGATTGGTTTAAGGAGTATTCCAAATCATTTTATAGTACTCTCCCAACCTATGCGCAAATCTTGAAATAGGGTAGGCACATCTACCAAAGCATGTTGAAGTTGGAGCTTGTTAGAAGTTACAGTTACAAATGTGCTTCTTGTTATGTATCTAAATGTGGAAGCATAAACAGGCACATGAACTTTTTGAGATAATTTCTTATAGAAAATAAGTGGTTTTGGTGGACAATATTGAATTCTACATATGCACGAAATGGGTTTTCTGAAAATTCTTTAGAAACTTTTGAGAAAACACAATTCGAAGAATTAAATCCAAATCCCCACAACATTAGCCAACATTTCCCTTAGGCTGTGCTAAAATGAGATCCTTGGAATTGGTATGGACCCATGAATACAAATGGAATAATATTTTTGTCATATAATTTAGTTTAAAATGCCAAAAAGCATTATTAATGGGTGTAAGAATCCACAAGCATAACAGAGAGTAGAAATTGTAGACATGCGATCGAGTAGAGGACTCAACCGATAATGAGCATAAACCACTTGGAGCCCCTCATACCTCGCTTCTCTCATCATTTCAAGGAATTATATAATTACATTTTTCTTTCATAATTTTCGTAATTTTGTTCTTCATTTGCAATATAATAGAAACATTAAACCACCTAACAATCTTTAAATTTAAATAGTGTAAGGAAATAAAAATCCACCTTCTGATTTTTGAAACTGATTTACAATTTAAAAATTAACTATGGTCGCTACCATAACCTTATATGATGATACTAGAGTATCCTAATTCGATGCTCATATCTAGAACTATTTGCAAGAGTTATATGATGCCATCATATCAAACAATCCATTTGCCTACCTTTTAAAGTTAGAAAAACATAATTTCCAAGACTTGTAAAACAAAACTCTGAACCCCATAAGAGATATGTCAAGCATCGTATGTGTTCCTTGTTATGTAGAGTTTCGCGTCAAGCATTAGCTCCACCATCTTTGACCATTTACGCTCTCTTTGTCACTTCTCTAGGAGCCATCTTACTCTGTTTTGTACTTTTAAGGAGTTGTTAAAACTAGAAAGTTCTCTTTTGTTTTAACCCACCATTTGGTCTCTGAAGAATGACATGCTTGTTTGCCTTGACAAACCTCTAGTATTTTTAATAGAAAAATTCTTAGAACCTTAGGTTGGGGAAAATCACATTCCTGGTTAGTTTGGAAAACACATATTGTAGGCCTTCGATCGCAGTTTTGATTGGGTCAAACTAGACCAATTACAACTGGTGGCTCTAGAAAACCCGTCATTGTTTAAAACCTATTTTCCACTTCTCATTCCCATCGACTTTGATAAATTCTCCATATACAGGGGAACTTGTAGGAAATTTCTCATTGCACATTCTTCCATCAAACATTAGTTTTGGATGTGCTTTTCTTAGCACTTGAGCTAACTTTTGATCGTTTGCAACTAGGCCAATTATGATCGATGGTCTCTGTTGAAAATTTTTTCACTTATGCAAAATTGGAAAATCAAATTTTTTTTACAATGGATATAATTGGTGAATTATACCTAAGCTAGGGGAGATCGCATCAAATTAGGTCATTATTGTTGATTTATTTTTAAAATATTACATGAAATTTATAACTATGTGTGTTGTTACAAAATGTAATAGATCACATAGTCTATAATTTCATGACCATCCTCAGCAAAATAAAATAAGCCCTGAAGGATAGTTATGTTTCCTTGATGAGGACATCCAATTACAGAGTAGGTGAAGTGTAAAGTTTTGGAACAACAAACATAAGTGCAGATCCCATAAAATCAGAGTTCATTACTGAATCTTACAAGTTCTATTCAATATTATTTCCTTCATTATTAAGACATTCAATTATGTTACTGAGTTTTTTAGTTCATTATACAATTCATAAAGAAAGTAGAAATGTAGAAAGAGATATACAAAACTTTTTTTTAGAATTCAATTCTTTATTCACATGGAGAGTCAAATGTTTCCCACACAAGCCGTGGGATATAACTGAAAAGTAAAGTAGAACTACTGAAAAGCAAGATACACATGCATGAAATAGAAATCAAAGGAGTATGAGTGAACCCGTCATTGCCTTGTATATTCTTTGTTGTGTAGAGCATCTCCTTACCAGCACCTTTCATCCTCAACACATGGTACTTGAAAAGCAAAACAAGGAAATCATCAATAAAGAGCTCAGGGTTAATCCATATTCCTACACTATCCTACTTCGTGCATATGAATCTTCCCCTAAGCACCAGATGTATTCTAATTGAAAGAAAAACTACATGCATATTTTGTTCACTCAGAAAGAAGAAAGTAAAAGATAGAAGAAAACATGGACATAACAGAGGCCAAAAATCCTAAATATTTCCTAACTATTTTCCTAAGTTTGTAGGTACAGGTTATAGACAAGGAGAGAAATAAATAAGTCATAAGTACATGCTAAGAAGAAGGAAGAGTGTAACTCAAAGTTCAGAAAACATTCTGCAAATGGAGGAGGTTAAAGCTCAGAAGAGAGAATGGAAGATAGAAGTACATTTTTCAGTTTGTAAACACGATGGAGAATCAGATTTCAAGAAGCTTAAGCTAAAATTAAAAGTGATTACAATTGAAACAAGATGAGAGAGAAGATTTTGGGAAAAAATTTACAGGGCTTCTCCATGTAAAATGGACATTTACATATTTTCATCATGCTATTTTAATTACTACATGCTTTAAAAAAACTATTAAAATAAATAAGTGGTGCAAAAAGTAGAATATCATTACATGATCAAGAGAAACAACTGCCATGTTTTTAGTTCTTAAATGTTATATCATTTCAGCATGAAAAGTGTTATTTTCTATATTTTGGATCAGAACATATAACTATTATTTCTGAAAATGCATTGAAGAAAATATTATGAAAAATTTCTGCCAAGGCTTCGCCTTATAAAATCAACATTTCATATTTTTGAGCATGCATATCAGAGTTGTAATGAAATAAAATACAATATATAATGCAGAAAAGAATTCTTTATAACTCAAACAGCTGAAGAGAACTGAAATTCTAAGATAATCTTATAAATTTCAGCTCTTTTAAGTTTCATTTTTCAAAATAAAACAGAAAGAGTGTTAACATAAGAGACAATGGTGGTCCAATTCAGCTTGATACTTGGATGAATTATTTTGCAAAGTATTGCAATTAATGTAATTATTTTGTCACAGGCAGAGAATTGATTTTTTGCATGCTTCACAAGAAGACAAAACAGAGAAGAGACAAGTTGCATGTGATGAAGAGATACTTGCCTAACAAACAACTTTATGTTTAGCAAAATTATTCACCCAATGTTATTAAAAATAGAACAGTCAACTTCAGTTTGACTACATTGTAAACAAGGCTATTAATTCCTATTTTTAACTACACGCTCTAGTTTGTTTTATTCCTTTATTTATTATTAAATAAACGATAGAATTAAGATACATTGGTCAGTACAAGCCTTAGGCTATTTTTAGGAATGGGATGAGATTTATTTTGCTATATATTGTGTGCCTTTGTAAAGCACAAGGACGCTGACTAGAGGACTTTTGGATATATGAGTACTAAAGCAAATTTTGCCAATTTTACCCTTTGAGTGTGAAGTGTTTTCTACCTTTCCAACTTATTTTGCAGTCTTGTGTATGTTATATTAATCTTATGAATGTAAATTCCCTGATCAACCACCTTACCCTGTTGCAAATTACACTCCTTTCTCCTTAATTTTTAATGTGCATGTTAACTTATTAGTACTATTGTGATCCTTTCTCAGTATAAACAAGTGTTTTGCCCTTAGATATTCTATAGAAAAACTATTGGTTCATGCATCAAGAATCCTTCATAGATCAGTTGTGCATATACTCAGTCAAATTTCTCACACAAATTTAGTGTATTACCTTAGTTTTAATCATTTTTATAGTCATCTTTTACTCTCAAACTCCTAGAAAGTAGTTTAGGATACACCAATAAGGAACTAGCCTTGATACTAGAGACTTACCTCGAATTAGGTGTACCCAGAGACATGAGGTGTTTCCATTGTATCTATGAAACAGAGAGATCATTTGTGCAAGCTTAGAAAACCTGCATCCATCTCCCTAAAGGGTGCACTTTCAAGAGATAACAATTTTTGGCATGCCCAGTGGGACAACGAATCAGATTTGCATGCACGTTTCAAACCTACAACATATCTACAATAGATTTATAAAAAAATAAAAGTTACTTTCGGGAGAAAATTGCAACTAACTTATTTTAAAGATGTTATGATCTTTTGGTGACCCCGTAAAGCTGAATTCACACTAGTATTGCAACATGTTCCATGCCTAAAGTTACTACAAGATCCTTGGTAAGAGGCATTCCTTCTGATTTTGTTTCTTTACCTTTGAATTCTACTCGAAGGAGAAGAGTTGGTAATACTTTTCCTTATAATAGACCTTGTTTTGGTAACCCTCCTAATATTCCTTCACTACATGTCAATTTTTCTATCAATATCCCAATTTTTTCAATGGTCCTTCAACCACCTAGGAATTTTGTGCCCTTTACTAATGGCAGCCCATTAGTAATTTTAGTTTATCATGATATTGCCAACGCTACCATTAAAAGTTTTCTATCATTCATGGGTGAAAATCAGGTTACACCAGCTGAACATATAAAATATGTTACAACCCTATGTGTAGTCCATAATATCACTCATGAAGACGTAGCTCTAAGACTTTTAGCTGCATCTTTTGAAGGGAAAGCCTTGTAATGGTATAGAAACTTAGAAATTGGAAGCATAAGAACTTGGGATATTATAGGTGAAAAATTACTTAAATATTTCCAAGATAATTCAGATCATTTGTCTCTCATTGAAGAGTTATCTACTATTAAAAGAGATCCCAATGAATTTATGTGTAGTTTTAATATCCATTTTTCCAGAATTTGAGAGAGACTTCTAACAACTATCAAGCCTCAAACTAATCAAGTTTTCCTTTATTATCTTAGAGCATTAAACAGTGATATCTCAACTATGATTCAGTAAATGGGTGGAGAGACACTCCCAACATCTTATGATATTGTTATCTGAGCTAAAAATAGTCTTATTCATCCTGGAAAATTTACACCAAGGCCATCAATACCTTTTTCGGTAGATTTAGCACCTATTCGTCAACCTATTACAATCATAGAGCCCATTCTTGTAGATTCATCAAATGATGTATTCAAAGCTTTGCAGACTATGGGAAATAAGTTGACTTTAATTGAGAACAAAATTGCATTACCTAACAAACCCTACCAGGCTCCTTATCAGCCCTACCAACAAAATCAAAAAATAGGCAACCTTATCTTAGAAAATCAAACTATATACAGCCTTATCATCAAAGGCAGTTTGACCCAAAGGTTCCTAGTTCTTCTAATGCTTTAGTTCCAATTAATATGGTTATAGAGGACTAGTGTCAACCTTGAAATCAACCTCATTCAGCTGCAACTTGCCCAAATGCTTTTGTGAATCTGAATCTTGTTGTACAACCTCAATCTGAAACATTGTTTATGCCTCAAATGGAGGGTGGGAAGCAAGAAACTCATGTTCAAAAAGCACCTGAACAAAATTTAGTCAGTTTTAATGAGGAGGATTTCATTGCAGTCACTACTAGGGCTCAAGGGAGGGCTGCTGAAAATCAAAAGCAACAAAATAGGCCTATCCTGCCTACTGTCACTAACAAGACAACATCTACAGCTCTAAAGTTCAACTAACAACCCTGTTGTTCCTCAAAAATCAGCAAGTGTCCCAGTTGATAAAATTCATCAAAGACAGCTACAACCTGATCCAAGAAGACTATGTTTATACCTCAGATATCCAAGGTAGCTGAAGCAGAGTCATTTTTTTGCTAAAGCCTACTCTAAGACAGTTGATTTGTCTCCAAGATAGTTGCTTCTTTTAACATTGTTGATGTAATGAAAAATATAATGTTAACATCTCAATGTGGGATGCTCTAAGTATTCCTAGACAACAAGATTTACTTTCTCATGAACTAGCTAAGCTACATTTCTTCAAATACAATAGAAAAGGAAGTTCAGAAGATAGACATGGTCCTTGGAACGTTTAAGCAACACCATATTAAAGAAGTTAAGTGGATGGTTCAGAAAGTTTTGAATGCTCATGACATTAAGAAACCACCACCATTTTATTTATCACTGATTATTGGAGAACATTTAGTTCATAATTGCATGGTGGACAGTGGTGCAAGTAGCACAGTTATGCCAAAAGTAATTGCAGAAAAATTAGGCTTGCAGTATGAGCCTACAGAAAGGAGTGTCTTACAGCTTGATGGAACTACAACTAATACGATTGGTATAATCAAAAATTTTGAGGTAACGTTACATGCTTGCCCAAATGTTTCTATTCTGCAAGATGTTACTGTTGTGGATCTACCTCCATACTCTGCCTTGTGCTTATCTAGAGATTTCATAGCGAAAATAGGAGGTTATCTCTCTTCAGATTGGTCCTTATTTTTTACTACACGTTATGGAACTAAGGTTACTATCAATTCAGAACCATTGGCCAGATTCCATATTGAGCCTCATTCTCCAAATGCAGTAGCTAATTACTCAGCTTTAGATCAATCTGATTTTGATGATGTAGCTCATGTTTCAGCATTAGATGGTGTTTCTAACATGTTTATGGATGAAAAGACAGTTGAAGAACATGCTCATGATCCTTTTAAGGAAGTTGAAGAACATCTTTTTGGTGTGTATTGTATGCATGAAGAAAATACACCACTTCCCTTGTTGTCTAAAACAAAAAATTCAGCAAAAGGAGTTTGGAAGATTCATTTTGATGGAGCTAAGAACAAGAAAGGACAAGGTGTAGGTTTGATGCTCACTTCCCCAAAAAATGAAAGGTATTTCTCAGCTTTGAGTCTCCAATTTACATGCACTTGTAATGTAGCTGAATACGAAGCATTAATTCATGGCTTACTTTGGGCCAAAAAGAGAGGTATCAACACATTACAAATCTTTGGTGATTCTGAGTTAGTTATCAATCAAGTAAAAAACTTCAATGTTTGTAAGAATCCACTAATGAAGTCTTACAGACATAGAGTTTCAGACTTAATGGAAGATTTTGAAGCTATTAATATTCAATCTATTCCTAGAGCTGAAAACAAGCATGCAGATAGACTTGCAGCAGTTGGTGCTAGTTTCGAAGTGCTAGAACAGATGGAAAATAACAAAATTCAGCCTCATATTAAGCTAATTGTCAGGCCTTCAATACCTGATAATGAATCAAATTGGCAAGTTTTTGAAAGTGATGATCAAATCTGCAGGTTTTTACAGCAGGAAGCTGAATTTTCTGCAGTAAATCAGGATAAGTTACAACATTTATACGGTGATCAGATTGTCCAACTAAAGACAAATAAATTTCCTCGAGGTCTTGTCACTTTGGAAGACATCTTCAGTACTGATGATCAGTTAAGAAAAGATAAAACTAAGATGTCAATGCATGCTGATAACTATGAAGAGATTTCAATTGATGAAGGGAAAAATTTACTTCTTGGAAAGGTATGTTCCTTAACTGAAAAACATAGTCATTTATTAATATTTGAAAAGAGTTTAAGGATGTTTTTGCTTGGGAATACCAACAATTGAAAGGGTTTGATCCCAGTTTAGCATAGCATACTATTGAGGTACATCTAAATGCTAAGCCTGTAAGACAGAAACAGAGGCCTATAAATCCAAAAATAGAACCTCTAATGAGGAAAAGAGTTATCCAAGTTGAGTGAATCAAGTATTATCTTTCCAGTTAAGCATTCGAGTTAGGTAGCCAATCTTGTTCCTGTTAGGAAGAAGAATGGTGAAATCAGACTATGTGTAGATTTCAGAGATCTTAATAAAGCTTCATTAAAAGATCATTACCCACTTCCGAATATGGATCATATTTTGAGAACAGTCTCAGGTTCAGATAGACTATCTCTTCTAGATGGTTACAGTGGCTATAATCAGATTTTAGTTCGAGAAGAAGATAGATACAAAACAACTTTTACCACCAAGTGGGGTACCTATGCTTACAAAAGAATGTCTTTTGGTCTTTCAAATGCTGGTGCAATGTTTCAACGTGTAATGGACATGGTTTTTCATAGCTTATTAAATAAATGCATCCTTGTCTATTTAGATGATGTGACTGTATTTTCAAAATATTCTGAAGAACATCTAATGCATTTAAGGTAGACTTTTCAACTATGCAGGTAGTTTGGAATATCTTTGAATCCCAAGAAGTCGATCTTTTCAGTACATCAAGGTAAATTACTTGGCCATATTGTTTCTAAGAAAGGTTTAGCAATTGATCCTTTCAGAATTGAAGCTATTTCACAAGCTATCATTGCCTCATCATAACAAGGCATTGCAAAGTTCTCTTGGAAAAATCAACTTTGTTAGGATATTTTATCCAGATTTCACAACATTGGTTAAACCATTAATAGCTATGTTAATGAAAGAGAAAACTTTCTCTTGGACTAGCAAAGGAAGGGAAGGTTTTGAAGCAATAAAATCAGCTATCTCTTAGGCTCCTACTCTTGGAAATCCAAATTTTGATAAATATTTTACAATGTATGCACTTGCAGGAGCTGAAACAATCTCAACTATTTTAACTCAGGTTAATGATGAAAATATTGAGCAGCCAATTGCTTTCTTTGGACAGAGTTTGCATGATTATGAAACAAGGTACACATTTCTTGAAAAACAAGTACTTTTAGTAGTCAGAGGACTAAAGAATTTTAAGTACATGCTTTCAAACAATAAAATTCACGTTCTTGTTTCTCATCCAAGTGTGAAAGATTTCCTTTTAAATAAAGAATTGAATGAGAAAAGAGCAGGCTAGATAACGAAGGTTATGGAATATGATGTTGATATCCAGGTTGCTAAGACGGTTCGAGGTAAAGGTTTATGTGAACATCTAATTGCTGATATGGAAAAACAACAAGCTGCAGAACCCAAAGATTCAAAACAACATGCTGAAATTACGTATCAGCAATCAAATATCATGGTCCAACTAGAAAATCAGCAACCTGAACTTGCTCAAGAGATCCAAGAATCAAGGTGGATGACTGATTTGGTTAACTACTTACAGCATGGTACCTATCCGGAAGGTATGGATAAGAATAAACGAAGATATTTCAGATTACAAGTTATTCCTTATCTTTTCATTGATGGTGTGTTGTTCAAAAGGGATATAAATGGGATCTTGCTGCGATGTGTTGATTATGATAAAATTCAGAAAATATTATCAGAATTCCATGAAGGACCTGCAGGAGGTCACTTCTCAGCACGTACTACAACTTTAAAAATTATGAAAGTAGGTTACTATTGGCCTAGCATATTCAAAGACTATTTTGAATGGATTAGAAAGTGTAAGAAATGTGCTTTCTTTGTTGGAAAAGAACGTCTTGCTTCGCTTCCTTTGCAGCCTATTTCATCTGATCAGCCTTTTATGCAGTGGGGTCTTGATTTTATTGGCATGATAAACCCACCTTCATCACAATGACATAAGTGGATCTTAACTACCATACAAGATTATTTTACATGATGGACTGAAGCAATAGCCTTGAAGGATGCTAATGAAGCTTTGATACTATCCTTTTATGAAGGTATAGTTTGTAGATTTGGTGTTCCAGCAACTATCATATCAAATAATGCTTTAGCATTCCTTGGTGCAAAGATAACAGATTGGGTTGTCAACCATGGAATATATCTAAGTTCTTCATCTAATTATTACCCACAAGGTAATGGCTTAGCTGAAAGTACTAACAAGAATCTGTTAAGAATCATCAGAAGAACACTCAAAGATAATCAAAGAGCTTGGCATCTGATGTTGAATTCCACACTTTGGGCTGACAGAGTGACTCCTAAAAGATCAGTTGGTAATTCACCATACAAACTTGTGTATGGAAAAGAAGCAAGAATGCCTATTTCAATTGAGTTACCCACATTAGATTTGCTGCATCAAATGGAGCTACTTGAGAATGAACCATTGCAGGTTCATTATGCAGAGTTAATGGAATTACAAGAGCTAAGAGATCAAGCTCATTTAAATATGGAAAAGAATCAGAAACAAATCAAGAAGACTTTTGACAAGAAATCCAAATTCAGAGTCTTCAATGAAGGAGATATTGTGTTAAAGTGGGATGTTGATCATGCAAAGCCAGGAAGACACTCAAAGTTTGATACACTCTGGAGTGGTCCTTACATGATTTCAGCTTGCAAGGAACACAATGCTTTTCATACTTTCAAAGCTGGATGGAGAGGAACTTCCCATTCCTGTGAATGGTATGTTTCTCAAACACTGTTATTGAAAATCTTACAGTGATTGTTAGAGTAGGATTTCCCTTCAATAAGTGTAGTTTCTGCACATTGCATTTTTTTCAATTCAATAAGTGCATTCGTGCATGTGATCTGGTTTACCAGATCCTTTCCCAGTTTTAGTTTATTTTGGAAGGGTTGGACCTTTTGGAAAAAGGAAAATTTTGGTTACATGTTTGGACTCCATGCCCAATGGACAAGAGCAAGGCACTGGTATATAAGCTAGCAGGTAGCTTTCCCCGTAGGATCACCAGAAATGTTGACAATTTTTACACTTGTGTAAAAATGGGCAACTCGAAACTTTGTTACGATGGATAGCATTGGTGAAGTATACCTAAGCTAGGGGAGATCACATTAGATTATGTCATTACTATTGATTTATTTTAAAAGATTACATGAAATCTGTAACTATGTGTGCTATTACAAAACGTAACAGATCACATAGTCCGCAATTTCATGACCATCCTCAACAAAAGAACAAAAGCCTCGAAGGACAATTTGTGTTGTCTTGATGAGGACATCCAATTTCAGAGTAGGTGAAGTGTAAAGTTTTGGAACAACAAACATAAGTGCAGATCACAGAAAATCAGAGTTCATTAATGAATGTTACAAGTTCTATTCAATGTTCTTTCCTTCATGATTAAGACATTCAATTATGTTACTGAGTTGTTTAGTTCATTATACAATCCATATAGAAAGCAGAAACGCAGAAAAATATATACAACTCATTCACAGAATTCAATGTTTTTATTCACAAGGAGAGTCAAATGGTTCCCATACATGCCATGGGATGTAACTGAACATTAAATTACAGCTACTGAAAAAGAAAGATACACATACATGAAAGAAGAAGAAAAATAATATGAGGGTGAACCCATCATTTCCTTGTATATTCTTCTTTGTGCAGAGCATCTCCTTGCCATCTCCTTCATCCTCAAGGCATGGTACCTGAAAAAGAAAAAATAAGGAAATCATCAATAAAGAGCTCAGGGTTAATCCATATTCCTACACTATCCTACTTCGTGCATATGAATCTTCCCCTAAGAAACATGAGATGTATTCTACTTGAAGGACAAACTGCATGCATGCTTTTTTCTCTCAGAAAGAAGAAAGTAAAAGAAAGAAGAAAACATGGACATAAGAGAGGCCAAAAAGCCTAAATATTTGTTAACTATTTTCCTAAGTGTGTAGGTACAGGTTGCAGCCAAAGAGAGAAATAAATAAGTCATAAGTACATGCTAAGAAGAAAGAAGAGTGTAACTCAAAGTTCAGCAAACATTCTGCAAATGGAAGAGGATAGAGCTTAGAAGAGAGAATGGAAGAGAGAAGTACATTTTTTAGTTTCCAAACAAGAAGGAGAATCATATTTCAAGAAGATTAAGCTAAAAGTAAAAAGGGATTACAACTAAAACAGGATGAGAGAGAAGATTCTGGAAAAATTTTGACAGGGCTTCGCCATGTAAAATGGACATTTACAACTTTTCATCATGTTGTTTTCAATTACTACATGATTTAAAAGAACTATGCAAATCAAATAAGTGATACAGAAAGTAGAAAAACATTACATGATCAAGATAAACAGCTATCATGTTTTCAGTTCTCAATTGCTATATCAGTTCAGCATGAAAAGTGTTACTTTTTGTATTCTGGATCAAAACATATAACTACTATTTCTGAAAATGCATTAAAGAAAATATTCTGAAAAAAATTTGTAGGGCTTCGCCTTATAAAATCAACATTTCAATTTTTTTCAGCATACATATCAGAGCTGTAATGAAAGGAAATACAATATATAATGTAGAAAAGAATTCTTTATAATTCAAATAGCTAAAGAGAATTGAAATTCTAAGATAATCTTACAAATTTCAGTAATTTTAAGTTGTAGTTTTCAAAATAAAACAAAATGAGTGTCAACATCAGAGACAAAGGTGGTCCAAGTTAGATTGATACTTGGATAAATTATATTTCAAATTATTGTAATTAATGTAATTATTTTGCTCACATGAAGAGAATTGATTGTTTGCATGCTTCACAAGAAGATAGAACAAATAAGAGACAAGCTACATGCCATGGAGAGATACTTGCCTAGCAAGTAATTTTATTTTTAGAAAAATTATTCACCCAGCCTTATTAAAAATACAACAGTCAACTTCAGTTTGACTGCATTGTAAACACGGCTATTAATGCCTATTTTTAACTGCATGCTCTAGTTTGTATTATTCCTTTCTTTATTACTAAATAAAGGATAGAATTAGGATGCATGAGAGAATACAAGCCTTAGGCTATTTTTAGGAAGGGGTGAAATTTATTTTTCTGTCAAAAGTGTCTAAACCTTTCCACCCTAGCACAAGCCGATGCAGTCTAGGACCTCCACCTTTCCTGGGGGGCATGAGTACTGAATCAAATATTTCCAGTTTCGCTCTTTGATTGCGTGAAGTGGTTCCTAAAATTGCCAACTCTGCATTTAGGAGTCTTGCGTATGTTCTGTTCAATCTTATGAAAACAACAATTCCCTGATCAACAAAGAATTACCCTACTTCACATTTCAGTTCTTCTCTGACTTAATTTTTAATGTGCATGTTAACTTAACAGTCTAAGAAAACTAGTCATATATCATAAACCATTTGCCAATGTTGAGTTATTTCAGTTCTTGTGAACTAGTTGTCCTAATAGGTCCAATTTCATAACCACAAATCAATATCTATGGCTCCCCTTTTATCATCGGAAGAGAATGTTAAAAAATGAGTATAACATAGCCTGCTGATTCATTTTATTTCACATATTCCATTGCAACTAGAACGAAAATGTACCAAGAAAAGTGGTCAGGACACACTTCGGGTTTCCATACCATCTTTGTAACTTTTTCCAAAACTACATGTATAAGAACTATTTGCAACTTTATCATGCTAACTTCTTGTAGTAGAAATTGAACTTTTGGAAAAATAGTGTTTCTCTCTCTTCCCTACCTTTTTCTCTCTCCTTGATTAAGAAATGATGAGAAATGAAATGAAATCAATACATGTCTCTAACCCTCTCCTTTCGAATGCAAATTATTATTATTATGTAAATGGAAAACTGAAAACATTAATTATGCTAGATCTAGGTTGATGTCATGCAGTCAATTTATCACTTATTTCATGCTCACTTGGTTTTTCATGATGCAAGAAAGATGGAAAAAAGGCATGGATTAATTCATTGTTTATGATGGTAATTTGTATAGGTCATTGTAAAATGTATATATATATAATATATATATCCATATTACAGAAAATTTTATATATACAATTTGGTATATATGTATAGATGTAAGTTGCCAGGGATACCTTGGAAAAGTGCATATAATCAAAATACAATTGGTTATATCAGATTTGATAGGGTACCAAAGGTTTTAGGGATGCCTTGAAAATAAATCATAGGTGTAATTTAAAATGCATACTTGATTGATATTTTGTAGGGTAAAAAGGTGGGCTTATGAATGAATTTAATAGTTAATCACTTTTTGTACCTTCCTTCTCATTCTAGCCATATTAGTTTGTAAACACTATTGTCCTAAGAGATAATTAATCATCACAACTAAATTTTTTTAGTACTATACCTAAGAAATGTATTCAATAGATCATTTTTATAACTTAAGAGTCATTGTTCAGAAGCAATCGACTATGCGATGGTAACCTTACCATATATGGAATAAGTAGAACTAACACATCCTTAGTATCCTAGTGACTACCAAGTATTATGATGTAGATATAGAAATTAACTTCATCATCGAATGAATCTCCTTGTGAGATCCAGATGACACATATGGAGCCAGTGAAATAGTTGTACTATGAATTAAACTCTTGTTAATGATCTCTTTAGTTCCTCATAGATAAATGTGTTACCTTGGTTACTAACAACATAGCACCTTGGTCTTTCATGAAGGTTGTTTAGCATAAATATGTCCTCTCACCTTAAACTCATATATAGTTGGGGCATAGATCCTTAGGTGAAATTGGAATTAAAACAAATATTGGTTGATTAAGGGGTTAAGTTGTGGGTGGAAATTATAAATAACTCTTATCAAATGCAATTGTATTTAAAATAAGTTGACTTAAGAGAAGTGTAGAAACTAAAAAAAAGGGGTCTCATTACCCCATGTGCCTAGTTTCCCTTTGTACCTTAGTGAGTGGCCAAAATGAAAAAAAGGTAGTAGGTGATATTCCTATGATTGATATCATGGTGGTATTTAAATGACGCAAGTGGATGTCTTGGTAATAGATGCATTTAATACTGCAGTGTATAAGAGCAAGGAAATGGGATGTCTGTGCTTGTTAGGTTACACTCCTCATAGTAGTTAATCCATTAGTGAAAATTATGTGTTAATTTGTTTACAATTGTTATAAAACAATTCCAATAATGAGACCATAGTGCGATGTAAGAGTAAATCATATAAGAGTTAAATGAGATTTGAGGTTAGGAATAATGTCACTCTTGGAGTCCTTATAACTAAATCAGACATTTTCATGTGTTAAAAAGAATATGAATTGCCCTTGGTGAGATCAAACTTGAGAATCACAAAAGAAAACAAAAGATATATATAAATCTAAATAAAAATTCTTGATGTGGAAATGTTGAATGGATTCAACAAGTTATTAAACTATATTAACTGTGATAGGTAAATAAAGATACCATGATCGAAGAATGATTATGGGAAAAGACATCTTGAATCTAAATATCCCTTAAATCCTAAGATTTCTTTCTTGACATCACGTCATATTCACTTGTGTAGTAAGGGTAAAATTTAAACATTGAATAAATGTTTGAGAAGAATAATCTTAACATAAGAATTGAGAATTAGGAACTGTGTATGCAATTTGAAATATGGACAAATAATTATGTAAGTTATGGATATTGTCGTAAGGGATAAAGAGCCAACTTAAATGGTCAAACTGTAAGTTGAATGTGAAATGAATTTAAGAATCTATTAGGTGGAAAAAAGAGAAAATTATCCTTGGATAATAATGTTCTTGGAATGTTAATCATGTAAATAATATGTAATCATGTAATGATGTGTTGTGGGTTTTCCAATCCTAGGGTTCCTTTTTATGGTTGGGTCATTGCTAGCATTTGTTCATTATGGAAAGTGTTGCATCGAAATCTATATGGTTTTGTCGTGTGTCTATGTGATTTGATGACATTCACCTGCCCCTAAAATGGATTGCTACAACATTCACCTTGTTGAGGCACATTGAACTGCACACTTGGATTCAACCTAGTGAGCAATAATACCTATGCCAAAGCACTTAGCGAAACTGAAACCCAAACTAAAACATAGAAAAATGTGCATAGGCACTATATAAGGATATGTAAAATCCTAGACTAATATTTACAAGGGTGAAACCGTCCTTTTCATGTAGAAATGTTTATATGTAGATGTCTATGTAAATGGAATATGGATATGTATCCTCTCCATCCAAGGTAGATGTATATGGATAGGCATATGCTACTATTTACATGTATGTGACCATGTAGGGGCCATATCCAAATGGCATATATATTATTGGATTTTTGCCTATCCTGGTATTTGTATGTGTAAAATCTGCATCCCAGCTTTAGGACTCAGGGTCCCCTTCTAAAAGAGTTTGCAAGAATTGAATCAGAAACGATGCACCACGAAGTAGTTGCACTCCAAAGTTGAATCGATAATGGCTCCAGCGTAATCACAAGGAAAATTCGATCAACAACTGGAAGAACTTGCACAACAGAAACAAAGTCTTTCACTTATACATGAAAGATAATGAAGTGTCATCGGCATAGCTCAGAACTCAAATCAAGTGAAAGGAGTACATATAGGGTGCTGAGAAACCCTAGTGCATGACACACAAGCAAACCCTAAACCTAACGCACGTGAGATGACCCTCCATATGTGAGTGGAGGACACATAGGAAATCTCACACAACAACCCCCCCTTCATTGAAGCTAGGGTAGCGGCTATGATGAGTTAGAAACAAACAGAGAAGATGCTCCTAAACAACTATCAAGAAATATGTGTCAATGGGGCCCGATAACTAAAGGCCTGATAAGGTTCCCATATACAAACAATATCTTCCTACAATAAGAAGAAGAAAAGAAGGACTATATAGCTCGAAGAAGATGAGAAGTTGCATAAGATCTCACTTCAAGAAGAGATTGTAAGTGAAGAAACTTCACCTCAGTGAAGGGCTTGGTGAATATATCTGTAATCTGATTAGTTATCTGAATGTACTGAATGTAGATGATACCATAATGAATAAGCTCTCGTATGAAGTACATATGGATCTCACTGTGCTTCATCTCACTGATTCTGAAACTGGATTTCTACAAATCGAGATAGTGCTCATGTTATAACAATAGATAATGGTAGGCCACCGAAAGTGAATGCCAAACTTTGTCAGAATACCCAGTAGCTAAACAACTTCTATGGCAGTGTTAACCGCTCCTCTGTATTCTTGCTCTATAAAAGATATCACAATTGTACTCTGCTTCTTGTTAGACCAACTAACAAGACCCGAACCAAGAGAGATATTGTATTAAAAGAAACTAAGAGTACTATTTCTGATGATCTAAGTCACCAGCCCAATCAGAATCTAGTGAACCCAATCAAGTCAATATCCACCCCTCCATAATAGTGAATGCCATCAGTATAGGTGCAATGAACATAATGAAGGATTCACTTAGCTACTTTATAATGTAGCTCATGTGGTTCCTACATGAATATGGACATGATCCCAATAGCATAAGACAAATCCAGCTAAGTGTGAGTCAAGTAAATCAAGCTCCCCACCAACTGTCGATAAAGGGTACCATCAACCAAGGGAGTAGAGCAATCAAAAACCAACTAAACCTTGGGAAGAAAAGGAATAGGAGAAGAATTGCAATTAGACATATGAAAATAAGAAAGCAAGTCGAGAGCATACTTAGGTTGCAAAATCACAATTCCTGAGTCAGATTTTGAAATTTAGATCCCAAGAAAGTAATGAAGTAGACCTAAGTCAGTCATGGAAAACATATTGGCCAAGGCAATCTTCACATAATCAATTATAGAGGAAGAGTTGTCTGTGATCAAAAAGTCATCAACATAGAGAACAAGGATGATTAAGGAGTCATCTTTCCATAGAATATAAACACTTTGGATCAAAGTGACACCTAGTAAACCCTGATTTAAGTAAAAAGGAGTCCATCTTGGTATACCAAGCCCGAGGAGCTTGATTAAGTCCATAAAGAGACTTATTTAAGTTATAAATGAGGGAGGGATCATGGACATAACCCAGAGGTTGTTTCATTTAGATCTCTTCCTCTAGGTCACCATGAAGGTAGGCACTCTTAACATCCATTTGATGGACTTTCCATTTGTTTATTGTTGTAATGGAAAGGGTCTGTCGAATAGAAGTCATCTTTGCAACCGAGTGCAAAAGGTTTCAGTATAATCAATGCCAACTATCTTTGAGAAACCCTTAGCTACTAATTGTGCTTTAAAATTTTTGACATCTCCATCTACTCCATACTTTGTTCAGAACACCCACTTACACCAAAAAAAAATTCTTCCTTTCGGAAGAGGGGTGAGATCCCAAGTATCATTCTTCATGAGAGAGGAATAATCCTCATAAATGGTAGAATCCCACTTAGGAATACTAGAAGCCTCTTGGAAATACTATGGATTAGAAGCAGAGGTGAAGAAAGAGTGGGGTCCAATGAAATCTCAGCAAGTACGTCTCATATCCGAAGTATCTCCAACTAAATCTCCAGCACTTTGCAAAGTTTTCCTAGCCCAAAGAGGACCAGGAGGACCAGGCTCAGAGTCGAAATATTCTTCACTTGAGTGAGAAGGGCCATAGTCATCACTATCACTATTGTCATAATCAAAAGAATCAGAGGTCTGATGGTAAGGAGGATCAAGAAGAGGAGCATGCTCAACATCATCATCATTTGATGAGTTAGAATCCGAATCACCGAGTTAAAGAAACTCAATAGGTGGAGAAGTAGAAGTCAGAGAATACTCGAACTTAACACTTCTCTCAATATATATCTCATGAGAAGTATGATTCATCACTCGATATCCCTTCACGCCATCAGGATACCCTATAAATATACAAGGTTTTGGATTGTGGTTCGAAATCCTTACGTTTCTTCTTGGGAATCCAAGCATAGCCTTGGATCTGACAAATCAAAAGTGCTCAACATTAGGTTTGTGTCAAAACCAGCTTTCAAAGGGTGTCATCACTCTTACTTCCTTGTGTGGAACACGATTTTGAATGTAATTTACACAATTCACTGCTTCGGTCCAATACTGTGGAGGATGAGACTTCAAGTGAATCATACAAGTGGCCATCTCCTTAAGAGTATGGTTATTTCTTTTTTGTAACTCCATTCTGCGAAGGACTATAAACGACTATATGCTGCAAGGAGATCCCTTCAAGAAGTATAGAAATCCATGAACCTATTGTTTACATATTCACCTCCATTGTCAGTTCGAAAGAACCTTAATAGACTGTTCTTCTTGTTTCTCAACAAGAGCCTTAAATTCCTGAAAATGTTTAAAGACTTCAAACTTAAGCTTAAGAGAATATACCCAAGTCTATCATGAATAGTTATCAATGAAGGTTAGCACATAAAGAGCTCTAGTAAACGAAGGAGACGGAAATGGACCGAAAATATCGCTGTGAGTAAGATCCAAGGGGCGATGAGTAGCTCGCTAGGATTTCCTTTGTCAAATTTCTTTTCAGGATGCTTTCCAAGGGTACAACCCTCACAAAGACCCTAAAAACTGACACGGGGTAACCCATTGACCATTTCATTTTGGCTCAATTGTTCAATGTAGCAATAATTTAGATTTCTGAAACACTCATGCCATAACTTACTAACCTCATTTACATGAGTGAGTAAGGCAGTGGGCATAAGAATCAAAAGTAAAGTGGGAAAAGTATATAATCGTGAATGGTGATCTGCCTTTCCCTTAGCCACTGTAGTGTCATTGTTAAGCTCACAAATAATCACCGAGTTAGGACCAAATTCCACTCGCATTCCTTCACCCAAGGTGAGTAATTTTGGTAAACCAATAGGATATTGGTAGAGAGATCAGGAACAGCTCAACACTTGGTTGAATGTTCCCCCATCCATCTCTACCGATTCCACTACCAAAAACCAACATTGTCATGTCATTACCAATTGTGATTTGGGATATTCCACAAGGCTCAATGTTGGAGAACTCAACATGAAAAGAACCCCATGTGGTGCGAGGGCATCTGAATCTATATTCCACATTGATGAAGGAGCAACTCTGGCTATAAGAGCCTTTCCTTTCTTCTTATCAGGGAAGACTCGGCCTTCAGAGAATTTTGTTTGATAGACTCAAGAACACCTATTTTATTTTTCTCAAGTAATTGAGTAAGGTGATCAATTGGTTTTTTTCTCATACACTTATGCTCTTTATGACCAGGCATTTTGCAATAGGAACACAAAATACCTATCTTTCTACGCTCTAGGATCAGAAGTCAAAGTGATCGTGTCAATTTTAATTTTTGGTCTTGGTTTCCTTCTTAGGTTGATCCTTTTTTTTTTTTCTTCTTTTCAGTCTTCTTTTCCTTACTATTACTTGACTTGAGAGACCCCATTTGAATGAGTTTGTCCTATTCTCAAATGAGTTGGGACAAAAATAGTCAAGTGAGGGCATATTCCAATCCTTGCCCAAGGAATAGCTTTTGTAGAGTAAAAAGTTGACACAAAGACAAAATATTCAGGACCTAACTTAGAAGAATCGACAAGATCAGTTGAGAATATTTCTTCTCTACTTGACATTCCTTTAACAATGATCTAGTGTGGACAAACTTTTGAGAAGAATGCTTGTAGGTTTTAAAAATCACTAGGATTTAGCCCTAGTAACTGTGACACAATCTAAATATTTCATTCACTATCTGATCTCCATAAAACACAACACTGAACATGTAAAGGAATAAAACATTCAAAGAATACAACAATAAGAATGGAAAGGTAAGGAGATACAACAAAACAATGCAAGGGTTGAAAAGAACACCAAAAAAATACATTTTATTTCTCTTATGTACAGTCCATTACAATGATGAAATACAGGAACAAATAAATTTACTAGGCCCATGTTAAGGCTTACAACTCATTGTGTTGATAAAATAAATGGTAGTGTTTCCCCACATCCCATAATATCCCCCCTACTTCTCAAATGAGAAGTTTACAATATATAGAAGAAAGTGGAGGAGAGAGAGAGAGAGATAATCCTGTATTTCCCCCCCTTCACCCCACAAAAAATAAGTCATTGAATGACATGCAAACCATCACAGAGAACCTACCAAATCCCATACCTCCATGTCCTTTAGCTTGTTGGACAAGAAATATTCCCATACTGCATTAAATTATGGTGGGTGGTTTCCTGGAAATATTCATACTCATGCTAGAAGTGTTTTTTTCATTTTTCACCAATTTACCCCAATCCAAACCTGATTTTCATGAATCCATAGTGAAGAGATTAATGAGACATTTCTAGAAAGTCCAATATTATAAAATTGTGAGCACTAGGGAGTAAGTTATGGTCATTCAATTTTATGAAGTAGCTCTGCTTGACTTACGGGTTCTCGAGACTTCATTACTTTAAGCTCCATTGGGCTCTAAAATGCTCACTACTCTCCTTTGAATTTTCCTTTGTTCTACGGGTTTCCAACATGAATTTACTCATTGGTTGTGATCCCTTACTATTTCATAGCCATGGCCCATCAGATCCCCTGTGTCACTCCCTCGTTATCGACTTGAGTGTTTTTTTTGAGTTACTTTACTCACATTTTGAGGATAGCCTTTAATTCACAATTTAGAGATAGTCGAATCTCCGCAATACTCCTTGCTTCATTGCCTTAGTTATGTGGGATTTTATGGAATACTTTACTTGTGGGTTTTGGAGAGATTTAATTATTTCCTTTCAAGAAAGTAAAGGAGTCCTAGATTTGCACATAACTCCCTCTCTCACCACTTTGATTCTTTGTGGGTTTTTTGGGATTAATTGACTTAGGAATGTGAGTGGGAATTCCTTCAAAGTAGTTTCACATAAAACTCTGCAACACTCTACCTTTTTCCTTAGCATTTCAGGTTAACACATGTTCTTTGCTCGCTCCTTTGTTGTGGGTTTCTAGGGTGCCTTGACTCAGGCATGCAGGAGTGCTTTTCTTATTACTTTAGTAGTAAAACAACTCTAAAAATCCCGCATCACTTCTTCCACCAATTTCCTTGTTTTCTGAATATTTGGGACTACTTAGATTTACTCGGGTTTACGAGGTGTCATTACTTTGGAGATGATATGAGTTTCAAACCCTAATTTCTCTCCATCTCCTTCGTTGTGTGTTTGTGACTAGACTTTAGTTTTCAGTTTTTGAGCCTCCATTACTCCCACAATTTCTCTCCCCTTGATTTTCCCTCACTCCCCTGTTTTGTTGTTCTGTGGATTTTTGAGATGCTTTAAATTTTTTTTTCCTGGGCCATTTTTCCTCCCACACAAAATCTCCAACCCGTCAAGTTTCTCAGCCATGAACTCACCGAGTTACTCTAACTCTACCTCATTTTAAAACCTTTTTATAGTTTTCTTCCAAATTTCCCTAACTGTTTGGATTTTTCTTGCAATGGGGAGTTAGGAAAATGAAGTAGAGTGCCCCCAAGCCAATTTTCCCAATTTTAAACATTTTTTACAATTCTTTGGAAAAAGTGTTAATTTTGAAGCCTAAGAGAAAGGTAATGTGCCAAAAATGATTCCAAGCTCCCCAAAATACTCGAAACTTGTAGATTCTCCATTAAAGCTCCATAAACTACTCAGGCCCATTTTTTCAAGTTGTACATTTTTTCATGGGGTTAAAAATAGATAAAAATTTGGGGACTCATGGGGACATGTGTTTGCTAGATGAGTTTTTCAGTGGCCTTGAAGCATCCATTGGGCATGGATTCAACTTGGTAACCATGAAACTGATCTGATACTTGAAATACAACCCCTTGAATTTGCATTAGGAACTGCCGAACTTGGATTTTATCTACTAACTGCTAAATTGACCATTCACATCATAATAAATATTATGAATAAGGTTTTATGTGTGTGAAAATTGTTTTTGAATCTTAAAATTCATCTCTATCCTCTATAAGTGATTTGTTGAGAGTGAATGAATGAGAATATAAAGATATCCCAAATCTGATTTATTCCAAGTATGAATAGCTAAACTAAACTAATTCTTAGAAAGAATGAAACATTGCAGAGATTTAAAACACATGTTGATTTAATGGATGTACTTGGAGCTGTTTAAACATTTCTTCCCATGAACACTTCCAATGAACTTTGCAACAACGACAGTGAAAAAAAACTATATACAAAAGGGAAATTCATACATGTTCCAAGTGGAAACAAGCAGAGTGTGCATAATTTACTTCATTTGCTAAAAAAAACCTACCCTACTCTACTCTAAGTAGAGGAAAAGGAGTCTAAAAAACCCTGCAATAGGTTATGAGAAGTAGCCTCCCTTCATCACAAAAAAGGTGTCCATGTGATATGTTTGGCAAAAAAATCACATGGTGGAAATGCAAACATACCTTGTACTCCAAAATTATTCCAAGTATCATTAAAAACAAGATGAATACCTCCTTAATATGATCTGCATTTTGTTGGAGGAATTATAACTAACCTTTAGTACTCTGAATCTCTTCCCCATATTTTGAAGTGAACATGACTAGTTATGACTTCGATTTTGGCTCTAAACTAGCCAAATATTTGATTGGGTACGATTTGATCCTTGAATTTTTCCCATATTCCTTGTATGTATCTCCATGAATAAAGCCACAAGGAGAATTCTCTTCCTTTTCCTTGTGATTGAGTGAGTTTAGAAGCTGATTTGAAATTTATTTTTCTTCCACAAACACCTCATCTTCTGCCCCGCTGAATGATTTGGGAATGGTGTCATCATCCTCCTTTTATCATCAACATGAAACTCTTCATGATTGGTTACAAACATATAATGAATTTCTTGGTGAAACACTAAAACTAGTTCAAAATTATTGCTCACTTGGGAGTTTCTCCTCCTCTTCTTGAAGACCAAACTGATATGTATATTTGATTTCTTCATCCAACACTAATTTTGAAAGATAAAATCTTATACTTTCTACTTTTGAGGAATGCTATGGGCATAAAGTTTTTCTTCAAGGTTCTCCTACAATCAGGATTCATCAATCAAATCAGGTTCAACAAAAGATAAAGGGAGAGATAGGTCTAAATTTTCATCACCAAAACGAAAGCAAGAAGCTTTTCTATGATTTATTATTCATTTAGAACCTTTGAATATGATTTATTATCCTCCATGTGCTCCTATTCATTTGGATTTTGAGCTGATTATTCCTTCTCTTTTGAATTTGCAAAATGTGATGAATAGATAACTTATGAGAATATGGTGCCAACATGCACACTACATTTTAAGCTTAGAGACTTATAGTCATCTTCATAATTTTCTTGTTTTGTTAAAAAATTATCTTTCACCACTTGTTCTTCAGTTCCAACTCCTTTGGAAGGACTATTCATTAGTGGCATTTGATTGAATTGAAACTTTGCAACCCAATTCTTAAAATTTTGCACAAGTTTCTCTCTTCTTGAATCTTCAATTTTTCTTCCCTCCTTGATGGATTTTCTAATTTTGTTCCTCCCAAAATAGGTTTTTGATTGCAAGAGGAGGGGTGGGTTGGAATTTAACTAATTTTTTCAATGCTTTTGGGGAAGGGGAAGCAAGAGGACGCGCTTTGTTGTCCCCCCATATTGTGAATGGAAGACTCAAGTGGAGAAATTTGTTTCCTGTCCCTAAAATTTGATCTTCATATTGATAGTCTCAGAGCCACAACCTAAACTCGGGAAGGAATTATAGAGAAAAGGGATACACGCGCAGGGAATTAGGTTTTTAAGGGCAGCATGGAAATAATGTGAAAAATGCAAAGGGGGAATACCCGTTATATAGCCGTTTAGAAGAGAGAAAGGCCATGAATGTGCATTTAATATACCCACCAATTGGAATAAGTAGGATATTCAGGTAAAGCGGCAAAAAGTGGCATGAATGACACTTGGTTCATTAGGGACATGTGAGACGTAGATGCGCGAAACACGCGGCTCGGCCGGTTCGGGCGAGGCGGGGAAAAGACGCACAAATGTCTTTTGGGACACGCGGGACATGAGTACGTGAAGTGCGTGATTCAGGTGAATCGGCTGAAAAGGTTCCAATGGGTCCGAAAAAGTTTGGGACATTTGAGATGAAAATGCGCGAAGTATGTGGTTCGGGAGTTTCGGCCGAAAATGGATACAACTTGCACTTTTGACTTGGGACAAAAAGCTCTGAAGTACGTGACTCCGGGAGTTTCGGCCGAAAAATGGAACAGCTTGCACAATTTGATTTGGGACATTTGAACACGAAAGTGCGAAGTACGCGGTTCGGGTGTTTCCGCCGAAAATGGAACAACTCGCACAATAAGTTTTGGGACACTTGGGACGAAAAGTTCCGACGGGCCCGAAAATCACTCAAAGTGACCCAAAAACGTAGATTTTCTCAATTTCACGACTTAGGTACTTTAGAGAAAACACTTAAACTCTAAATTTTTTAAATTTTTTACTTTCATCAGAGCAGGGAATTTTGAGTGGACAACAACATGTAAACTTTTAATTTAACCTTTAATAAGATCAAGAAATAATTACCATCCTTGCTGATCTAATCCCTTTTCCTAGACAACTAATCATTTCCTAAAAGTTAAAAAGATAAAATGGTTAGAAAGGACAATTGAAATTCCAAAGAAATTCCTTTTAATTTGCATTAGCCATTTATTGAAGAGACCAACTACCATTTCTAGTTTGGTATTTTGAGAGATTTTTTTTATTTTTGGGGAAGAGAAATGCCATTTACTAGTTTTCATTCCTTCCCTTTTTATTTTTCATTTTATTTTATTTTTTTAGGGAAGAGAACACCATTTTCTAGTTTTCATTATCTTCCCTTTATTTTGGATTCATACATCAGATTATTTGATGATTTTGGAAGAATTCATCCCTAGTAGGAGGGTTTCAATAAATTTTTAAACCTGTGTCCATTTACCAAAAGTTTCCCTCTATTGTCATCGATGGGAACTAGCTGAATAGAGCCATTGTTAAATATCTTCTCAATTTGATAAGGTCCTAACCATCTATTTCTCAACTTTCAATTGAATTTTTTTAACCTGGAATCAAACAACAATGCCCAATATCATATCTTAAATTTCCTTTCCTTGATATGTGTATCATGCCACTGGCTTCCTTTGGTAATTGGATTATCTTTGTTTGATGAAGTGCTTCTAATCTCATCTCATCCAATTCATTGAGTTGTAGAATTGTTTCCTTTTGTGCTGATCCAATTCAATACCCAGTTTATTCATTTTTCTCAATGTTTGTAGTTCAAATACAATAGGTAACAAGGGTTTTTTCCCATAGACTAACTCATATGGTGAGAACCATGTTTTAGTATTCCAAGTTTTATTATAAGCCTAGACATCCTCAGGTAGTCTCTTTACCCAATCTCTTCTACCTATTTCCATTGTTTTGGTAAGGATTTTTTTCCAATTCTGTGTTTGTTACTTCTTCTTGTCCATTTGATTGTGGGTGATAGGGAGATTACTTCCTATAGTTGATCTTATAGTACATAGTGAAGGTCTAGATCATATTAGACATGAACTGTGGCCCTTGATATGAAACTATACTCCTTGGTGCAACCAAAATTCATCATAATTTTGTGCCAAAGGAAATCAGCCACCGCTTCTTCTCTAGTATTTGTTAAAGACTGTACCTCTTCCCACTTTGTGACATAATCAGTACACATAATAATGTGCTCCTTTCCTTTTTGAAGTAGGGACTAAAGGGACCAAAAAAATCTAGCCCCCACCTTTCAAATTTTTTAATTACTACTTGAGGTTGCAAAGGCCTTTCATTGGTGAAATTTGGTTGTCCCATCCTTTGACAAGGATCACACTTCTTGATGTATTTCTTCACATCTTTATATAGTAGATGGAAAATAATAGCAAGTGCAAAGTATTTTGTGTGTTGTTATTTTCATTGAAAAGTGTCCTCCACTTGGTTCAACATGACATTCCCTGAGCATGTCAAAGATTTCATCTTCTCTCACACACCTACATAAAACAAAATTAGGACAAAATTTAAATAACATTCCATTTAAACCATTTAAATTTGGAACTAATTTTGATTATCTTCTTCATTTTTTTCTTAATAAAAGGAGGAAACTTCCCTGTTGCAAGATAATTTTCCATATCAGCAAACCATGGTGTATCTGTTGAAATAGAAAATAAATGTTCATCTGAAATTTTTTTCCTTAACTAGATCTTGCTCCCTTGTAGTGGTTAATCTTGACAAGAAATCAGCTACCACATTAGATTTTCCTAGATTATCCACAATAGTAATATCAAAATTATTATAAAAGTAATAACCATTTAATTATCCTATCTCCAACCACTGATTATTTCATTAAGTATCTAATTTCTGAGTGATTTATATGTACAAATATTTTGTGCCATGTAATATAATGTCTAAACTTATTAATTGCATAAATCACAACAAGAAATTCTTTTTTAGTGGTGGTGTAATTTCTTTCAGTGGGATTAATATTTTTACTAATGTAGTAAATGACATACATTTTCCCTTCTTCATATTTGTGTCCTAAAACTACACCAATTGAGTTATTTGAGGCATTTTTTTTGATGTGAAGAGGTTTCTCTCAATTAGGTCCTCTCAAGATTGGGGAAGTGATTAATTTTTATTTAATTTCATCAAAAGCATGTTGACACTTTTTATCCCAACAAAATTCACAATCCCTGGTAAGTAAACTAAACATGGGGGGAAGCAATTTTACTAAAAATCCTTGATAAAATGCCTATAGTATCTAGCATTCCCTAAGAATGACTTGATATCTGTGGGGCTTTGAGGAACAGGTAAGTCTAAAATAATCCTGATTTTGTTTTGGTCAACTTGAATTACTCTTTTTAAAATGTGGGTGTCCTAATACAATTCCCATCATCAACCATCATCAAACTTCTTTTATTCCACCAAAATGATAGCTGATTAAAAATACACTGCCACTTTATTATTCCATCAAAATCACCCTCTTGATTACTTTCTTTTAATCACAATGTACAATAAATGACTCATCATACCAAATTATTAAATCAATTCTAATCACACATGTAAACTTTTAATTTAACCTTTAATAAGATCAAGAAATAATTGCCATCCTTGCTGATCTAATCCTTTTTCCTAGACAACTGATCATTCCTAAAAGTTAAAAAAGGAAAAACGGTTAGAAAAGACAGCTAAAATTCCAAAGAAATTCCTTTTAATTTGCATTAGCCATTTATTGAAGAGACCAACTACCATTTCTAGTTTTGTATTTTGAGAGATTTTTTTTAATTTTTGGGGAAGAGAACGCCATTTACTAGTTTTCATTCCTTCCCTTTTTATTTTTCATTTTATTTTATTTTTTTTAGGGAAGAGAACACCATTTTCTAGTTTTCATTATCTTCCCTTTATTTTGGATTCATGAATCTAATTATTTTGATGATTTTGGAAGAACTAGGTTCTTCCATATGATCAAATTCTTTGTCTACTTCAATCTGCTTCAAGAATTTCATCCCTAGTAGGAGGCTTCCTATAAATTTTTAACCTATATCCATTTACCAAAATTTTTCCTTCTACTGTCATCAATGTGAACTAGCTGAATAGAGCCATTGTTAAATATCTTCTCAATTTTATAGGGTCCTAACCATCTATTTCTCAACATGCCTTTGAATTGTTGGTACCTAGAATCAAACAGTAATGCCCAATATCATATCTTAAATTTCCTTTCCTTGATATGTGTATCATGCCACTAGCCTTCCTTTGGCTATTGGATTATCTTTGTTTGATGAAGTGCTTCTAATCTCATCTCATCCAATTCATTGAGTTGTAGAATTATTTCCTTTTGTGCTGCATCCAATTCAATACCCAGTTTAGTCGTTGTTCTCAATGTTTGTAGTTCAAATTCAATAGGTAAAAAAGGGTTTTTTCCCATAGACTAACTCATATGGTGAGAACCCTTTTTTAGTATTCCAAGATTTATTATAAGCCTAAACATCCTCAGGTATTCTCTTTACCCAATCTCTTCTACCTGTTTCCATTGTTTTGGTAAGGATGTTTTCCAATTCTGTGTTTGTTTACTTCTTCTTGTCCATTTGATTGTGGGTGATAGGGAGATTACTTCCTATAGTTGATCTTATAGTACATAGTGAAGGTCTAGATCATATTAGACATGAACTGTGGCCCTTGATATGAAACTATACTCCTTGGTGCAGCCAAAATTCATCATAATTTTGTGCCAAAGGAAATCAGCCACCGCTTCTTCTCTAGTTATTTGTTAAAGACTGTACCTCTTCCCACTTTGTGACATAATCAGTACACATAAGAATGTGCTCCTTTCCTTTTGAAGTAGGACTAAAGGGACCAAGAAAATCTAGCCCCCACCTTTCAAATGGTTTAAATTACTACTTGAGGTTGCAGAGGCCTTTCATTGGTGAAATTTGGTTGTCCCATCCTTTTACAAGGATCACACTTCTTGATGTATTTCCTCACATCTTTATATAGAGATGGAAAATAATAGCCAGTGCAAAGTATTTTTTGTGTTGTTATTTTCATTGAAAAGTGTCCTCCACTTGGTTCAACATGACATTCCCTAAGCATGTCAAAGATTTCATCTTCTCTCACACACCTACGTAAAACAAAATTAGGACCACATTTAAATAACATTCCATTTAACCATTTAAATTCGGAATTGATTTTGATTATCTTCTTCATTTTTTTCTTAATAAAAGGAGGAAACTTCCCTGTTGCAAGATAAATTTTCCATATCAGCAAACCATGGTGTATCAGTTGAAATAGAAAATAATTGTTCATCTAGAAATTTGTCCTTAATTGAATCTTGCTCCCTTGTAGTGGTTAATCTTGACAAGAAATCAGCTACCACATTAGATTTTCCTAGATTATCCACAATGGTAATATCAAATTATTATAAAAGTAATAACCATTTAATTATCCTATCTCCAACCACTGATTATTTCATTAAGTATCTAATTTCTGAGTGATTTATATGTACAAATATTTTGTGCCATGTAATATAATGTTTGAACTTATTAATTGCATAAATCACAACAAGAAACTCTTTTTTAGTGGAGGTGTAATTTCTTTCAGTGGGATTAATATTTTTACTAATGTAGTAAATGACATACATTTTCCCTTCTTCATATTTGTGTCCCAAAATTACACCAATTGAGTTATTTGAGGCATCTATTTTGATGTGAAGAGGTTTCTCTCAATTATGTCCTCTCAAGATATGGGAAGTGATTAATTTTTATTTAATTTCTTCAAAAGCATGCTGACACTTTTCATCCCAACAAAATTCACAATCCTTGGTAAGTAAACTAAACATTGGGGAAGAAATTTTACTAAAATCCTTGATAAAATGCCTATAGTATCTAGCATTTCCTAATAATGACTTGATATCTGTGGGGCTTTGAGGAACAGGTAAGTCTAAAATAATCCTAATTTTGTTTTGGTCAACTTGAATTACTCTTTTTGAAATGTGGTGTCCTAATACAATCCCCTCATCAACCATCATCAAACATTTCTCATGACTAGGAGACAAATGGTTTTGCTCACATATTTTTAGTGCTCTGTATAAATTCTTTAAAGCATCATCAAATGTGTCTCCATGCATAATAAATTCATCCATGTATACCTCTACACAATCATTCGTTAGGTCTACAAAAAAATTTAATACAACTCTTTGGTAGGTTGTTGGAGCATTACATAGTCCAAATGGAACTACCCTATAGGAAAAGGTACCCCATGGCTAAGTAAAGGTAGTTTTTTCCTAATCCTCAACAAGAAATCTGATTTGATTTATATCCACTAAAGCCATCCAGGAAGGAAAAGTATTGTTTTCTTGTAAGGTTGTCTAAAACTTGATCTATGAATGGTAAGGGAAAAATAATTTATCAGTGTGTCTTTATTCAGCTCCCTATAATCAACAAAAATTCTCCATTTTCACTTTTTTTAGGCATAATTACAAGAGGAGACACCCATTGACTATCTGAGATAGGGTAGATAAAACCTACTTGTAATAGTTTTTCAATTTCTTGCTTGACTATGTCCTTTAAGGCCAGATTAATTTTTCTCTGAGGTTGTCTAAATGGTTTAATTTTTTCAGTATCGATGTGATGGGTGAAAATACTTGGATGGATTCCTTTAATGTCTTTATAGTCCCAAGAAAAATCTCTAGTATGATCTTTCAGAACATCAAACAATTTAAATTCTTCATCATTCTTCAACCAACTATTAATGTTCAAAAATGTTACCTAGTTAAATCTCAACATGTTTGGTTCCAGTGTGTGATGAAATAATTTTTTTAAAGGGTTCCATTAGGGTGTTTAGTGGACATGAATTTTAGTAATAATATATGATATGTAGAAATATCTCCAAAATTTCCTTGAGAAAGAATATTGGAAAAAGGATAGTAGGCAGAGTTATGATACTTATCTCGTTGTTGGACAAAATCCTCGTCACTACTGCTTTCCAAAAATTACTCACCATTTCCTAACATATTTGATACTAAAGCTACTAATTTCGTAGCTATTTCTACCCCTCCCCAAGAGAAATCACATTCCTCTAGAGTTAAATTATTTTCATTCATAAGGAATTGTTGTTGGTGTGGTTTCAGAGACAAGTGTGAATGTTTCGAAACTAAATCTAATGATTTCGGAACTAAGTCTATAGGTTCCGAAACTAATTCTATAGATTCTATAACTAAGTCCATAGGTTCCAGAACTATCACAGATTGCTCCAAGGACAATTTGGCATTCATTCAATGGTTTATTAATCATATCTTCCACCTCCCCGTACACGATCCTGCAATGTTATCATAGCTAAAGAAGACGTGTTTTTCTTATTAGTATCAGGATCATCTACCCATTAATTGTTCTTGATTATCAGTAAAATTTCCTCTAGAAGGATATAAGGAATTTTTCTTAGAATTCTTACCATTTGAGATAGTCATATCACCTAATCTGTAATCAATTAAGTCCGCAACTATAGCTAACCATTATTTACCCAAAATAATGGGATAACCAAGTGTTTTAGATTTTGGTCATAATATAAGGAATTCCACTGGATATTCCCATGACTCCACCATAATTTCCACATCTTCAATAACTCCTGGATTTCCTAAGATTGATCTTCCATCTGTAATATGGTGCTAGTAGCCTGTATACCTATTAATGGTAATGTTTTCAAAGTGTCCACTATCATCACATTTATAGTTTCTCCCAAATCAACCAAAAAATTATGTATATATTTATTCCCTATAGAGATAGAAATAATAGGGCTTCCAGGATCTCCATATTTGGGAAGTAAGAGTTTTCCTGCTAAAAAATCTATTAAGTTTCCCATCTACCTTAATAGTCTTAGGGTACTGCTTCTTTCTTCCAGGTCTTTTTAAACATAGAATTTTGATTAACTTATTTAACTTAGGAATGTCCTTGATTGCTTGCAATAATGGTATTTCAATGGTCAATTTCCTCAATTCATGTACCAAATCAGATTCCTTGGTCTCTATAACTTCTTTAAATCTCTTTGGAAATGGAGTTTCAGTAGATTTTATATCTGGCTCCTTATGTTTTTCTTTTTTATCCTTCCTAGGAACAACCAAACTAGGGGTTTTAGTTTATTCCATCATTTTAGTAATTATAATAGGTGGATTGTTAATTATTTTTCCATATTTGGTTTGAATATCCTTATAATCCATGGCATTAAGATCAACTGGTTTTTCTTGTTCTTCCCCATAGATAAGAGTTATTTGTTTGTTTATGGGATTAATCCATTGGTTGGGGCTAGTATTTGTGTTTGACCCACATTTTTAGTATGGGGAATTTTGTGCTAGGGAACACATTATGGCTTGTTGATTCTGACTGGGATATTTCCTCCCTTGAGCATTGTTATTAGGGCTCCACCTAGGTTGTGACCAAGTATTCAGGTTACCTTAACCAGACCATGGTTATTGGTGTCCTTGAGCATACCAAGATTTTCCTGCCCAATCCTAGGTATTCTATGCTAGTTGAGGGGCCCAAGGTGGTTGTCCCAAAAAAATTTGGTACTATATGAGTCACCCATGGCATCATCTAGGGGTTAGGAACTGACCTGGACATGAACTTCCCCTAACTAGGTTGTCTCTTGACAAAGTTTACTTCTTTCTACTATGAATGGAGTACTGGTTTGTTTAAGATAATTTTTTATAAATAGAAGAAGAGAACAACCATTACTCCCATGGTCCCTAGATTCCCTGATAAGACACATTTTCTATTTAATCCAGAGGAAAATTTATTATTCCATAATTTTTTCTGCATCTAGGATAATACATAGCTAATAGTTTAGTTTTTAGCTAATAGTTTAGTTTTAACATTTTCCTGATCTTGCAATCCATCCATGGTGGAGGTTAACTAAACTAGAATTTTTGTTTTAAATTTTTCTAGTTCATCCATCAATTTGTTCATATTTGTGTAGACACCAAATTTGTGTCTTACGACCCCTTGTGACCCGCATCTCATCTTGCAACTTAACCTCATCACCTAAACCTTACACAATTATTTATTAATTACCTTGTAATTGATAAATCCACATCACCTTACCTGCCACCATGCATTTTGCCACCTCATCATGACCCTAGCCCTAACCCCTAAACTAACCTAATTAAGACTTATGGCTTGGTCTAGACTCACATCCATAACTAATGCCTCCTTACTCGCACCCAAAACCGACCTTCTAGCCACTTGACCAAGCCCGCAACTGATCTCCTCGGGAGAAAAGCAGGGAAGGTGGGTTATTTTACTAAAAAATAGCCTACTTTTTTCCTTACCGATGCCGGTTCCTACTCGACCGCCATCGATTACGCAACCGCCCATTGGTTCCCTGTAAATGGGCTCCCCAAACCAAAAACAAAGGATTGGAATTTCATTTTTGGGATCAGGTCGAAATGATTTTTGAATCAATAGAGATCATTGGGAGTGAAAAAGAGAGTTCAGATATTCACTTGACCGAGCAGAGACGAGTGGAAATACCAGAAGTGTTTACAGCAAAGGAGATCAGCTTGCATCTTCATCAAAACCAGTAAGTCACATCTTGCATGTCCTCTGTTATAACATTTCTTATGCCTTTTGAATTACAGTCCTCATAAAATCCATCCCTGAATCCACTATCCAGCATGCATATTACCTCTAACCTATCATTCATCTACCTCTCATCACCTTATTTCCTAATATCACCTATATACAGCCTTACAAACAACACAACTACCCCCACAAAGCAACTAACCTACAGATCCTAGAACCCCACCGGTATCAGTTATCAGTAACCGGCATCAGTTATCAGTAACACGGCATCAGTTATCAGTAACCGGCATCGGTTCCTCCGATCAAAACCAGAAAACCAGCCTTTCCCCTACCCAGTTCAATGAAGCAACTTAATTGATATTTTACAGTCTTTTGTGTTCATTCATATTAGTAGGGAAAACTGACCACCTTTGAAAGAAAGTTTTATATTTCGTGGGCCCAAGGTAGTTTCCTCATTTATTGTTTAATCAAAATCTTGTGGTCTTGTGTTCTTATTTGCAGTTAGTCCTTCCAAGAAAAAAAGGATTTCTTCGCAATCAGCCTGATCTTTCTCTACGGTACGTGCACACCATCTCGACATTCTACAGGTATTCCTCCTAGCCCCTAACCTTATCTGTTTCTAAAAGGAACAAATCATTCTGAGTGAAACATTTTGGCACACCCCGGTGGGACCCATCTTGGGTTTCTGTTTCTCTTGCTTATTTTCATTTTAGGAAGCATACTTGCTGTTGCTGATTTTGTTATATATTTCGTAAAGAATTTGTCTTGCTTTCCTAGTTTCGCATTAGTGAAAGTCATCTCTCTTGCTTCATCAAACATACTTTTTGATTTGGGTTTAAAAAACATGCATTGCATTCCTGTTTGTTGTTTTTCAATTCTAGTGAACGTAGATTAAGTAACAGGTCGTACACATGGGGGTGATATCCACAGTATTGACAGGAAATTAATCTTACATTCACTGCACAACACATACCGAATCACTTCACAATTAACACAACAGCTCAAACATCCCCCCTTTTTCCGCAGTATTCCTCTGCCCGATTGAGATAACCTTATAAGCCAAAACAACTTGACATTTCCCCTAAGTCTCTTGTTTAGGATTCTGACACATCATTCTACGTCTAAAGGCATAAGCCCATGATAATTAAAATTAACCCTAGGGTTAATCTCTAGATTTGTGTGTGCATCTTGCTTGTTTTTAGTCCTACTTTCTTTCTCATACTCTGTCTTCTGTGATCAATAATTGGACAAGTATACTAAACGTTGTTAAAAATCAAATTAGCAGCCTTTTTATATCTTGTTAGCCCAGAATTCTTACACTGACATCGGTTACCTGACCGACGTCGGCTATAGTGTAACCGACATCGGTTACTAGACCGATATCGGTTAATCTCTTTTCCAATTTCTGACAAACCAGCAACCATACCAATTTTACCAGTCTGAGTTTGTTTCTATTCCTGACAAATTGAAACCCTACTGTGAACACCTGTCCATGGGTTGTTATCACTCGAAAGCAAGCTGCTGCCATGGTTTCACATGCTTGCTCTGTTTCTTTACCTGAATCACCCCCCTTCACATTCTGTGGGGAATCCTATAGACACCAGTGAGATCCCCCAAATTCCTGTAGGAGACAAGGACTTTGCCAAGTTTCTGGATGCTAATTCTAGCGCTGTACAATATTATTTGTCCCATACCCCCTGACCGTATACGCCTGATGGTCAGCTCCTTGTTGGTATGCCTATTAGTATAGTTGCTCATTTAGCTCCCACTCTGCCTGATAATACCACCTTGCTTCCTGCATCTCTAGCCCCGTCTCCCAATCCGACAGCTTCAGAGGTTCATACAACTCAAATTGGATTTTCTTTGGCTAATCTTGGACCCCACATATCATTACCACCAACTGCCCCTACCTCATCTCTCTTGTAGACTACTCCATTCATGACTTGCTCTCTACCACCTATCCACACGAGCTTTCCTTCTCAAGCTCCGCCCTACCTTCTCATTCCCATACACGTATCCAGTAACCTCAACACCTTATATGGGACATCCCTATTCTTTCGCCTCAACATATTCATCCTCCATACCTTATCAACACTTAACTCCACCATTGTCCAGTGGAGGCCCTTGGCCCAATTTGCCTCCATTTGCCACAACTGCATCATCATCTCATCCAACTACTGATCTAATTAAACAAATGATGGAAAAAATGCAAAACCTGGAGGCTTCTGTTTCAGGAAGTCGTAGTGCCTTGACATAAGCGACAAGTTTGCCGGGAGCCCATTCACACTTCTGTCCCCCTTCATTCATATCCTCCTCAATGGAAGTTGGCCGAATTTACTATTTTAAATAGTAAAGAGGATCCGCAATCAACACTGCTTTCATTTAGACATGCTTGTGATTTGAAGTGCCCATAGGATGGCGCTTGTTCTTTCCCAACCTTCCCATGTCCTATCAGGAACCTCCCTTGGAGTGGGTACAAATGCTTTAACCCAGCACTCAATTCTATCCTCTTTTAACCAACTAGCCCCATCGTTCTTGGATTCACTCTCCATGAACATTGCTAAAAAGTATCCATCATCGACCTTTATGCCATTCGACAAGTCGAAGACAATCTATCGCAGATTTCGTCGACGATGGAGCGGCCTTATCTACCAACTTACATAGCCTTTACCACTCAAACTGACTACGACTTTTCACACGTGGGCATGTGCTAACAAATTCTCCTACTTCTCCAAATTTCAAACTTCCGTACTTCGCTGAGCCTTACTATGCTCATAACTAGAGATTCGAGCCTTAGGAAGAGAAATTTGCGGTTGCGTAACAAAAAAAATCCCCCAATTTTTGAACCCCTGATACTACCATAAACCAATACCCACCACTCCTCACGTGTCCCCTTCTTCTAAATCAACGAGCTGTCCGTAACGTGATGGTTAAATCTCAACACCATCTAAGCCCATCCCCACCAAAACTCCTATCTAAAGCCGATGCCCATCAACTACACTCCCTTGGGAGAAACATATTGTGTGATATTGGAAAAATTTCGCAAGCACCAAGCAGGAGCATTACATACCTACCCTTTACCAGCCCTCCTGTTAACCTCATTCCGGTTTGATTCCACTCGCGCCTACCTAGTCCTGGTACAAAGAAAATGAGCTTTCTGTAACTTCCCCCAAGAACCCGTTTAGGGACACAGTCATGAGAACTGCAAGATGTTGAAAAACATCGTGGCGGGAAATGGTTACTTAGGGGATATACCTCGATAAGCCTAATGCCCCTGCCAACCGACCTTTGACAATCTTCCAACAACCATTCCCGAATCACTCTTCCAACAGTAAACCAACTAGAATATCTTGAGCCAAGCGAGTGTTCATCATTAGATCCATGCATCTTTGATACCCGCCCAAAGCCCTATCAGAAACTATTGAATCAAAGCCTTCTTCACTAACACAGGGAGCCTGAAACCTCCTTTACCACCATCGAACCAAAGCAAAAAAAAAAAAAAAAAAAAAAAAATAATTCCTTCACCCCTAGGAGTACCTGCCAAGCTCCCTTCCATCGATAGTCTGCTTATACCACTTCCCGACAGCTGCGAACGGATGTTGCTAATCTATCTATTTCCTAAGATTCCCTTTCTACCACTCTGTTGCACAGGGAATACGCCACTGGCTTTCGACATCTTAACGAAAATCTCTGCACCGACCTCCACAAATGCTTAACATAGGGATCCTCTCGACACGCCCTCTTACCTATAGTTCTTCACTCGCCTAAATCTTTTTCAATTTCAACGACCCGGTTGACTCTTAACAGCTATGGGGGGTACATACCGTCATCTACCACTGTATCACACACCCACAGTGGACTAGAATCACACCCAGCCTTTCTTCATACCAAATTTACAATTCAAGCCTAAGAACTGTCATTCTCCAAGGATAAAAAACCTATGGACGTTTGAGTACGCCAATTCTACGCAAATGCAAATGACCGTATCCTGATAACTCCACCATAACTTCTAAATGTTTACAGAAGCTTAAAATGCCCTGTTCTCTACCTTCCCCCCCCTCACCTCTACCAAATGTCCGCATCCACTCGAGTAACTTAAGGCAAATCGTCCCCTATGCTTGGGACCTTACCCATACCAGTCTAAACCTACCGCCGCCTAAGCGACTAATGTTCCAATAATAAACGCCCCCGGCCACCTAGGAGACCACACTCAAAAACCCGGGCCTCTATCACAATCAAAAACAGCATGTCCATACCTAACCTTCATATTGGGACCGCATCCTTCCACCTTGGCACCAATAGATCATACCTCCTGCGTTTTCCTGCTTCTTCAAAACGATCTATGCCTGCGGCACCCAGACAGGGAGCAAAGGGAGAGCACAGTATCACCCACCACTAGCCGGTGCCCCTTCCACCCAACCAACTCCAGCATCAAGATTGATGGTCGGGTCCCGCCGCGTGCTCCGGGGTTGTTTTTCCTCCCGCGACCGCAGGGCCAGCGGGAGCCGAGCATCAAACCACCGAACGAGCTCCTGCGCCAAAGAAACCACATTGAGTGGAAAAACAATATCAACACCACCCCGGTTTAACCACCACCCATACAACTAAACCACAACCCAAACATGACCAACACCCGCGCAGCAATACCCGCACCTCGTCGTATTGTGACCCACTCAAAGGAATCTCACAAAAAACACCTTACAATACCCCACAGCCTGCTGGGAAGTAAGGAGAAACACCGGGGGCCGGCCCTACCCCCCCACTAGACCTGTAATGACCCAGCTAACCTCGACCTATAGGGTTATGAGGATCTAAGATATGCACTTATACCCCAGCACAACCATGACTGATGTGGGAGCAAGCTTTAAAAACCATCCTTCGTTAGTCACCTCTCCCGTAGAAGGTTAAAGAAAGACACTTATCGAAGGGAGAGCCCTTTAGCTTCATTCGGTCTCCTATACCATCTAGGAATCTATCCCCCTCCCCGCCTCAACACGATCTTCAATCATTATTAACCAACACCCCACCACTTGAGAACCCCATAATTTATCCACCAGCCTTCCTCACCTCAGCGTTACGAAGTAATATGAGTAGTGTTGCTCTCGATCGTCAGAAAAAACACGAGAAACGAAAGATAGCCACCTGCGTCCTCTCTTTGCTCCGTCTAAGCATCCTGATTTCAACCACCAACCCCAGGGGTTTATGCATGGAACCCACTTACCCCTTCGTCTCTAATGGAGTGTGCCCATCGCGCATGATCAACACTTCACCACCACCTTCACAATGACACTATATGATCTTCATTCATAAGTCTGAATCTCATCGCAAGCTCTCGTTGAAAGGCTTCAGGGGAGCGAGGTCTGACCTAATAAGCCCTGCTGTTGCCTCCATTCTAACACCCAATCCACGTTGCGTCTCTCACCAAACAACCCACCGCCCCACCACTTCAGCTCCTTACCACAAGCTGCTCGTGTTTCTCTGAAGATGAATTGGCGATTTTGTACAAAGTCCTGACCCTGCCCTGTTCATCTCAAGCTTGTCTGGGACATTCGTGTACGTCTTGGATGAGTGACGGGGTGCTAGCCTAAACTCATCTCTCTCTCGTCAAAATCTTTTCACAAAAATATCCCCTTCTAGCTACATTGTGTACCAACCCATATGTTGCGTCATTCCATGATGCTATTTACCTAAACCTACCTTAGGGCAACATGATCCTCAACATTCCCGGTTATGACCACGTACTTTACCCGCACTCTTTCTACTTCTATGTCCGTGGAGGGAGAGTTTCCAATATATATATTTCGGTTGGCCTTGGATCCGGGCCATGGGTGCGTCCCGCAACCTTACATAGATGCATAATTTGAGTACGGAGGGAAGTCCTACAACAAACCGTACAAAGCCTGATCCGCCCCCCGTTAAAACCGCAATATGTTGATAACCGCCAATGATATGGCTGGTAACCCATCAACACCCATTCAAATACAAACACCCACCAGCCTTCGTCAACTAGCCTCAACCATGGTACCGTAAGCGCACCGCGCCTCACAAATGAAACCACCGTCGCAAAACCACGTCCCTTCCCACAGCTAACATCCCAACCGCATACCCCTTAGTAGATGTTTGCAGTGCCTACTCTGGGAGCTCACCTATATAATGTTATTTTCTGTCCAGACCCCACAGGAGTACGGACAGGGGACCATGCCCAGCCTAACAAGACCGTCGTGGGGGAGTAATCTCCACGACCACTCACTCCGCACTAACCTAAGCGTATGGGGGGTCGACCTCTCCTTGCCCCTAGCCCTCCTCTTGGTGTGTTCCGTTCAGTCTGATTTTCATACATTACCAATCGTCACTTTGCCCTCACTTCTTGACCTCGCTGTGCTTGGAAGCCTTTGGTTTTGGTCTTTATGAACAGGCCGACATACTCTCATCCCCATCCACCACATCACTCAAACTAATGACGCAGTGGTTCTCAGTTTTCCTGAAACAACCTACATAGGAACCCCGTGTTTCAGCTGTCATTCTGAAGATACGCGTCACCCCTAACAAACATCATCACCCACTTGCCATCAATCACACCCACAGAACTTAGACCCTGAATCTATTCCCTCCTAACGTTTTTTTTTCAATAATGCGATCTTCAATGTCCTCTCACACTTTATCTACCTTGATAATGGAGGACCCATCTTCTTTCCCCTTCGGTAACCCTCCAGACATGAGTGAAGAGGATTCCGGCCTTTGATTAATTTGTTGAGTGGTCATGATGACAACTCCTCCTCACTTACCTTGGCGCATGATGTAGTTCTTATATTCAACAGCCGTACCTCTGAAACCCAACCAGGTTTAACTAACTACAATAGAATCAACAGCCACACGGAGGAGGATCCTCACATGGGTAAGATCGACAATCCCTAAACATCCAAACAAGGCTGCCTTTAACTACTTTCCTCCGTGCTCGCCCCAAGCCTTTCCTTGGGTCCTCCCGGCTGACATGCCAGTGAATCGATCCTGACATTTCTTCCATAACATTACACTGAAACCCCCGATTCCACCAATTATAACGAAATTGAGAAAAATTGCTCCACGCCATTGCCCTCTTGGTCAAGGAGGAGCTCCATGACTTCTTTCTGTTTCCTTCACTTGCCTATTGACTAATGCTCAATGGATTTCTAACATCGGACGTCACTAAGCGACAGGGACTTCGGATATGCAACGGATTTCCCTGGGATCTTAAACCTCGCTTGGCCCTAAGGATGACTTCCCCTACCAAGTTGGGATCACAGTTGTGATCCTCAACGGCGTCATGAAATGCTTTCCTCTCTGATGGATTTTGCAGCTACAAACCAAATTTTGGGTTGCCTCCCCTGCTCTCAACACCAGAACTGAATTCATAACTCCCTGGGGGAACCTTCTGGTACTGTGGTAATCCCATTTGGCCTTAAGAATGCTCTCTGGTGTCGAAACTATCAGCGGCTATGACCTACATTTTTCATGACCATTATGACACTATCCTTGAAGATTACGTCGACGATCTTCTGGCACGTATAAAACTGCAGTGCAACATCTCTATGTGTTTAACCATTATTTTTGATACCTTTAACAATAGTCTATCCGATCTTTCCAACCAAAGAAAATGTGTCTTTGGTGTCCTTTACGGAAAGCTTCTGGCTTTATCGTCTCTTGTGCTGGCATCGAGGTCGACCACTACAGTCAAGCTCCAGAGAAATTCCCCCACCTACCAATATTCAAACAGGGCATCGTGTACAAGTAGCTCCAATCGATCGGACGTGCTATTTCTTAGTTTTTTATTCTTTCTTTTTTCTTTTTGTTTCTTTTCTGTTCTTCGTTCTTTTCGTTTTTCTTTTTTTATCATCTCCCAACTTCAGATCGATGTCAAACCTTTCCTCACCTCCTTAAGAAGGAAATTGATTTTCAATGGCGTGAAGCGTGCACCAAGCCCTTGAGCTCTCAAAAATATCTCTTGCAGCCACTCGGGCTTACGTAACAACCTCAAGACGACGCCCTTTCTACCTTTTTACCTTTCCACCATGCCCACGATATAGGCCATGCTTGCAAACATCGTGACTGTGAAAATCGAGAAAAATCCGTTTTATTATATAAGTCGTACTGTGGGGGATTCTGAGACTAGGTATTACACATGTAGAAAGTTGCTGCCTAGCCCTATCATTCGTGGCTAACAAGCTCCGACACTACCTTCTGAATCACAAAACTTTCGTCACACCAACACAGAACCCATCCATTACATGTATGCCAAAATGCCCAAACATCATCTAAACCAACGCATGACCGATGGCTTCATGCTCCTCGCCAACTCGACTTGAGGTCGGTCCACCAGAAATCAATCTCAAAGGACAAACCATCGCAGAACAACTGCGGGAAGCCCCTTTACCTGGGGAACAATTTACCAATTTTATATTCCCCGAGAACTCATCGCCACTCTTTCACATGGGGAAAGAAGTCGTATCAAATGACCCCTCTTCTTCGATGGATCGAAATGCAACGACGGTGGAGGAGAGGAGCTAGAGTTGTTCTCGTTCCTCTTGACGAACGAGCCGACGCCTCTTTCATTCCGACTCGATTTCCCTTGCAATAATATACAGCGAATAAGAGGCCTTGTTCTGGTCTCCAGGTGGCGCTGCACTTAGGTATTCAATCTATCAATATTTTTGGCGACTCTCAATTGGTAGCCACATCAAGTTATGGGCATCTACCAATGCCAAAAATGAGGAATTCAAAATACACAACACTACGTGGATTCGCTTCTAGCCTTATTACTCACAATTCTTCCAAAACCATTCCACGCTCTAATAACAAATTGCGGATTACTAGGCGTGTTAGCTAGCAAATTCCAGCTCATCAATGACTCTGACATTTTTGTTATTGGTTCAACCAACTCTTGCCCCATTTCTTATCAGCCCCGGTTGTTTGTACGATAAATACTGTGTCTGCTAACTCGCAGGATACATAGGTATCACCACAATTCACATGGGACTACCTTTCAACCTTGTGCTCCCTTCTGACCTTAATAGTACTGGTAAACGTGCTTTCTGAAACGTGTTATACGTATGTAGTTATGGGGGGACTTAATTAAAACGTGCTTTGTGGCCTCATCCTTCGATGTCTCACCGGTGCGGAGATCAACCATACATACAACAAGTCCAGACGGTATTGTGGTGGGACATTTTAGTGGCCTTGCCGTGCCAAACGAATCCTTCTCGCCTTGGTTATTATTGTCCTACTCTCAATAAAACTGCTACGAATAGTAAGAGTTGTGTTATGTGGTCAACAAACATGCCAACCTTTCAAAAGACTCCTGAGCCACCCGCTCCAGGTCGTCGAGATCTTTGGCCATCTCACAATGGGGTTTAGACTATTGACCGTGAGATTCCACCCATCCTCTTCACAACGTCACCGAGGATAAATTTCCCCCCCCCACAAGCAACCAAATATTACACAAATGGGTGGAGGCTATTCCACTCATTTCAACTAAAAAGGAAAAAAAAGTGTCGAATTCATAACCATCAACATTATCTGCGTTTTGGTATTCCTCCTCGCATTAATAACACATAATGGTAAAAGTCTTTTAAAACAAGTTGTTACAAACCTTTGTGACAAACTTGTATCAAACTTAGTTTTTCATCGCCTTAATATCCGCAGGCCAATGCGTCAGGCTGAATATCTAATAAAACCCTAACCAAAATCCTCGATGAAAGTGCAATGAATCCGGAAGAACTTGGCTGATCACATTCCCTTTGCCCCTTGGGGCTTATCATATAGCATTCGTACCTCTACTAGGCCAACCTTTTTCTTTGCGTAAGTTGTCCCGAGGATATTAGCCTCCAAATACAAATACCCTCCGAGAAGATCTTCAGGATATTCTGCCAACGATGATTCCGTCAAGAGCGGTTAGCCAATTGAGCTTCGTGACGAAAGTCGTCTTACAGCTTTGATCCCTTCAAATCTATCAAAAAAGCATAAAACGTGCTTATGATAAGCGACTTCATGAGCGTACCTTTACCGGTTGTGATTTGTCCTCAAGAGAATGAGAATCAAACATGCCCACCAAACTAGACAAGAGGCAAACTGGAAAATTGCTCCCACTTGATTGGGCCTTACATAAATCACTCACACCTATGGATCAGGCGCTTATCGTTTAGCTTCGCTTAATGGAAGATGATCCTGAACCCCTTAAGCCTTGAAATATTCAACCTTCTTTCTACGTTGAAATTAGTGTTTATCACTTCTTATCTACCTGCCGCTCATCCTTGAGCTCACATCCCACCACATGCACTTCGTTTTCCACACCTCATAATAAAAATCAGCTCACAAGTTGAGTTCTCACCCCCACTCAACGATGCCTTCTCCTTTTTAGTCTAGTCCATGACTCAAAGTTTTAAAATAAGCCGTATTCTTATGGGATTTTTCTTTGAAGTCATAACTTCCTACCAAACTAGATGCTTCACGCCAAAAGAACATCTAGCTATCTAAATTATATATTAACTGTTCCCTCAAAGGATAGCTTATATGCCAAATTATTGCTGCTATTATATATAGAACTGCTCCCCGAAGGACAGCTATGCACTAAAATCATATTGCTTACTCTACTATAAATAGAACTGCTCCCTCGAAGGACAGTATACAACAGTCATCCTTTATCAGAAAGGCTTCTTCGCATGATACAGCTTCGTGAAGAACCTCAAAGATAGCACAATCAATATCTCCTTCGTAGACTTCCCTGCATGCGATCAGTCTATATTCAAGTAAAAATAAAAGCCTCATTCAAAAAGCACTTTTTGGGTCAATGGAATGTTCTATTTAGGGTAGGTTCTTCTTTCGTCAGAACACTCACTTTTGTAAATAAATTCTCTGTACCTCAGTATAATCCACCTCACTCAGGCACCATTTGTTTCACCTCAAGGGACATGACGTACATCCGATAGTATTCGTGATCATACAACTCTTTTACCTATTGACTAACTTCGTCTATGCACGGTACCCGTAGGGGTTCAGGCTCATTCTACGTTTTGTGTTTGTTTTAGCTCTTTTCACTTACGGAGCACTCTTTCCACTTTGCCTCGCACTAAGGATTGTGTGTTGACTCTTAATATCAGGACATGGTTCCCTCTACTTGGGTAGGCTAAAACTTTCACTTCCTTTTAACAACATTCACCAAAATCATTACGCGACACCAACAACCTTACCTTAGCCAATATAATATCAATATTCTTAACACCAACCAATTTTCCATATATCATACCAAATTGCCTGAATTCGCCTCTCCCTGATCCTAAGGGAGAACTACATCAGTCTGAAGGCCCCTCCTTGCTTGTGCAAAGGGCTATGTAGGCAGCATTTGGAGACATGGGGTCTCCCCAAGGTTAGGCTCGACCATCCCCTACCATAACCTATCATGGTGTGGTAAATATAAAATATCTTTTTGGTATTTCTTATTTAATTCACATTCTCTTTATTCCTTTTTCAAAACACCGAAAGTCAAAACGAAAACATTCTTATTATTTAACTCAAATAACATACAAATATCTCATTTTTATTTAGAATGTAAACAATACAGTTTTCTCTATCATCGACACGTAGGTTCGGTTACTCTTATTTTTCTTATACCATGGCTTAAACATTTTATTTAGAACCCTCACGCCCTCATCCCGAACTTAAAGGCGATGATCGTGATCGTCGCGCCCTCTCGCTAGGAGCTCTCTGTCCTCATGGTACCGGACGGCTATTGTACAGCCCACTGATCTACCAAATCTCTCCTGTAACATTGAAATACACCCTCTCGCATGGAGGACTCCAGCTCTAGTCTCTTCTGCCCGTGACTCCAACAACTCACTAAACAATCCCTCTTGTCATCACCTAGCGTTTGGAGCTGCTGAAATCCAAACACTATAGATGACCCTCTCTGCCTGGTAATCAACCCGCTAGTCAGCGATGATAACGTACATCCTGTTAGTTCTGCTACCCACCAGTAATTTAGGCCTCTTGTGTTCCTAGCATCCATTACCTGCGATCGGCTGCTACCTTTCAGCCCTTCTGGAGGTGTTGGCTAGGGAGGTGAGAATACTGCCTCGCATAGATCCTCATATAAGGTTATAAGCCACTGGGGTATATCCTACACAATCCAAATTTTCACACAGCACACGATCTCAGAGGAATCCTCTCATACTCACCTGGCATGTGCCCTGCAAATCCCACCTCAAATCGCTCTACACCCCTCAACTCTCAGCTAATTCTCTGTTACCATAAGATAGTTTCCGTAAGGC